>CM073774.1:73217337-73317668 GCA_037158775.1 Hetaerina titia | reverse complement strand
TTATATAATCTCAATTGTATCTGACGAGCATTGTGCTCATAAATATTTTTGGTCGTTTAGACATTCCATTCATACCGATGCACTGACTTTGGAAATGGCTTGATCGGTCCGTTATAGAAACATACATTCTAAAATTACTGAGGAAACAAAGATTTTTTATATAATTTTAAACATACCGTAATTTTAAAAAGTTTCACTTAATACGTGGTTCGTTCAAAAACGCCTTATAAAACCCAGGAGATGACTCTTCTAGTGTCGAAAAAGACTGTTTAATACAGTAAGTCTCATCTCTCACTAGACTTCTGTTAAATTTTAGCTATCTCGTAGTTTCATTTTCATAGTCAATTGAACTAACAAACATATGTTTGTGTTCGAAAATGGAAACACTTGTTCCCTACGGCGATATCATATATATTTTAAAGGCTTTACTTATTTTATTTTAAGGTTTAAAGAGATCAAAGCTCAGTTGAATGAAGTCCACGACACATCTGCTCCTGTATTTGCGACTGTTTACAATTGGACTAATGATTTTAAACGTGGCCGTACATCCAAAAATGATGAACAACGTTTGGTACATTAAGTGGCAGTGACTTCCTCATAAAATATTGACAAAATCAACTTAATCATTTTGATTGATCTGCCAATCTAAGTTCATACAATAGCTGAAGCCATAGGCATATTACAAGGTACGTACAGTACTATCAATTTTTAGTAAAAATTGGGTGAGAAAAAAATCTCGGAAAGATACGTAGATGCTATATTTGTTCTCATTGGGGAATAAATGCAATCGTGTGGTCGATTTGGAGGATGGTCTGCCGCTTTTCTATCACTACCCTGACGATTTTCTGCGTCGATACATAACTTTAGACGAAACACGACTACACTAATACACTCTAGAGACAAAATAATATTCTAATCAATGGTTTTATAAAGGCGAGCCGGCTCCAAAGAAGGCAAAGACGATGGCATCGAACTACAAGGTGATGCCACGGTTTTTAGGATACCTGCGGAATAATCTACATCGATTAAATACAAAAAGGACATTAAACGTCGTTGTTGAACCGGTTGAGCGAATATATCTATAAAAAACTCATTTGACAAAGAAAACAAATCTCTTCCATCAAGATAGTGCACGGGTACACCCTTGCGAAGTTCAGATGCCGAAAATTATGAAATTAAAGTTTGAATTCTCACAACATCCACAATATTCCCTAGATTTGACGGCCAATGATTTTTTAATTGCCAAACATGAAGCAATGGCTTGGAGGAAAATGATTCACGCCGAACGAGGAGGTTATCGCCAACACAGATGCCCATTTTGAGGACCTTCCGAAATTCTACGTCGTGGACGGCTTGAAAAAGTTGGTGAAATCCTGGGAAAAGTGTATTGAAATATGAGGAGATGATACTGAAAATTTTTTAAAATCTACCCATTAATTTGATTTTCTAGTTTTTCCTCATTAAAGACTTATCGTAGGACTACCCGGGTTAATACTAACTATGCATTTTACTCTGTAAGAATATTTTTTCTTGATTATGTGATTATGAGCCTATAATAGCTGAACAATTTTCGTAAACAACGGATTGATAAATAGGTACGTACTAAGAAAATCCTTCTCTGCTCACTTTTCACTGCTCATATTCATCTTTAAAAAGTTATAGTTTGCAGGAATACGGTTAACCAACGCCTATTTAGTAGTCCAACAGAATATACAACGATCGAATGGGATTTTTACGTGAAATGTATTCTGTTTCAACAAGCTTGAAGGAACCTTACAGATATCCATAACATTCCTCCGGAGTTGTTGAAACTGCGAACTTCTTTGTATCAACGTGGTAAATACAGATGTCAGAAAAAATTGTCACATTTAATTTATCATAACTGATATACCTAATCGATAAAGGACCCAAAGCAAAGAATCGACCAAGGAACATGTTATATAATATCAATACCTTCCCCATATTAGTGGAAGGGGTTTTGGTTATTCAACGGCTAAAGCAACACGGTAGCGATAACTTGATTCAAGAAAATCGTTAACTTGACATTATCCAATACCCAAGGTGTGATTCGAGTTTGAAACTAGCCTATAGACAAGAGCTACCATCTAACCACCTATTGGTTAACGAAATTGTTTTAAATATTTTTGAAACATCAAAAACCGGATCTAAAAGGGGGAAAATATTTATTCTTTCATAAATTGCCATTCATTTGATAATTATTACATAAATAGCGCGCCCCAAGATAGACGAGAAAGGTATTACAATGTGTAGACTGTTCGCCTTCTGACCAGAGGGTTTATGGCTGGAAGCGTTACGAAACATGTTTGATCACAAGGTGGTACAGGGAAAGAAAATTTCCCAATCGAACTCAAATCACCGATTTTCATACACCTTATGTTTCAGTTCGAGGTGGTCTCTACCCTCGTCTATCAAAAAAAAAACCTGATGGTTATTTACTGCGGTGTTACTAAGAAAGCATAGATAATTTCGATCAACTTGTGCCAAAAGTTTCACTTGGAGATACCATGCGATAAAATAAGTGTTTATTTAATACTATGGAGAAACATAAAATAAATCTCGGGAGGTTGAAGAAGCCTTTTAGAGATGTGAATAATTGAAGAATTTCAAAGTAAAATTTTGAACCTTTACGTGAAAGAGCCCAACTAGTGGACGCGGTAGGTTGAAATGAAACCAAAACATGAGGAAACGCGAAGTTAATTTGCAAACAAAATTACTTCTTTTCTCCCTTTTCATCAGTTCATTTAGAAGAAGTTTTGCAACCAAAGTCCCCCGCTTCATATCTTCGTCAGTGCATGAAAAAAAAAGCGGGAGAGTGGTAGTAGTTACGCCTTACGACGTGCTCCCCATCTCCTTTTCTGAAATGTTATGGGATCATGAAGCGAGCAGTCTTGAGCACTCGATCCGTTAACTCCGCTCTCAGTAAAATAAGGCGGAGGAGAGACTGGAGAGAGAGACGGGGGGGAAAATTGAAGCGTTAACCGAGGCGGATACGGCCGTTCTGTTATTATGCAACGTCGCGCTCGACGGCACGGCTGAAAGGTAGGAAATTGCTCCGTGCATCCAGGGGGAAGGATTTCTTTTTTTTTTTCATCCTACCCCCTGCCCTTCCCAGTTGTTATGGTCGGTCTTGCACGGAGATCCTTGGAAAGGCTCTTGGAGTTCCCCACACGAAATTCATAGCAACTTGAAGTTTGAGGACGGAGTAAATTCGGGGACACCGGTTGGGTAAAGCTTGGGAGGCGTTTCTCCCAGAAAGAAAATTTAGCGGAAGGCCCAGTCAATTTCAAACTGGTGAAGGTCGCAGCCATGTAAATATTTATTTTGCCGCAGAAAGGGGGCACGATATTGGAAAGAAGAATACGTGGGAGGTTAGGGGCGTGACGAAAACCACTCCCTAGCCCTCCTTATACGACCTCCCAGGCGGAGGGATCGCTTCAAAGCAATCTACTAAAAATAAAACAAACAATTTCACCTTTACCTTCTGTCTCCTTTTGATTTTACAGTGAGCGTCATGTAGTTCGATAGTGGGCAAGACTTTGGTAAGATTCTATAAGGAAATTATATTGATTTCTTGATGCCAAATGATATTGATTCCTTGGAAATAAGATATGACTGAAGAAAAGAATCTTTTCTCATTGTGATGCGCGGTAAAAGTTTACAATAATGCGACCGTTTTGTATTATTTTCTTCCAGCTGAATGAGAGAGAAATGATGCGTTAGGTTAATGATCAATTTAGTTTCCTCATGTAAAAGAGTGTTGTTACTTTATCAGTAAGTAAATTATTATTTAAAAAAAAGGTGATTTGGATTGAAAATAAAGGAAGGGATAAGGGCGATACTTAATGTTTATAGTGTAATTCAAATCAGGTCTATGGGTAGTATCAAAGCGTCGAAACTAACGAAAAAACGCAGTAGCTTAAACAAAAATGTAACGAGCGCAGGAATTACACCACATAAACTCGTGTTAGCGATGAAATATCATGCCGGTAATTATATTCATGCAATGAAAAATCTTTATTTTCTTAACACCAAGCGCCAAGTAGATAAATGATCCGATTCAGAGGAATATTAATTAGCTCTTACGCGTATTTCGAGCGCAATACCCAATGAAGTCTGCATCAAGCGATATATCCTTATGATTATGTAACCCGGCAAGCAGGCTCACGCCGAGGCGCGCGCTTGGGAGCTTTCGATTTCCCATTCGTGACCAGGCGCAAGGCTCCCCTCTCCCCGACCCGAGGAGAAGAGACATGTAGTCTAAAAAATATAAAATAAAAAAGATATTTGCGCTTTGAAAGCAGTTGTCGGATCTTCAAATGGCTCTGTATGCACGAGGAAATTACGCCATTAAAATGTTAAGTCCTTCGTTAAAACTTTCCTCGCCATGAAAACTCTTTTGAGCCCATGCTTCTGCATCGTAATTGGGACGGCCATTACCCGGCCCACTCAATAAAATCTGCGTCATTTGGTTCACTACCTCATATATCATTAAGCATTATTACGAGCACGTAATCATAAAAACTTGTCCATATCTCCGGAACCGCCCACGATCGCATTTTTACGTTTGCCAATGGTCGGTCTTAATCGAAACTAAAGGTAATTATATTTGTAGAACTTGACGAGAACTATAATCTTAAATTTAATTATTTTGTGAAAGTATTTATTTTATCGTCCGATTAAATGATGATATATGTTAAAAATATCTCAGAATTAATTATTTCATGTTTATAGGCATTATCTACCAGTAATTACGTGTTATATGACTTAGGGAGCAGTCGAAAAAAAGTCATAGGAAGTAGTTGCAAAAATCAGACCCCATCATTAAATACTGTTCGATTACAAAGCATAATAAAAATCAAAATAGTGTCATATAATCACCAAAGAATGTACAGAGATGAAATATTGAAACGAAAAAACTCACGAAATATATTCCATTAAACTTATTTAAATTTTATTTAAATTTAAATTGCCATTTAGTTAAACCTAGGGCTTTTATTAAAATATTAGTCGGTTCTGACGCTTTCCAATTGATGATACGGTTTGATGTATATAAACTAGACCAAAGAAAAATCTCTTCTTCTTACTATAGTCCTAATAAGATTAGCAAAATCATATTTTTGCGTTTGAGAATTTAAGTTGATAAGGAATTATTATTACTCTTGAAAACATACACCATAACCTAGTGCTGGGATGAATCTGACTTTGGCCGCAAATTTATATAAATTATGCTTTAGTTTACGCTTAGTCTTCATATTATTATTCGTGAATAAAATACGTGACGGAGCGTACCACAACAAAATGTTTCTACGCTTTTCTCCAGAGTTTCTCGGTGAAAATTTCAAATGTAATTACCTGTAAATGATAGTTTGAAGTATGAGGCGTAATTTATCAATTTCAGGTGTTCTCATGCATTGTTAGTTAACATGCCGACGTTCGACGATATTCCTTCTTTGTTGGGAAGCGGAAAACTCGTCGGTGCAAGCCATAGTTTCGCTCCAACGCGAAGTAATTAAATTGCACGAAAACTAGATACGAAGTTTTAGAGGTAACAAAGGAATATATTTCTCTGCCATGCATATTAAATACTTTTTCATTTGAATCGCGGGGGGAGGGAGGGGGAAAGAGAAGAGTAGGGGTTTCTCTAACCTAGTTTTCATAACGGTTTGCCGAGTCCCTCCTCTCCAGTTTAAATTTACTTCACTGGAAACTTCGTTTTTTTTCAGTCACGAAACGGTCTTAATCGAATTGATCAAAGTTAATTAATGACCCTCAGTGACCGGTAAATCCCATATCCCCTCCCTATCCCAAACAAACTCATCCAACTAATGAGTCCTCCCGGTCAAGAGTTGGGCGAAACACGCCAGTCGAAATTGCCGTGAAAAACATAGCAGGCGACGGCCGACGCCGACCCAAGTACTTGGCCCGGGGTCCCCGGTGAATCCTCGTCGGGGTGGGGATGGGGTGTCCCCGCGCTGAAATTGCAGGCGTGGGCTATAGGGAGGCCAAAGGGAATATTTGCATGGTAATTTCTGATTACTGGCGAGGCAAAACTTAATTCGATCCCCGAGCTACCCTCACCCAATCGCCCACTTCCAACCGGGTGTGCTGACTAGGGAGATATTTCATCCTTAATTTCCGCCGCGACACTGAAGTCTCGTTCCCGTGTTACCGTTATTTGGGGCACCGTTCAATCGATATATTTCATCTGAACTGTTTAAAAAAAACACAATAATACAATTGTGATTCAATACTGATGTTAACAGATTCGGTTATCCTTCCGTACTTCCTAGAGAAAACGTGCTGAATCTTACTTTCAATAACCAAAGTAAGGTGTGGCTTTGACTGTAATTCACATTGATTAAAAAATGGTGACGGATCACTCCGTATCCTCTAGAGTCGAACACTCTGCGAAAAAGAAATGAAACCAAAGGGCACGTTTTTAATCTGAAACCACGCTCACGTTTCTCATCAGAATTATTATTTACTGATATCAATTAGTTAAATTCATTTGGGAAAAGGACATACTTACTAGAAAAAAATACCTCTGTTCAGTAATCATTTCCCAGAAGGAGAATGCTGTTGAGGAGGCGGCCTGTGTCCTAACCACTTTTCAATGTTATTTATGCCATATTTCACGAAAATCCCTACCCAACAAAAGGAAGGAAATTTGTACGAGTATATTTCATCCGTCAACATTCATTGCCTAACATAGCAATTTTGAATAAATAATACATACATTGGATTGGGTCAATAATTCGACTCGGCTTCAGCTGAAAACAGACCAATACCGGAGAGGTTTTTTTTTAAATTATGCGTTAACTTGTGTCCCCCTCCCCTAAGCGAAGTTAATTTCGCCAACCTTTGGAAGTTCGCGAATATTTTTTGAAAACCATTAAAAAAACGCGTAAACGTCATATAATATTTCTTTAGAAAATTTTAATCTAGCCTATCGATCCAAATATTATTTTACCAGAGAGTCACTATTTAGACGCTTCGTTCATTTGCCCTTAACCACATTTTCTCGTCGTATCCAGAGCGCCCTATAAGTTACGACAGAGCTACATTTCCACCTCACTTCCCACCTTGCTTCGTCACAATAAGGAAAGGATCAGTCAACGGGAGAGACTGCGTATTTCCACGACATTTGCACGCAAGCGGAACAGGCTGTTGACAGAATTATTTCCCAAGGGTGAGGTGACAAGAGATTTCTTATCCAGGGTGGTTATTTCAGAGATGAGTTCTGGATGAAAAATAAAGTAGGGTACTAATGATGTACAGTGCATTGAGGCACAAAAACCAATCTGTAGATCAATGGGTGAGGTTTGTATTCAATTTTATATAACCCGAGTACCTCTTAACCCTTCGATATTGGGTTAACCCAGTTATAAAGAAAACAGGTTTCTTGTATGCTATTCATGTAAATTTTCTCTCTTTTACTGATTTATCCTGACTTACCCTAATCATCGCATTCATATTTCACCTCAGATGTATTCAATTAGTATTTAGTTCATGCTGTTCTGCTCTGGAGACTTATAACATTCCCTGCCATATTTCTTTGACCACATCCACAAATGCCGTTCTACTAAGCATTAAATCATGCAAGATATTTTACCAATTTAAAGGAAGTTTTGTTGCAGGTAATGCTTTGGCTGGAATACCCACGGGAATCAATCGTAATTGATATCTAGAACTATCGAGGTCAGTTTAACTCAAGAGATCAGCCAACTACTCGTAGACTAACGCTCATTTTATGTGACTGGGCATAATGTTATCGAATGATATGAGAAATTCCGTAGATTTTTCAGAGACCCCTAGGGACGGGATTGCTCCCTGGCTTCCTTTCCCCGCCACTCATCCCTTCTATTGCATTTGTTTCTGTTTCGTCCGCCCTTCCCCTGGGGAAGGAGCTCGGAAGTCCCTCCTTCTCTAACTGCTCCCGACTCGACTCCATTTGCTAAGTCAGCCTTTCATCCTTGGTTGCAATCCTTTTGGTGGAATACTACCTCAATGTCATTATTTTTTATCTTTTATCCGTCTTCTTTCAGGATATGTACTATTACTGTGTCTGAGTGTGAGTTTATATGCATGTACACAAGGTCAGTCCCAAAGGTAGTAGGACTTATTTTTTCCCAGATAGTTGGACGGACGGGCGGCGATTTCCTGGCTGGGTTCGAAGGACGGAAGTTACAGGAAAGGTTGGAGGCCAGCGGTAGTTGGCTCCCAGGCTTTGCAAAGTGCGAATCGTTCGTTTGCGAAACTTCTATAACGTGACCTCGTTACGCTTTGTCATGAATCGGTTTTCGGAACAGCGCTACGCCATCAAATTTCGTGTGAAACTGGGCAAAACCTGGAAAGAGACTCATAACATGCTCAAGGCAGCTTATGGTGATAACGCCATGGCCGCTCGGGTGTGTTTTTGAGTAGCACTAGTTGCTTCTGGAGTGCAGAGAAGATGTTGAAGACGCCGAACATTCAGGACAACCATGGACCTTAAAAAGTGATGAAAATCTTGAAAGAGTCAAGACTGTTTTAGACAGGGATTGCACATTATGTGTTTGTATGATTTCAGATGAAATTGGCATCCTTAAATGTGATGTGCATCGACTTGCCAACGAAAATATGGGCATGAGAAAGGTTTTTGGTAATTTAATGCCGCGAATCCTCTCGGACAAACAAAAGATAACTCGATATGGATATATATATATATATATAAAGGGGATAGGAACACACATGATGGAGGAACACAGGAGAGGTGGGGAAGGCGGAATCAAGCAGACCACGAATGTAAAAATATTTCCTCGACCGGGACTCGAACACCAGATCTCTCCACTTGCCGGGCGGATGCTCTTACCACTTGAACTATCGAGAAAACCTAATGAACACTGAGATCTGCGATGTTTTAAAGCGCCCAAGTGCTCCGATCGGAGAAGAAAAAAATAAG
Organism: Hetaerina titia; assembly: GCA_037158775.1. NCBI lineage: Eukaryota > Metazoa > Arthropoda > Insecta > Odonata > Calopterygidae > Hetaerina > Hetaerina titia. Next base: position 73,308,706 of record CM073774.1, on the reverse strand, counting down.
GAAATATTTCCCAAAGATAAAAATTAACTCTTTTTGGGCGGATTGAAAATCGAACAAGAAAATAAATCACATGATGATATGGGTTTCATCGCTGGGTCGACCATTGTCTCGCAGGCAGACAATACCGCAATTTTATATGCGATAACTAATACGCAATAGAATATTCATTTCCTATAGCGTCATTATCCTATTGAGGATTAAAATAGAGGTATATAAAAAAAAGTGGAACTCAGTCATTTGCTACGAGCTGCCAACCTATATACTCGTACCACGTATAGGTTGGCATTTAATTTCCTCATATTATATTGACCTGGTGCATTGTGGGTACTTTATTACATGCGAGTTTTAAATCGGTTTGTTGAATTTCCTTTAGCATAAAAACCAATTTACTGAACACTATGTCCTTTTCCCTACATCAACCTATTATCTTTAAATGCTGTAAATTTGGAAGATTCCGAATCAGCCCGCGGACTGTTTTAATTGCCCAGATATTGTCAATTTTCTTATCTCTCCATTCCGAAACGGACCAATTAGTCGAGGAACAACAGCCGTTATGCCTGGCAGATCGTACTCGAGAATACGATAACATAACCCGCTATTAACTTTCAAGCGTTTCGCAAAATTCAGAGGGATAAACCAGCAGAGACAAGAGGGCTGGAATGCAATGCCACCGAAGAATGATTAAAGTGAAATGGATAGCCGTGCATTGTTTGTTTAAAAAGTATCGGGAAAGGTTCCGGAATAATAGATTTATTTCAGATATTGCTGCAATGCTTCAAAATTATTCGAAGTACAGGTACATCTCTATAGTGTCGACACGCTTTTGCCAGCGGCTTTTCCACGACTGGAAGGCTCCCTGATTGATGGATTCCAGAAGGTCCTTAATGATACGCATGAAGCTTCTTTGACGGTACTTAGCGTCCCATGGTAGTATTCTTTGAGGGAGGATTTCAATGTTGGGAGTAGAAAATAGTCTGCTGGTGCAAAGTTAGATATAAGGGGGATGGGAAATCGTCGCGATACCGTTGTAGAGGATATTTGCAAGCAGAAGTTCGACTCTGCTTTTGGTCGTCCGGCAAGACTTTAGGGATGAATTTAGCGCAGATCTTTCTCATGGTCAAATTTTCAGTAATAAAGGTTTGCACTACCATCTTATCAAAGCCAATGCAATCTGCGATCATACGTACACTTAAACGACGCTCTGAATTCAGCGCTTCACGCACATATCAGGAAAAAATTTTTGCCGACACTTTTTATGAAAAACATGTATATTTAATTCATATCTAAAATTTTTATTGAAAATTAACTCGAAAATAAGGTTCACGTGACCGCAAGTTCCACAATAAAGAGCATAGGTGAGAAAGGTTTCATCTTAAATTAAAAAACCATGATGGAAAATTATACTAGTACATAAGGAAGCGATTCACTTAACCCATAAGTGGACCCCTCTTTTCTAAAAATCTGAGACTTGGATGATAGGAGCAGCAGGAAAAAAAAGATTGGAGTTAATGAAAATATGGTGGTAAGTAATGATCAGGGAAACTGAAATGCATAGACATGATAGCAAATAAAGATATACTTCTAACAATGGACCGAAAGAAGTTTATTGAGGACACTCGCCAGAAGAAGTGGAAAAATATTTGAGGATATCATGAGCCAAGACAGTCTCCTGAAGTCGTAATTGAAGTAAACACAGAGGAAATAAAGTATAGTAAATGACAGTTAATGGAGAACACAATTATGATGGAATGAAGAGACTGACAGAGAACAGAGCTCTGATAAAAACCAACCCTCACACTGGTAACCCGTAATGATAAGGTATTAAAATATAAATGCAATATTTATTATTTTATTCTTTCACTCATATCATGAAGCAAATATCACTCACAATTGTCAGATTTTCCATGCGTTAATGAAGCAAATAATGGCAAAGTTGGAACCGAGGAAATATAGAAACATGATGGGGCCAGTTTATGAATCCCTTTAGGCTATATTTTCTGATAATTTTATGCATGAATTAGAACTTTTATTTTGTCATATTCCACATCTCTAAACATTGAAACAATCGAGGCAAAAAGCTAGATTTCTTGGAAGTGTTTGAAAATTTTTATTGCCTTGACTGAAAGACTTATGAATTACAATGTCCTCTTAAATCATTCCCCATTAGTTTCTATTTCTATACCTAACAAATTGTAAGGAGGGCTTGACAAAAAATGCGCAAATTTAGACTCCCGCTCTCCCACTCGGGGACTTGTGTATTCCTTCGCACAACATTGGAAATACTCATGAAAATTAAATCAGAGAGATCAACTGATGAATCGGGAAATTTAAGATGCCATTTTTCCCACGAACGTTAAGGAGATTTGAACTCTTGAAAACTGCGCTAATGAGACGAATTTTTTAATGCCAAGTTAGCCTACTGAGGAGAGAGAATTTTTAGAGGAGAGCCCAAGGACGCAGGAAAGCTAAATGCAGAGAATTTTGAAAGGTGATGGAATGCTGAAGATTGCAATAGAAGGAAAAACATTAGGCAAGCGAGTTAGGGGCAGGAATATGACAGGCGTGTCAAAATCAATGAAGAAATGAAGTATTCAGAATTGAAGAAGGTTCTATTGAAATATCGGGTGCCAGTTTTTGTTTTGTTAGAAGAAGCAAATAAATTTATCAGTTTTCAGTCTGTTTCCTTTCAAAACCTATCTTCAACGACAAAATATCTATACAAAGTCTATTGTGTGGTAATGTTTTATTTAAACCATATTGTTTCGTTCTTATTAGAATTAGGTCGTTTCTCATTGGAAGAAAAAGAATCAGCATTGCCAGTTCATGCACCCTAGTGAATTTAAACTGTCGTAAAATTAATTTATATTATTTGATGTAGTTTACATTTTACATTATCACTACCATTTATGCAGCAGTACGTGTATTTTGGTGTTGTAAAATTCTGACATGGAATCATCCCCTGTCATGCACCCTCCCGCTTGATCGCAGGGTACCATGTAGATTTAGTAAACCAGAGGAGACAGCTCCTCTAAACCAATCTTTACGCCATCTTGATGAAAATTGAAAAATTTCAATATTTTTCCCGAGATGTTTGCCTATAAATAACCACATTACCGCATCTCTACAATGGTCTGCTCATCTTGTCAAGTTAAAGGTATGAGTCCCCATTTTCAAAAGAATGAGTTCAGAAAAGACGTTTTCACCTGAGGGAAAATGTCCAAGCTCTCACAACCGGAGTTTTGTTACGCTGGGAAATTGATTAAGCGAGCGCCCGTCCGCAAGGACTTCGGTTAAGGCTCCCCTTTCTCCAGTGTTTCGTCGATGGGGGTGAGCGTGGCCAACCGGTCCGGGGCGGTTTGCGGTCACCGGCCAAAGAGGCGCACGGAAATGTCCTAAAGAGGATTTCGCGAGCAAAGTGCCGCGAGCGTGTTTTATTACTTTGCGTGGTTTTCCACTAATCAGCGCCCGGCGACGCCTCTGTTCCCCTTCGAAAGGGTGAGAGGAAACGGTACTAGCAGTAGGAAACGTACAACGGAAAACCTCCACAAAAGAAGGAACTCTTCGAATTAAAATAAATACTGTCGAGTACGATTAAAGGAAGATATTAAATGAGACAAAAAGTATTAATTACAAATACCGTTTCAATTAATTTACTGGTATTTATTTATTAATAATAGTCCAGTAAACGAGTTTAATATGGGACTTGTTATTAATGTTAAACCTATTTTTTTAGGTGATATTGCAGGTAAAAATATTGGAACTATTCGAAAAGTGGGTGTGGCGAATTATGAATACAATAACTTGGACATTAAGGGAACACACGGTGAAGTTTTAATAAATATGGTGGGCGAGGAGAGACAGTTAATGAGGGAAATTTGATAAAGGCAGAGAAAGTGGATGGAGGAAACATTGAAAGATCGTTGGTTATTGAAGGTCGTGATGAAGGAAATGAGAATTTTGGGTAGGCGAAGAAAAGGAAGGAAAGGAGTCGACTTTTAAGATAAGAATTAAGGCAGTCAATAGTTACTAACTGAAGAATTAAATCATATTGAGCAAACAAGGAGAAGTTCTCGTGATACGTGCAAGTAAATAAGCATTAGTGAACGTCCTATACTTATTTCAAGAAACTGTAACAGTAACTTTAACGGAGTCACCCGCTATGTGTGCATTATAATGCAACAATTTTAGAGAGTAAAAATCATTCGCCTTGACCGGGATTCGAACCCGGATCCATCGATATCCGGCTGAGTGCTTTAACCACTTAAGCTACCGAGACGTCCTCTTACACTCTAAAATTTTGGGGGCTTTAAAGGAACAAGATGTTATGACGAAATACAGTACATACAATGTCACAGGCATTCGTAGTCGTGCGCGACGCACCACAGTCCACGATGTTAATAAAGCCAATTTCAAACACTTAGGCTGTTCATACCTTAGACAAATTTCAAGAAACTGTAACTTGAAAAATTAAATTATAGTGAAATAATTTGAATGATTGCATGTTATTATTTTTGGCCATATACTAACTATTTTGGGTAGATTACTCGTAATCGCTAACTAACATGACACAAAATCCATTTAAGCACCCTACTGTATATATTACAGAAACCCATTCTTTAGATCTACATGCTATCTCGCTTAGTTCCATTCTTAATGCCTATTCCTTTCCACTCTCTAAATCAATTTCCCAACATTCTTCCCTCTAATACCCTCTTCAGCATTCGACTACCTCTCAGAGTCTCCTGCATCCGCTTGCCCTGCCTTCTTTGTGTTTCTCCCAACAACCCTATTACCATGTCTAGAACTTCAGCATTTGTTTTGCTTTCCGCCCGTTTTATTTTCTCATTTCTTGAGCCGAGCTGAAACACGTATCGTATCTAATGTATTTTATTCTATGGTTTTTGGGTTTTCTCTGTGGAATTTCATTCTGAAATTAAAAAAAAACACTTCGGACATTTATTCAGATACCCCAATAAAGTATTTAGTATTATTAATGCAGACGGGATAGAAGGAGGAAGAGGATTGGCATTTTGGACGACCTGATGGTAGGCAATAAGCATGTGGTTTTGGAGAAGGGGCTCATGTAGTGTAGGGTGCCACGTTGTGTCGTGTTAGGTGGGGGTTAGAAATCTAGCAGTTGCTAGTCCGTGTGTCCATTCAAAACCTGCCTTCAACAGAAGACTAGCATGGAAATATTAAAATAGTATAGGAACCATTTTATGTTTAATTATTAAAGATATTTTTTAATATGTCAAAGTTATTACAATGCATAAATAATTGCTATATAACTTATTTTCAGTATGGTCTAGCTTCAAATCACGGCTGAGGTGGTGAACTTTATTCGCATCATCTCCGAATTGAACACTAGCATATTTCTTCTGATTAAGTCACAAGAAACAACCTTTCTCGGATTTTTAATTACTTTACTCTCCGAAATCGAATCGCATTTCGATTCGATTAAAGTTTCATAACGGACCGGCGAAATAACTGGGGAGAGGTTTGAATTTCCGGGTAAAAAGTTCTAAAAAGCCGACCTGAAAGTTTTCTCGAGATTGTATTCATTTCATACTAGTATCGACTTAGCCGATCACGCCATCGTGCATCGATGAAGTCGACGGGAACGACAGTTCACTCTTCCGCGTGAACTAACCGTCGCACCTTCTCATCGAATCTCCTCGTGCTCCTCACGGACTAACCTCATCTCCAACCTTTTCGCACCCCTCCTCCAGTGTTTCATTTTCCTCACCTCGTGCCTTTCATTGCTCCCGTGGACACAGAAACACTCGCCGATACGCAAACTCCCACACGCACACACACTCCCCTCCCTCCGCTCGACGACGGCTTCGATCGAATTCAGCCTCGTCCTCCCCAAACAAATAAACGTCAGCTTTTGAGCTTAATTTACGAGGGCTGAAGGGCACGGTTTTATTTCGGAGAGGGACGAGGGCATCAAAATGCCGACGACGAGAGTAAACAGCGAGGGCTCTCAATGACGCCCGATACATTACGCCTCGTGCGACAACCGAGCTCTTGATTGGATGCCTTCTTCCGTCTCCACCCACCCACATGCCGTGGGAGGCCTCCGGCGAGAATTCCTTATGCAATGACCACGCCCGATGAACCGCTTATGGAACAAATCGTGTTTGATGAGCCATATTAATTCATTAACCACTTGTCTGAAATCCTTTGGGGGTGAGGAAGCAATGCATGAATTACGTAAGCAATTTACAAGGATGGGGAGTTTTGGTTCGATGCTTGGAGTTACGTAGAGGAGACTTGAGGCCCCATGGGGAACAGCACATAGAGCACGCTATTGTCATATGGAAACGCGATGATAGACAATTTGGTATCCACGCTTGAGAGAGAGGAAAGGCGCAAGAAAAAATATTTCGGTAGGATTTAAATCACCATCGAAAGAGAAGGTGGGCTATGCATTAATATTTTCTTTTGGAGACTTGTAGGTTTTGGGAGAGTGGTCGTGGTAATCCAGGATTTCGGCAAAATGTATTTATGTGACAACAGATTTTTTTGTTTAAGCGGATTAAACTGCAAAGTTTTTATTTTTGATTCCAGAGCCTCATAGAATTTCCGACAGCCGACTTCCCAGAGTGTCTTATGACTTATTCGAGTAGAGATATTTTTCAATTTTCCCGAATTTTATATCAATATATTGTCCTTAAGAACAGATATGGTCATGCTTGATTACTATGAAACATTTTAATTTCGTTTCATCAAGTGCATTTTGCACTCGCAAAACTTGACGTAACATTCAAGCACACTTCGGCAAAGTCAATTAATTAGAATAGGAAAATTATTTACAATAATTTTAATTGAAATTATATTTCTTGGGGAAAGCTATAACGCAAGAGGAAGGAGAAAATTGCGGGGAATGATAATTTTCTAGATAGGTTTGTTTGCACCTATTTGAAAATTCCCATGCACTTCACAAAATACCCTTATTGGAAACTTTATTGAAACCCCTTGAACAGTTTATTGATGCATATTTTTATTAGGTAATCTACCGGTTAAGGTAGGTTTTTGGATGGACACAACTATCAAATAAACATTTTTGTGACTACCCACCTAGCAAACTAATCTATATCAGGTCCCTCTTCATCTCGGTGTACTTCTTTCCTCCCTCCATCCCGTCGAACATCCCTATCCTGTTCCTACCCTTACCTCGCTTGCCCAACATTCTCCCCTCTATTACCCTCTTCAACATTCCACTACCGCTCAATACGCCTTTCATCCATTTTTCCTGCCTCCATAGGATTTCTCTCAACAAACCCCTCTCCTCCCCCACCATTTCTAGTACTTCCTCATTTGTTGATGCATATTATATAAATGCAAAATATCAGTCTATGCGCTATGGGGTTTGATCCACATTTATTGAATAATACTATAAGTATCATCAAAATTCACTTACTTCCATGGTTAACGATACTACCTAGAAGAGGAGTGTCGAATAATAAAGAAATTTTAAAAGGAAAAATGCTCGTGGTATCATTTAAATTCCGTTTTGCAAGTTTATTTTCTTGTTACGCTTCGGTGAGATCCCATAACTTCCACTGTAATTTCCCGGTTAAATAATTTCCGATATTTTATTCAAATCGAAGGGTCCTTATTACTGTTTATTTTTTGAACCCCCTGCTAAAGAGGAAAAATTCATTCATCACTTCAAAGAATGACAAATAGCACTAATGGGTCACCTTAGCAGGTACTTGAACCGTAAAAGGCTACTTCTGGTCTCGCGATATGCACATCTCAAGGGACATAAGGTGGTACAGTGTAGATTCAGCTTACGTAAAGGCTTTGTGAATCACATAATTCTTCGCTGAACTTAGGATTACATTTGTATCTAATTATTTACCAAATGGCTTTAACTTAAAAGAAGATGCTATAAATTTATATGCTTATGTCTAATTGTCACTTGGAGCAATTACGGCCATATATTGGCTAAAGGGTAGGGGTTGACTGAAAAAGAATTTCATGTGCCCGCATAGCATTTCGATGACTAGTATTCTCTTCCATCTTTTTCAAGAACGAAAAGAAGTGGCTTTTCCCTCTAGCTTACCGATCAGTTTTCCTTCCATTGAGTCTTAATAAAATAACAACAGTGACCTTAGCTCAGGAATTTTTTTTCTGTACCCTCTTTGCCCTTCGACACCCCTCCCCCCCAACTCTAATCTCTTTCCCCACCAAATCCTCTACTTTTGATTTTATTTTCGTCCCTGCCCAACTCACTTCTCCTCCTAACTTCCTTTGAAACCAACTACTCGGAAGGCTCAATCCCTTCCTCCTCAGTTTCCCTTCGTTTGGAACCACGTTTCCTCGACTGAGCTCCGCTACATTCCATCAGTTTGATGACTGATCCTTTCCACGTCTTCCTTGTCTGGGTCCAATTCGCCAACTCTCGGAAAGGCACACTCAGATTCATACTTTTGGATCCAACCAAAGGTTTAAAACACTTTGTTCAAACATAGATAGAATGAAAAGAATTTGGATTTAAGACACGGATTTGGGCGGCTTTTCCGAAAAATATCGTTTATGGTATACGGTGAACTCTCTCCTTGAGATCCCACAGGATCCAGATAAGCGTTGGTAAAATTAATACCGTGTTACATACGATTAAGTTACTACAGGATAATTGTCAACGTTTTTCAGTATTCGAAAATATCGGGATAAATCACAGTAATATCTCATTAACTTTAAGATTAAAATATATATTCTTGAACAGTGCATTAAAATTATCTAAATTTAATACAATGTTGAAGTATATTCATTTTATATATCAAAATTAATTATATATTACTGTGACTGGTTTTGTTGGGGAAGCGACCGACAGCTAATGGTCATTTGCGCCATTAGGGATGGGTGGGAAAGGAAGGGTTGAGAGAAACCCGGCGTCGGCATTAGCCTGCGTTTGTCGAAAGGCGCCAAGGGATCCGCAGTTTAATGTCCCATTCGACGGACGCCGTACTCACTCAAAGTGCTCTCCACAAAGAACCTCGAGCAGGAATCGGAATACCACTGAAAAACATTTGTTGTCTCCAGAATTTGAACCTAGGTCTTCTCGGTGGGAAGCCTGTACGTTAGCCTCCACACCATCCATATTACTCTGATATATTTGATTGATACGTATTGATATTGGTATGTATATAATGAATATATATATATATATATATACACATGTATATTTAACCCAATTGAGATGCTATACTAACCGCTAACACTGCCCTTCCACAACACTGTACCGGAAATGTTTTTCTTCTCTCTCAAGAATGAATTCTCAAGTATCAATCAATGCGCTTTATTTCATAATAGTGCTTACATAATGCTTCTCAAAGTCTCCTCTCCCTCGAATTCGTAAGTGTTTACAGAATATTCTCCATCCTCCCAATATTCTTACGTAATCCACACCAATTTCCTTACGTAATACATCAAAACATCAGGACCACGCTTTTCTGTGGTAGTGAGGCAAGACAAATGACAACGCTGAAAAAGAGGAGACGATTGTAAGCATTAGAAATCTGATTATTTTTATTAGTACTAGTCCACCGGCTTAGAAAAGGTTTTTGATGGACCCTGAGACAGTGCAATACTAGACACGTAAACCCTTAGTAATATGGCGCAAAATATTCTAAGACCCCATGCTACATATACAGGAATCTTTTATATATCCCTACATACTTTTTGCTTCCCTTAATTTCACCAAAAACACCTATTCTAACCCTACCTCTACCTCATTTTCCCAATGCTCTCTCCTATATCGCCATATTTATTATCCCATTGCCTCTATGTATCGGCATGCCCTGTCTTTTTTGAATTTCTCTCTGCAACCGCCTCCCTTCTTCTGCCTAGAACTTCATCATTCGTTTTTATTTTCCCCCATTTCATTTTCTCCATTTTTCTCCACGCTCATATCTCAAAGGTCTACACTTACCCTTCTGTCTCAACAGCCATTCTTCTGAACAATTCAAAACTACGCTCTATATTTAAGTTTTCACCAGTCTTTCTTTACCTCTTTACTTAATGTGCCTGTAATCAACTCCCATCACTTTGTAAACTCTTCCCTGCCTAACGAAATTCTTCTTTTAATGTTCGCATCACTTCGGCCTCCGTCATTCAGAACCCTTCCCAAATTGGTGAAATGTGATACCACAGAGAAATAGTAACGATCAGTAATTGAAGGGCGGGAGAAGAAAAAGTTCAATGTAAACTGTGACACGGAGAAGGGATAATCTCATCGGACACATTATGAGTCGGCGGCCTGATGAAGTCACTCCCCAAGGAGAAGGTGAACGAGATGAACTCTGCAGAATAAGATCCCGGGTACGAGATAAGTAATTTCCCGGAGATTGGACAAGTAATGAGAGCCGTCAAGGAGAGGTAGTATTCGAAGATGAAAAGGGTTAGCGGACAGGAAAATTCAGTGGAGAGATCGTCTTTGGTTTAATGGCCAGTGATGATGGTGATGGGAACGATATTATCTAGAAATCAGTGCTAAATAATTCCGTATGATGAGTCAATTCACAATCTTGATAAATAACAAGTCACATACTAACATTATTCGTCACCCTGGCCCGTCTCTGTACGAAAATTATTGAATAAATTCTAGCACTTCAAGATCCATTTAGATTTTTAAAGAAAGAATATGGCATGCGTAAGCACAACCTGACCAAAAAAGTATTCTATGGCAAGCAGTACGAAAATTGCAAATTTTCATCGGGAAAATGTGGAAATATGGTCGATTTTTATCGTCAACGCACCAGAGTTGGCCTTATTCATTATTCAGAGTTGGCCCAGATCTTATTCAATCTTCGGATTGGGTGCCATTGCCGTCAATAGTTTGAGACCTACATGCGTGCAAGATTTGCTAGAACATCTACGGAAAAAGTAACCAAAACATTACGGTACTTCCTGGAACCTCGCAAATTTTTTCAAAGAATTCTTGCCATTGACATAAAAACATTTACCAGCTCTTCGTCATGTTTCCGCTTCAATGATTTTCGTGAATCCCTGATTCCGATTCTGTACTCTACACAATATTTCTTCTCCTTTGTACTAATCTCTAAAATTGTTTCATAAAGATTTCCCCACTGAAGTGAAAATTTTAAAAAGAAATGACCTAATCAATTAGGATATAAGGTTAGTAAAAAATAATGTGCAATAAATTTTAGGTTTTCTACGCAATAACTGACTATGGAAATGGAAAAAAAAACATTAACAGAGGTTTGCTTAACTTATGGAGATATTCGATTCGTAGCAAATAGTTATACACTTCTCAACTGTTATGAATTATTTATTTTGACCTGATTTCGACGTTGCTTCGTCAGTGAAACGACGCAATTATGGAGATGTGTCCATTCGTGGGTTAAATCGAGCCACAAGACGAACTTCAGAAACTGTAAAATCATAACTGATTGAGAATGTACTTGGCTTCGATAAGAAAAGACTGTGACAGTTCACCTACAAAAATACAGTCTTGACGAAACTCGTTTATAGAACAACGCTTAAGAACATCTTATTTTGCAACCACGACGGTAGAAGTAAGTTAGTATAGACAACAAAATGTTTAAGAGTCAGACTATCAATACATATGAACCTTCGTATGGTGAGTCATAGACAGTCTATGAGTAATTATCCATGATAAATAGAAATATGATGATATAGATTGATAAATCGAAATGTTTTTGACTGATTAATGTAGCGTTTCTATAACCACAGCAAAGTTATTCAACTATTTCACTCATCAGAATACATAAGTCATAAACGGCTGTGCGCCATAAGCTTTCAGTCCTTGAAATCAGTAAGTAATTTCTACATTATCTTACATACGTCTGTCGATCAAAGGTGAATTTTGGACGTTCCTTGGAAACGTTTTTATACTTCCGCGGGCTGCTAAGCACTTCCTCCTAGTCTAAATTCTCTTTTGCCCCACGTTGCGTCCTCCGTCAGTTTTTTATATTTTCCGATTCTCATTCATGCCGTGCAAAAAGTCAATTCCCTTACTTCATCTCCTCCGCTTACCCGACGTACTTCCTCGCTATCCTTTCTCCGACTTCAAAAACCAGCTATCTTTCAAACTTCCTCCATTCTCTTTTTCTCCCTTCGCGTTGCCCTAAGCAACTTCCTCCGTTCCTCAACATATTTAACTCAATCGTTAGGCTTCCTCTCCGTCTAACTCATTCCTTCAATTTCTCCCATACGCCAAGCTACCCATCCACCATCGTCCTCTTTCCTTCACGCTTTTAAATCATTAGTGTATATGGAGATAAGTACTTTTTCAACTTCCATATTAAAATCCTGTACTTATCTTTCCTCTCCTTAACTTCGTAGCAGTATGTTACATAAATACTCCTCTGCATATTTTAGTGAAATAAAATGAGCTGCATTGGGGCGTAATAAAAAACAATTATGATACTGAAAAAGTCGTTAAATCATATGCTATTTTATCTGTCTAGGTTCATTTTGCAAAATAAAAATTCTCTTTTAGCTATTAAAATATAGCAAATATCCTATTAACACCCAATAATGATGAAAAGTAGTCACTAACTTCACATCAAAGGTTAAACAGTATGGCATAGTTAAGCATCTAATGCTCACTTAACTGCTCGCCAACGTATTTTATATGACCATACAATGTTGTAAATGGTAACTTATTAATAACTAGTGATACATGTTTTAACAAATTAACTACATAAATGTTAACTTTTCAGATAAATATCTGGTGGATTAATGGTTATTATTTAAAATAAAAATGTGGATTTTAGTAAATCTCGACGCTGGGTTATTTTTAGCAATTTCATTAATAGGTGGTAAGGTCTTATGAAGCAGTTCAACTATTTGGGAAATGTTTTGGATGAGGTTTGGCGGAGAAGCGGAAACATTAAAAACGGAATTGCGTTTGATAAATAGGCGGGAGTTAATGATAGGTAATAAGTGAATAAATACTCTTGAAAGTTTATTAAGGAATGTAGTTTTTTATGGTTCAGAAACTTGGTCGTTAAGGCCGGAAAATAAGTGCGGCCTTTCAAATTGGGTGGGGAGAAGATTGAGGAAAATAAAATGTGAAAGGAAAACTAATGACGAAGTTATTGGAAGAAGGGATGTGACTGTTGAGATAAATTTGAAAAAGGCAAAACAATCGGATGCAGAAGATACTGAAAGGTAATGGTGTTATGTGGGAGAATGTTGGGAAGGCGAGGGAGAGGGGGGACCGGAATATCTATTTAGGAATGAATCAAGGAAGGCAGAAATATGCAGTGCTAAAGAATGAGTTACTATAATAGGTCGCGTGGAGTTTTAGGATTTTTTTCTCGTGTTATTTATGACATAGTTACTTATTTATGTACACTAGTTAATAGTGCAAGGATTCTTCATAAACTCACCTTAAGCCGGTAGACTACTAGTGATAATAACGTGATATCTAACGTAATGGAGAGTGTAAAAAGAAGAATATGTAACCCTGAGCTTTACAGCCTTCGTAGTTTTAGGCACGGCGAGACGATTCATTGGCATGATTACTTAAATCGGAAATACTTAAAATCAAAATAAAGTAAAAACAGAAACACTTAACATTGGGTACAAACAGATAATAGTAGATCTTGCTGATACAGGTTACTGGTTTTAAGGTAGAGTAACCATGAGCAACAACATAGGGTATTGTCCGCGCTGTGCGCTGGTCTTACGAGAGGTGCAATCTTAAACAGACAACAGCATGAGGCGGCAAAATGTGAAAAAATTAGGAAATTATTCCATCAAGATAAAGTTACTAAAGAATTGGAGTTTACTTTGTGACCAGGTTCAATCCGGAGACATTGGGATTTAAAAATGAAATCCTTCGTGGAAATAAGCGCCAGGAGTTTATTGTGTTCACCATATTGATTCTTAGAGAAAAGTTGTTCCATGTTTCTTCTTAACCAGAAACAATTTTTAACTCTTGATAACGAAAAAATACATGATTGGTTTCATTTTATGATATAATGGTGCTTGCGAAAATTTCTTCTCTTGGTTACATTAGTCTAGGATATTAAAAAAAATTATTTTCTCTCTTGAGACGAGCGTCGCAAAAGCAATCAAGCGCAACCAAGGCTCAAGATTTTGTATCGAAGGGAAATTTCTTCACCCAAAGAGGTTAAAATGAGGTTGAATAATAACAGGCTTGTCAAAAAAGTACCCGATCTTGAATTTTTTCCAAGCACCGCAGTGGTGCGAGGGTGGCACCAATGTGCACAGTGGAAGGAAACAGCTTAATACGCATGCTTCAATATTTTCTCTACCTTCGAGTGAGCCAGTCACTACCCGCTGGCCGGCGAGTGAGGTGTTGTCATACGCGTTCATCGATTTTCGATTTTTCTTGAGATTATATTGGGTTATCCAGTTATCACGGTGTTCAGAACTTCGGGATCAGTGTTGGTATTGTCCAGCATGTCCTCTGCTGGACATGAGCCATTGTTGTACGGATACGACCCAACAAAATGAAATCGTTCAGTCATCTCCAAAAAATGGGAAATCGATGAACATGATCGGCAATATCTTACTCGGCAACCAGTGCTCGTAGCGACTGACTTACTCGAAGGCGGAGAAAAACTCAAGCATGCGCATTAAGCTGTCTCCATCCACTGTGCACAGTTGCGCCGCCCTAACAATAACACTGAGCGCTGAAACATTCAAGGAGAGTTCCTTATACGAAAATCTTCGTCTACCGATCTTATAAAAATAAAATGAGAGAAATCATTATTAAAATTAATAATAGTTAATATAAAGAGTGGTTCATATCTCTGGTTAGATTTTTTTGCTAAGAGCATCATTATGATGAAAAATTAGTGAAATGAATTCTCTAAAATCAAAAACTACAACGATACTTGGAAGGCTACATATTATTAGGTGTAGCATTAGTTCTTGTTTAAATTATTGGAATGGAGAGAGACAAGTAAGTTGATATAATTTAAATTAAAATACATTAAAAAAAGGAAACAGCAATAATTTTGCCAATTTATAAGGAAGTAGTCTTCTCACTGTCAGATGAATCCGAATAAGATTTATTATTCTAGAAATTAGATGAAATGTTTTGATCTTTAATGAGTACTGTGAGAAAGCATGTATTAAAGAAATATGTATTCAATAGGCTGCTAGGCTATTCCCTCCTGGAACCCTAATATCATTTAACAACTTTAATATCCAGCAATGAAAACACTAAAATCATAATTTAATAAAAAATTAATTCAGCAGACTCGGTCAGATAAATGTGAATAATCATTCTGAAAGCTTGCCGGTTGTACTATGTGGAAGTAATAAAGAGTGGAATAATGTTTCACATGTGCAATGGGGCAACATTTCTCGATAAAAAAGGTGCTGGAATTGTTTAATTCAGTTCAAATTTTTCCGAGATTATCATTTTTCTTCATTTTTCCCAATTTCTTTCCTCACTACGTCGTCACGCCTCACATGATCACGGGGTTCAGGAGGAGATTTGGGCGGGTGGGAGGGGCTGAGGGGACGTAGGGGGAGGAAATGGATGTTGGGGACGAGAACGATGAGGGAGGAATGGAAAATTTCACGATATGGGGGTGGGGGGATTATCCGCCTCAAACGTGGCCCCACCCAACCGAGGCGAACCGTGTCGGCGTTGCCGCGGGTGGAAATTTTCCCTCGCCCAGCAGGGATCGCCGAGGAAGATCCTTCCGTAAAGCCCCTTCTTCACCCCTCCCCCTCTCCGTTGTATTTCTTCGCGGAATTATTCACCCGCCTCGCGGGCGCGGTCGGAAATTGCAACTTCTATTCAACCAAGACGATGCTTGTAAGGAGTGGGCGGCGCGATCTATTTGAGACATCTTTTCGGAAAGTAAATTTCTTTCGGTAGGTAGGGCAAGGGAGAAAGTCGTTCAATTTATCGTTCAATAATAAAATCCCTCATACCCTATTTGAGTGTTTTCCTGTAGTTCGTTTATAATTAAATTACAAAATGTGTATAAATCTGTGCATATACATAAATATATATATATATTAATCTGTATATCTATATATATATATATTGTGTATATATATATATGGGTCGCGGTGGTCTAGTGGGTAGAGCGTTGGACTACTGACCGGAGGGTCCCGGGTTCGATTCCCGGGCAAGACACTTTGGGCACCTGCAGCTCCACCCAAGCTAGTTGATTTTTCGGGTACCAGGTCTTCCTGGGAAACCATAACCGGCACAGGGAAAGGAACTGGCCCCCCTACCCTGATGTGTGAATATTCACACGCCGTCGGGCTTGGTACATCGGTGAGCTCTACCATCACCTACTAAACCGACCTTCGGGTTGACAACTGTGTTTATGGTTATATATATAGCAGTCTGACCGGAAGAAGGCCTCGGAGTAGGCCGAAAGCTTAAACTATCTACAATGAGAGTGTCCTTTTACGTGTTATCCATTTTATTCTTAGTTCTATTGTGCCGTCCAAATGTTATGTTGCTCTCGTAGGTGCTTTCACATCATCGATATATTATTACTTTTATTTATACACATGGATTTATGAACAGATTACAGATTTATGCACACACACACATCAAGCATATCACTAATGTAAAAATATTTTCCTCGACCGGGACTTGAACACCGGATCTCTCTACTTGCCGGGCGGATGCACTAACCACCTGAGCTATCGAGAAAACCTAATTTACACTGATGTGTGAATATATACATATATATATGTATATATATATTTTTAAATATATGTATAATATATATGTATATATATATATATATATGTATATATATAACATATATGTAATTAGCAGGAATGAAAGAGAAGAGGAAAGATAAACATAAAAAGAAACTCACGAATGTTCTGGGGTACGGAGGCAACCGCTAAAGGCCAAAGGAGACCGGGAAATAAGTGACAGTGCATTCATGCATGAGGGTTGTCTGAAAAGTTTTCGATTTCAAAGTGAAGATGCACTCTTCAACATAATTTGGGGAACGCATTTGCACATGTGTTGAAAGGTACTCGCCAAAAGATCATACATTTTGGTCACTCATTTGTTTGATAATCGTTTTTGAGTCGTTGGTTGTGTTTTTTGTGAAAATAGAAGAAATTGAGTAACGGACTGTAATTAAAAATTTGTTTTTCAAAGGTAATATGCCTACGTAAATTAAAGATGAATTGGAAATCGTATACGGGGACTCTTAACATATTTTACGATCGTGAATAGCTGAATTTAAGCGTGGTCATATGAACTTTTCCGATAATTAGCGTTCGGGCAGCCAAAGACTACAACCAATTATTACTTCTGCCTGTAGACAGGCTGTATAGATGTTATTATAAGTGAAAACTATTTTATTGACAAATACAAAATACCTTATTTAAATAAAAAGTACATTAAGGGACAATATTAAGTATATGACAAAAAAATATCATGAGAATCAATGTAAACAAAAATACCGGGACCGTAAACTTGAATGGCACCAAATAATGATAAAAAAATAATGAATAAAAATAAATAAATAAATGGAATAATAATAAATAATAACATTAAATTTAAATAAATAAATAATAATAATGAAATTTATAATTTAAAAAATAATAAAAAATTAAATTAAAAAAACAGCACACACACACACACACAAATTCGAAACAAATAATTTAAGAAATAATATTGTGTGTGTGTGTGTGGTGTTTTTTAATTTAATTTATTATTATTTTTCAAATTATAAATTTCATTATTATTATTTATTTATTTAAATGTATTATTATTATTTATTATTATTCCATTAATTTTTTAAAATTTATTGTTATTATTATTATTTTTTATTATTATTTGGTGCCATTCAAGTTCACGGTCCCGGTATTTTTTGTTTACATTGATTCACGACCGTTGATTCTCATTTTTAATATACGTTCCTTGTATATTTAAAATGAGAATCAAGTTGGAAGAAAATTGGAGGTTACCGTACCTCTAACTTTTTAATGAAATGCCTAGGTATTTAAGAATATTACGGTCATTAAATGCTGTGAAAGGGAAAATAAAGACTGAATACTTACTGAAGACTTACACAGAGAGGCATAGGACTTGAGGCGTAGAACACAGGCATAGAACAAAACTTGAGACAGAATATATGCATCTTTATAAGTGCAACATTTTAGGCTATCATTTTTGTTTACGTGGCACCCGCTGACGAGTCAGAACTAACTGGCCTATCATGACCAAAACGAATATTCCATTTCTAAATTTTGATTTATGTTACTATTCTATATCATGTAGATCATACCCCTGTAGTAATTGTTGAAGGTTGTCTGTAACTGCATATCTGTATAGATTGTCTGTAATTGTAAATCTGAATTGATGGTCTGTAATTCTGTTGTATATCTTATACGTATGATGAAGATTATACTACTATAGTATATGATTATGATTATCATCATCATCTGCAGCTCTACAGCCCGGTGTGGGCCTTGGCTTCCTCTGTGATATGACTCCATTCAGTTCTTGTTCTTGCTTTTTCCTTCCATCTTGTAACTCCCATTGCCTTCAAGTCATCCTCCACATCCCCTTCCTTGGTCTACCTCTTCTTCTGACTCCTTCCATCTTGCTATTAAGTATCAGTTTGGGCATTCTTTCATTTTCCATCCTTTCTACATGCCCCAACCACGCCAGCCGCAGTGGCTTGGCAAATCTAACTATGTCCTTGCCTTCTTTTTAGATTAAGATTACATATAAATGTATTTTATATCGTATCGATATATAGTAATTCAATATCAAATAAATTACATGAAATATATAACTTCGAAAAAGTGCATCAAATGTACTGGACATCCGTGTCAAATTAAGGTTAGAGAGACAGAAGATACGATGGTCATATCAAAAGAACGCGTTTGTCATATATTGACTGAAGAATTGGACATGGGTAAGCTATTATCTAGTGTGTTGGGTGAGTCAGATTCGATTCATTACTGTACCCTAAACTTAGATACACCCCTGCAATCCTGAGACGAAAGAACAGTCAAAACAGTGGACGGCAAAGGGTGAACATGCTTCGAAAAAATTAAAAAGAGTTCCATCGGCTGGGAAGGTGATACGAGTCGTGTTCATCGATTATCTTCAAAAAAGAAGAGTACTACTCATGATTACTTGACAAGATGAAGTCAGTTATTGCAAAAAACGACTGCATTTGAAGAAGAAGAAAGTGCTTTCCCATCAGGCCAACGCACCATCTCACACTTCGGTGGTCGCCCCGGCTAAAATTCACGAATCGTACTTCGATATATTTTACCGCTCACCGCATTCACTAGCGTTGTCTCCCAGAGACTTTTTCCTGTTCCCAGACCTTAAAGATTCTTTGGAGGACAGAGATTTTCAAGGGGCGAGGATAGTGAAACGAAGTAAAAAAATACGAAGAAAACCATAACCACTTAGCTTTGGTAAAACAACAGTCTAAATCTTAGAACCAGCAACAGGAACCTCAACATGAGCCTTATGCAATCTTAATGAAAACATAAACAAAGGCAATTTGACTAAAAAAACTAGATAAATATACAAAAATATCAAATTTAAAGGTGAAAGAACTACAAATCTAAAACGAGTTTACTGCATAATTAAACGCCTACATATCGAAGTAAGACATGCTCAACTATTTGGCAGAGTTAAAAAAGTTAAAGAGCATCGCTGGAAAAAACTATACTGACTAAAAAGGAAGCTATGTGAGGAAGATATGTGTAATTAGTTACACTCATACATTGTTTCATACTGAGACTTCCAATATCACCCTTTTTCAATCTATTTTATCATATTTATTACTTTTTCTGCGTATATTTTTGTCTCCAAGAAATAAATCAACATCAGTTTTTACACACCAAGAGAGCTTTTCCTATTAAAAATATGCGTCTATCCGAAAAAAGGCATATATGTTAAGAAAATTTCGCTCTAAGTATGTAAAATATGGGCGATATCGGTGGAGAAAGACAGAAAGTTTGAAGTTTTAGAAAGTTGATTTTTCCTGGAGAATGACTAAAACAAGCTGAGTAGGTGAAGTCTCAACTAAGAAAGTTAAGTGTACAGCTGAAGAAAAGAAATGTCCGCAGAACACAGTGGTTATGAGAAGAACTAGAATGAGAGGAAATAGCTTGAGAAACAAGGAGAGGACGTATGTACGTGCTTGTATGATGAAACACTAAGACCTTATGTTAATAATTGAGAGGTGGGCATAATGAAAACCATATGGATTGACCAATAAATCATACATCACGCAAATAATTGAAAATATGGCATTGAAAACCTACCGGCAGTTGAATAAATTAATAGACGCATGGAAGAGTGGAGAGGCGATTCGCGTCGAGCCAATCACGAGGTTGATTAAAGAAAGACACTGCTCACTGATCTAGTTAGACTTTCATCCATTCCCTCAGCATTACCAAAATCAGAGGCCAAACTTAAATTGCACAAGGCTGTGGAAGGAGTGTGTAAAAATTCATTAAGTTTCCTTACGGGTGATGGGATGTGTGATGAGAAGGGCTCCAAAGAAATCTTGGGTGTGGTTTGGTTACGGGTAGTAGGATGTGGTTTTGCCACATATTCAAGCCACAATTTTGATTATCCATGATAACCGAAGCGCAAATCGGGTATATGTTCACAAATTAAACTGCAGAATTATTCGACTATTCATTAACCTTTTACGACAGTGTCGAATGTGTTTTTTTTTCATTTCATTGCTAGTATTCAAATACCACTAAAATAAAAATCAAAACAATTTGCCCTCAGTGCTTGTACTTCTTTTCAGTAAAAAACATGTAATTGAAGCGTTCATTCGTGAAAAACACTTTAGCAAAACCTACAATATTTTCTCTTTCTTTAAGAAAAAGTGCCTGTTTGATACGCTGATGTTAGCGAAAATAATTGCGTAAGAGTGGAAAGGGGAGGTTCATATATTACAGTTCATTACTAAGGGAAAGAGAGTGAAAAAAATCTAAAATGGACCCATGTAATATAAGGACGGCCCATAGCACAGGATACATCTTTCCTACTTGTCTAATATAGATCATCTTAACCACACTGCACCATGGACCATTCTTGCCTAACCCATTGCCATCACTATTACTCCTCCAAGACACTATACTCACCACCTACAGTCGATATTTTATTATGATGTAAACGTTATAACACTCCGAAGACATAAAAGTGTGAACTAATAATCCTCATTAAAAGAAATATTTATTAAGGCTGAAATGTAGTGGAAAATTAAATTCACAGTGTGGAAGATACTCAGGGTTTTCATTAAAAATGAAATGACTATCTAAACTCCAAAACACTTACGGTCATTAGGTACCTTTTATTGTGTAATTCATTGTACTTTGACGCATCATGTTCAAGTACTGAAAGAGATGAAAATAAGTGATTTTGAAATTTAAGAGACTAGCTCAAAACTAATAAGAATATCAAATTTAAAAAAAAATCATATCATTTTTCAAACAACGGGTAATTCTGCCATCAAATATTGTGGAAGAAATTAATTCAACCAAAGCAATTACAAGGGCCATTATGACGTGATTGCCCTGTAAACTATAGCCCTTTTTCATTTCCACAAAATCGCGAGGCACAGAAAGAAAACGAAATGATTTCAGTTTGAACATTTTATGGGTGACAAAAACCAAGGCCGTTATCTTCACACTTTTATCTGATACCGATAAGGCGTTCCAAGAATTCTGTGCTCGTTTGACTGATTGCTTTTAGGCACTCACTCCATAGAAGCATTGGTAACATTTCCTCGACCAGTGAGAGTTCAAAGGTATAATTAGTTAACGTCAGTCATCAGAAAATTTCTTATCCATACTAACTATAATTTCGTATCAGGAAGGAATAACCGTGGCCACAGAAACAATTTCTTTTATGGAAGTATCACGCAGAGAAAATTTTTTCTCCTACATACAACTCCTCTCCCCGATTCTTTTCGGGTAACCTTATTGAAAATTCGTTTTTTATAGAGAGAATATGATGTTTGGTCAGGTTAACAAACAGTAGTTTGATTTTTGAATACATGAAAATGTAAAAATACACATTAGAATTTCACAGGTCTTATACAAAAGATTCATGAAAGATGGAAAGAATACTATTATACAAACTTAGATATAGGAAGAGAATATAGGAGGATAGCTTGGGACAAAACATGCTTGATTGCAAGATTAAAAGGCCATCAAGGGAATTTAAATCAAATTAGGCCTTGAGGGTTGATAAAATTCCCGGGAAACTAATTAATTGTTCGTAGTATTAAGGTGGGAGGAATTTGGTCGGAATATTTTTTATTCAGATCAGTTTCGGTTCTCAACTCAAAAACATGGCTTTTGAACAAATAGGTTTTAATTTCGCACGCAGCTAAAGTGACTCTCAGGATCAACAACAAAAGGATAGAGAGTAAGGCAAATGATTACTTAATGGATGATCAGTTTGGGTTTAGGAAGGGAAGAGGTACGCGTGATGCCATTGCAGTAACGAGATCACTAATTGAGAGGAATATAGAATACGATCAGGACGTATTTGCCTGTTTCGTAGATTTCGAAAAAGCGTTTGATAGATTGAATTGGGAAAAATTAATGATTATATTGCAGAAAATAGGAATGGATTGGAGGGACAGGAGACTGATCTGCAAGCTGTACATGTCTCAGACTGATCAGGTGCGAGTGGGGAACGGAGAGTCCGGATGGGCAGTGTTATGAAGAGGAGTAAGGCAGGGTTGCCCATTGTCACCGGTGCTGTTCAACGTATATGTGGAGGAAATGATTAAAGAGGCATGGGAAGGATTGGAGGTAGGAATGAAAGTCAGAGGGGAATTCGTAAAATCGGTTACGTTTGCTGATGACCAAGCATTAATTGCTCAGTCAGCCAAGGGGTTGTAAGCATTGCTGAGTGAATTGAGAAGTCAGTGTGAAAGGTTTAGAAGGAGAATAGACGTAAACAAAAACGTTTACGCTGTTTCAAGAAAGAGGAAAGCTAAATTGAATGTTCAGAACTTCATAAATTAGAAGAGGTGGAATTTTTTTCCTAAAGGGGAAGTTTTTTGGACCAAAATGGATTGATATTTGTATGAGTAATGTGGATCATAGAAGCAATTTAACGAATGAAATTTTTTCTGTCCTATCTGAAATCTTATTTTTGTTAGACCTAGAGAAGTACCAATTTGACAATTGCCAAGATAAGTTTCAGAAAGTACATCTACTCCTTATCTTGCACGCCACTATGGTGAGCGTTAGATCACTAGCCATGGGGAGAATTGGTGTATTTAAAAGATAAGAAATACATTACTTACCTACCATTCGAAATGCGATTTGCTATATTGTTTTGCTCACGTATTATCGGGGGAAAAATGATACCTTATATCCGACCCCTTGGCTGTCAATTTCTGGTAAAATCTCTTTATTACTCGCCTTTCAGTGCAATTCGGGGCTATAATTATTCCCTCTATGCTAGAATTAAACTCACGCAGTTTGCATTTCCTGGTTAGTTACGTCAAGAATGTAAATTTAAACCCTCTTTGGACTCTTAACTCAGTATTCAAGGCATACATTAACGCTTTCTGTTTTCATTTACAACAATTGTTCATGTTCAATGGTAATTTTCCATCTGTCAATTATCATACCTAAGGCAATATTTAGAGTATTAATTTGAGAAAGGAAATAGGATTTTTTTCCACCTGTGTCCCGTATTTAGGTTTTTATACTTCGATGGAAATTAACGTTTTTGTACAAAGCTTAGATAGCTGGGACGAAAACTTAATAAAACCGCATAAAATATAATATACGTGTATTTTGTCATATACAGAGTAATAGAAGTTTTAATAATGTTTAAAAAAAAAACAAATTCAGAGCAGTTGAATAAATATCGAATTTATATTGAATACATTGAATTTATATTTAATTTATATTAGTCATTCGTTGAACAAATTTTATCATCCAATCGGTTCGCGAATTAAAAATTAGAGAAATATATAGCATGCCATAAGAAAGGTATTTCTTTTTCCGATACGAGCAGTGCGTGATAGTCAGAAAAATCTCGCCTCATTTTTCATAACTTTTCAGAAAGGCAAAAATAAAAATCGAATATTAATTACTAAAATAGTATTTTGGTACCGAATCGATATTGGAATAAGTTACACTACGACTTGAATATATTCAGTGACTACGTCGTGGTAATCGTCGGAGTCTTTATTAAAAAATAAACTCATATCCATAAATTTAGTTTCGACAATGGAATTAACTATGCATTTGTGTCACAAATATGATATACGAGCACCAAATTAAATAGACAACACGTAAAAGAATACATTGTAGATTGTTTGAGCTTCGGCCTGAGTCTGACCTAAAGAAGGCCTTAGAGAAAAAAGGTTAAACAATCAACAAATTGAGTGTCCTTTTACGTGTTATCAATTTTATTTTGTTTTCTATTTAGCCGTTATATTCTTCTCGTGAGTGCTTGATACATAAATAATATATAAGAAATATATGAACACAGTAATCAACCCGAAGGTCGGTTTAGTAGGTGATGGTAGAGCTCACCCATGTACCAAGCCCTATACGGCGTGTGAATAATCACACATCAGGGTAGGGGGGCTAGAAATATATATATGCATATATATAATGAAAATGGATACATAGACACACAAAAGAGGGACTCTTAAGGTATCGAATTTTCGGTGGTCCATCCACCTTTCTCTAGGAGTTAGGGCAGAGGAGGGCCTGGGTGTTATAAATATATTTATATATTCGTATATATATATATATATAAACTCTGATGTAGCTTTTTAAAACATAGAAACAGAAACATGATGACGGTCGTGCCGTCGAAACGACAAAACTGCCAATGCGAGTATCCTTTCTATGTATTTCTGTTTTTAAAAAATCTATGTCAGTGTATTTATACATTTGTGCGTCGCCGAAGAGCGTTTAATTTCGAAGATTTCATGTGGGGAAAAGTGCATGAGGGAGAGGAGGGAAGTCATGTAGAATGTCCGGTGACCTACCACCCCCTGCCACACGTCCCTGCAACGGCTTGATGGATATTGTGTAGATAGATCTGTGTATTAATGTCATCCGTGATCTTCTGCTTGCATATGGGATCCTCACAAAGTCGGATTGATTGCCGAATTGGATAGCGTGCAGCGTAGAGGAGCTAGTATTGCAAAACGTTGCTATGTTAAAACTTAGTAGCGTAACCAAAATATTGGAGCAGCCTGGCTGGTAATCACTCAGTGGAGCGAAGGTTAAATTACAGATTGAAGCTCTTGCATACGGATTGGAAGGACCTCTCTCTAGCAGTGATGCTGTGAATGTATTATTACCCCCATCGATTTAAGGTAGGAGAGATCACGTCAATTAAATAAGAGAGATTAAGTATGGAACGGATAGAATTTAAGATGCCTTCTTTTCCACGAACAAAAAGGGATCAGAATATCATTGTCCGACAATGGTATGGTCATATTCGGGGCAACATTATTCCGGTGTGTATTCAACCCCTCCCACACACCCCAGCGGTGGCTTTCAAGGGAACAAAAAAATTCCAATTATCTCATTATAAAATATAAGGGGCATAATTCCAAATAAGAAATTCAAATGCAAATGAGTCCATTTTTAAACATTTCTTTATTCTATATCTTATGAACTAACATTTAATTAAAACACTAAATATATATTAATAAGCAGAAACAAAATATATTATTTAAAGGATTCTTCAATTATTGGTATGGATATTCAATAACATAATTTCCAGTGAATTCTGGGGGACCCAGATACTTTTCTTGGAAGTATGACATCATGAGAGACAGATATAACTGCTTCATACTAACTTCATCTTCGAGGTCTTTCAGTTCTCTGGCCCAAGATTCTTTTAAGGCCGTCACGTGTTTTCTATGCTCATGTAATTCCATCAATCCGTTCTCTATGATGTACAAAAGGAACACATTTCGGCGTTCCAGTTCATCTAGCTTGAGCAAAAGGGCATTGACATTTTCTTCCAATGACCTCTCCTTCTCTTCAATAGCCTGCTCACGTGCCCATGCCGCCATTTTGGAAGACCACCGTTTGCCGCGGCATGGCTTCCGTTCGCGCGCATTCATCTCCTCCTCCGCTTCTGCTGCTTCGTGAATTGAAGGGAGACGTCGCAGTCCCCCGACGAAGCCAAGAGCACCCCGCCGCCGACTGAGAGCTCTCGTGGCAACCTTTAGTCGGCCAGCTTCAGAGGTGTTACTCGGTTGGTGGGCCGTTAGATGGTCTGCAGGCTCCCCTCCTTCGACGAACCTTTTCAGCCAGTCTGGGATCTGGAGGGCACATTCCTCTGTGGTTCCACTCTCTGAAGCCGGCTGCTCTTCCCAGCTGAAGAATGCATCGGGCGGCGGAGGGGGCAGCGGCTGGTGCACATTTGGGGGCTCACTCAGGTATAACCTCCTCAGAGTCCCCAGGGACATATCGAGAAGAAGGCTAAGGAAGTGCACGTTTCGTTGCCTCATTTCCGTTAGGCTGCGGGGTTTTGATCTGGTCAAAAACCTGACCCATGCCCTAGCTTGTTTCCGCAGGTGGTCGGGAAGCTTCTGGATACACCGCAGGGCGTGCGATAAACAATAGAAATATTCCTCCAGCACTTTCTTCTCTATCATTTCTTTCTTGCTTTCGTTGAGCGCACCACTTATATTGCATGACGCCATTGTCGCGAACGCACTTGCAAAGTACTCAATCTTATACCAAACGATAAAGCGAACCGAAAACTTAATTGCTTTTATCCACTTCACCACTAAATCCTTTTTAAATGTCGGTAACTACACATATGTTGTCGGCAGCATTGTTGCGATAGCTCCTTGGTTCCAATTGTTGTATTTCCCGTTAAAATAAATAAATGGATGCATAAAAAAAATAAATAAAATAGGTTTTTTATGTTAATGCGAAACATTACCTTTGTCTCATCCGACATTTTAGATGTAATTATACCCCCCTATTTACATTGGCAGGGTCGACAATGACCACGAAATTAAAGAGATTGACGAACTGATAGATTCAAGCATTCGTTTTTCCCGCGCACTATTCGCGACAGAAATAAAAGGGGGAGCACATTAAGAGAGTAATACCCACGCGCTGTCTTATGTAAATATGGTTTTAAAAGATTAAATCCCCACTAAAATATACTCTTCATGCCTGGCGTCCCCCGACCCTTGTGCCCTTTAGTTAGGTGGGGCATCATTCGCTACCTGGCCTCTGCCGAGAACGGGCGTGCCTGACTTCGCTCGCTGGAACCGTATAGACCGTAGCCGAGCTTACCTGCTGTTACTTGTGCGCCTCAGTGGATATTCTTCCCTAGTGAAGTGCAGTGTGGTGTTAGCTTGTTTTTTGTGAAGTAGCTTAGTTTATTTAGTCTTTGTGCTGTTTGTGATTATTTTTTAATAGTGTGTTGGTAATTTAATTAGCGTTTATTTAGTATTATTATTACTATTAATACGTTATATATATAAAAATACTTCTATGTTTGAATGAATATTTGTGCGCCGTATGGCGGGACTTCGTATTTGAATGTGTACCTGGCCAATGTGGCTCATCTCTTCTTCTGGCTATGCGTGCCATGAAACGTACTGTTCCTATTCTCTATGATACTATATGCTTTCTAACCATCTGTCCCCTCTTATTGTGTGTATTGTCTATTTCTCCTTTGGTGGGTGGAACAGCTCCCGAAAGCCTTCCTTTGGCAAATGATTCGGAGTACTTGGGCGATTTAAAACATCGTAGATCTCAGTGTGAATTAGGTTTCCTTGGTGGTGTAATCGGTAGCACATCCGCCGGGCAAGGTCCGGTGTTAAAATCCCGGTTAAGAAAATATTTTTACATTCGTATAGATTCGTGTAGACTTTGCAATCATTCATCATTTTAAGTATAGCAAAAAGTGCTCGGTAATGGATGTTGACACTTAAAAACAGTCCACCGTATACGCGAGCAGTACGCCGTATATCCGATTCCAAAGCACATGAATAAATCCTAATTTCCTGTTTCACTTGAGACTAACCTTTTGGTTTGTAAAATGTGAGAAATACATTGAGAAAGTAAGAACCACAAATAATAATTAGAATCAGCCCTCCAGGTTCGATTGCTGATCTAAAAGTTTTAAGAAAGCTAGAGGAATAAGTAGTTTACTTCTGACAACAAAGAATTATTTTCCAATTATGCCATGAATTATAAAAGAGTAAAAATTGGAACAATAAATATACTTCATTCACTTCTGTTTTATCGCAAGTTTAAGTTTAAAACTTAGCAAAGGTGTCGTATCTACCATCTTTTTAAAAAATATAAATATTGCTTTTGGGGACTTGCAGTACATGACGTAGATGCAAAACGTTTTTAGAGTAGTTTTTATTTGCCCATAAGGTTTTTAAAAGAGTTCAAAAATACATCATTCCCAGCTGAACATTTCGGTATCTCTGGCGCCGAAAATGACTGAGTTGGACGAATACGAAGAGAGTGGGAAGGAAAAGTGGATCGTCACTTCAATACTTTTGTCACACGCAATATTTCGTCACGCCACCTATATTTAGGAGGGTAAGGAAAAATCACTCCCTCTATCCATCACTCCATTCAAAAATACAACGGTGAAAAATGTACAGCTGATTATACCACCTACGGCAAGTGATGGCACCTCTTGATATTCTTCTTGAATCCCCATAGTGACTAGACAAAAATTCAGAGAAAAGGAGACTTTCCGAAAAGGTTTACGAAAACGGGTCAACCAATAACTGTGAACGCGGCCCAAAATGTCTATCCCTACCGTGTGGGGCAATTTCTGGAGATTCTCGGCGTTGGAGGGAACGTGTTTTTTTTTCTCGCCGTACAGAACTCCGGAAGAAAGAGGAAAAAAGAAGGGCAGAAAAAGATACGTGTAAAGTAAAAATCCAACACCCACTCTTGTTCTTATTCGTGAAATCCATTTCCCTAAACATACAAATTGTCCATAGATTCTTGCAACTCCTGTTAGTACATAACTGGATGGCTTTTGGAGCATACATGTGGTAATATTTTTAAAAACTATGTTATATTTCAAACGCAAATGTTCCTTTTAACTGAGATATGAGTATTTCCCTAAAAATAGATTAATTTCTGAAATTATTAATGGCTATACATAAACGTTGGTTTTGGCAATGACTCTTGATCAAAGGGCTAAAGATAAAATAAACTAAGTGTTCTTTCAGTGCGACAATAACATATTAACTTTCTAATCGCGAACTTCGTCATCGATATCTTTCTGATCTTCAATTATTACAAAGAAAATGACAGCAGCAATGCCATGGGATTTTAACGTGTATTTTCCCTTTGTGGTTATCCGCCGTCCATAGACCAGCATAAATGCGTCCTGTTAAAACTTCTTCGTGTTTTATCTCAGTGTAATTTGCTGCTATGTGCTCTGATTTTTCCTAAGTGAGTATTGTAAACAGTAGTCGTTCGGATATAACGTTTTATTGACCCAAGTACTAAGCACAGCTCTATACTGTCAAGCCCCACCCAGAGCGGCATTAATTACCCTTGAACCACTTGTTGAAGAATTACAATAGCTCATTTTTAACCTCTGAAAACTTTCTATTTCCATTATTTCCGAAATATTTTTTTCTTTCTCCCTATCCCTCGCTTTCCCAGTACTCTTCCCCTCTTTTCACAATATCCAATATTGTATTACCTCTCGGGGTATCCTGCCTCGTATTGAGTAACTGTCGTACCCTGTCGCTGAGGAAATAGTATAAGCGTAGATTGGAGGCCTTTGAGATGTGTACGTGGAGGGAGAATGGAAAAGTGTATTGGGCGGAAAGGAAAACAAACGAAGGAGTGCTAGGCATGGTGGGAGAAGAGGTTGTCGAGAGAAATTCGAAGAGGTATCGGTAAAGAATGAGGAAGAAAGGGCCATTGAGCGCTTTGTGAGATAACCTCCAGCATGAGACGTCAAGTTGCTGTCTCCCGGCCGTCAACTGGCACGATACTCCATTAAGAAATCAGATGGAGAAAGTCTTTTTAAACAGAAACCTTACACGAATACTGCTATGATGGTGTATACCACTTCAGAATCACGGTTTGTAGACGGATGTTTGTCGAATACCTTAATATTTGTATTCCCTGAGTGCTACCATTGCGTTTTGTTTTCTCTGACGAAAGAACATAATTTTCATTAAGCGTTCCAAGTGTGAATGATTCTCGAGTAGTAATCTTTTGGAAACGGAATCGTTTCTCCGTAAATCACTTTGGCAGACTTCTTTTTTGTGTATTTGTGCAAGTGCGTATTCCTTGTTTGTCAAATTGGGCTCCTTAGAGTTGCTCATCGGCGTCTAATTAGCAAATTTAAAATAAACCGAGAGCCCATATGCTATATATTTTGAATCCTTACCGGATTTTCTGGGTTCGATTCCGGGTGATACTTCTGGGAACCATCAGCTTCACTCAAATTGTATATTATTTCGGGTACCGGATCCTCATGGGCAAATACGAGCTGCACAAAGAAAGGAACTGGTCCCCAATCCACATAGCATGCTCATCCTTTTAATTGAATAATAAGAATGGATTCAATCTCGGTGTTAAAAATATCATTTTATCACCAGAATCAGCACAAGGGAAACCCTTTATTTTATCATCCAATCTTCCGACGAGGCGACTTTTTTTATAAAAAAACGAGGTAATCGATGAAAATGAATAATTTCCAAAAGTAACAGATGAAACAAACGAGGTCGTAGAAAAAAAAACAAGAAACGGATCCCGAAAATGTGATATCCCTGTGGCGCGGCCTAAGGGGTGAAATATCTCCGCCCTGGGTAGCGAGGAATAATATAAAGTAATGAAAACGAAAGAAAAATCCGCTACGCTCCAGCCATTACCGCCGGCCAGATTAACGAGGCTTTCTCCGGAAAAGGGGAACACACTAGAGACATCTATCAAGGCACGAGGAAGTTCTATATGTGGGGACGAACTTAACGAGGATGCATTTAGATCAGCGAACAACTTTTATTTTTACCTCCTCTTGGAGGGAATACAATGAAGTAGACACTTAAAAAAA
This sequence comes from Hetaerina titia, assembly GCA_037158775.1. Classification (NCBI taxonomy): domain Eukaryota; kingdom Metazoa; phylum Arthropoda; class Insecta; order Odonata; family Calopterygidae; genus Hetaerina; species Hetaerina titia. The sequence goes on along the minus strand of CM073774.1, from coordinate 73,277,670 downwards.
AGAGAGATCCTAACACACGGCTTTTGGAGCAAGGAGAAAATTACTGATGCATCCGAGTTTCGCAAATTTTTCTCTCAAGAAAAGTACAAACAAAAAGGAGTGAGTGCTGTAGCTCTCATAATGCTGTGAGATTGTCCATCCGTTTTGTTAACGATGTATCCAGGTGGAGGAGGAGGAAGAAGGGGAAGAATCCCCTCACCTTGGCTCGTATATTGACGATTATCCAGTACTCAGGCCCAGGCAGGGCTCAAAACAATTTAAAACAAAGTAATTTAAATGGGAGCAGGGAATTTGAGAGTTGAGAATACCACTCATCACATTTCTATCGATTCTTCGGTACCTCCCATTGACGATTGTGTATCCCGTGTGGAACTTTGTCTTTAAATTGCACCTGATACCAGAGCGGAATTCGGCGGACAATACCATTACCACACATTACGCTTTCTTTTCATTAATTACGAAAAGAATTCACAAAGTAAAACCAGCCAGTTTATTAAATATTACACACACACACACATACGAGCTTTTCAGAGATTCTTATATAAGGGATGTTAGATACTATATGCCCACCCTTCACGCCCATCGCTCGTGTTAGGCGGAATTAAACCTTTTTCGAATTGAGCTGAATTAGATCAAATACATTGCATGTCGGTCGATCATATATTAGACAGAAGTATGCAAAAAATAAAAATAAGATTTGCCTTATATTGTTCCTAGCGTAAAATACATGGAACCTACCAATTTACACTAGTTCTATCCGGGATCAATCCTAATTCTAATTTCTTTCATACTGCCCTATCGTACTGCTGAAACAATGTAATAGATATGGAATAAGATCTAATCACAAGAATACGTAGGAAATCAAATTCTAAAGAAATAGGAGAGTTTAAGATAAATATGAAAGTTGGGGGACAGAGATTAGAACAGTTGCGATAGGTAACATATTCAGAAGTGTTTCCCAAAACGGTGGGAAAGGTATTGTGACCATTAAATGAAGAATAAGGAGGCGTTTACCAAAAACGAGAGAGTTGATGTCAGACACCTCAAGTAATGGCGTAAAGAAAGCTAGTGATAGCTGCAATATAGAGTGCAGCTTTGCACGGCTCGGAAACTTGGTTGTTGATGTAAGAGAATTAGCGTATGCTGGAGGCTTTTTAAGTTTGGGTGTGGAGACGGATGGAGAAGATAAAATGGGCGGAAAGAAAAATCCGAGGACAAGACAGGAGGAAACAGGACAAGTGACTGCAAGTGATACTGAGCGGTATTGAGTTACTGAAGACGGTAATAATAGTGTTGGAATGCTGGAAAGTAAGTTAGGTGAAAAAATAGTAATTTAAAATGGAATTGAGAGAGGTGTAATTTATGCAGTGTTTTAGAACGAAATGTTGCAATGCGTAGTTTGAGATTGGAGGATATTTTGTTTCATGTCATTTAAGGCTCATGAATGAGTAGTATATGTAGTACCTGCGTCCATAAAAGCCTATCTAAAAACCAAATGCTAAATGTTTAGAGCGGATCTACTTAAATGCAATCAATCATATGCTATCCAATGCATTGCATGTCGATCGTCAATTAGACAGATTTGTACAAAAAAACAGATTGAGGGCCTGTTTTTTCCCAGGGTAAAATGCCCGAAACCCACCAATTAATCGCCTTCATTCTAAAAATAAATATTCCGATCCGGTGGTACTTAAATTCTCTCTGATGAACCGATCGGTGGCTTTTGGCGTATGTATGCATACATGCAAATCATAATGGGATTTTAATTTTTAATGGCGTCCTGACAAATATAATCATTTTGAATGAAGCCCAATCCTTTAATATATTATTTGCAGTTTTAAATGAGACGTTAGAGAAACACTTAGTGTATTAAAAAAGAAAGAATCGACCCGAGTTTTTCTGTTGCGTTGGTCCACTGTAAATTGTATGACGTACCTTTCCCGCTGCAGGATGCATCGTAAAATGACGTATCCCTCAGCAACACGAAATGTAAATACAAAAACAGTGGAGCAACGCTGCAAAAGAACCCGGAGATCCAGGACCTTCCTGCATCACAGCGTAGCGAAGATCTGTGGCAGTTTATGCAAAATATTATAATTGTAATTTTCCGTGGCTATTAATTTCGCACAGAGCGTTTCAATATTTATGCATCATCCTCGTGTACAGTACTTGAGGGTGATAAAATTTTATTTATTATTTTCCACAGTGGTCGATTTCCTCAAATTAGGGCCAGCTACATAAAGGATATTCATAAGCCTAGTTGAGCAGGTTACTTAAAAACAAAATTGTTAAATTAAGATTTTCGTGCAAAAATAACCTGATAAATGATTCATATGAAAGCATTATGCACATTCTGTAAAACATGTGTTCCGTTGTGACCCAAAGCGTTTCATGTATTTTGCATTACGCTTTTGTTCTTCGTTGGCACTGCCAGAGAACATTAACAAATATTATTATTATGTAAATCATAAGAGACACCATAGTCCAGATTCATGCTAATGTAATAACGCGGTTAGGGCAGGATATTATTGCTAGGGACTATTCCGGACACACCCTGTGCCACCAAATGCAGACATATGCTAAAATGCAATACGAGCCATGCATTCTGAGGGTACTTATCCATCAATTGCATTGGGCGTATGGTTATTTGAACCTCTTGAATTGGTTGGTTTAACGAGATTGGATAGACTCAAGAATAAATTAATTTCGAACTCGAAGGGAGTGCTCCTCGTCTTGAGTTGGAACAGATCCAGGAGTATGTAAATCGTTTCTTTGAGGTTAGTCATATTCCATGAGGCAAAGAAAGGGGCGACGACTCATTTCCATAATTCCTCGGTGAATTTTCAAGGGTTTAACTAAAAATTTCATAAAAATCTCAAGTAAAATTTCAGGAATGCAGTTAGAGAGAAAAGTTCTCGCCAGAGGTGGCGGAGGAAGCAATATTATATTCTCTTAATGTTCCCTCATTGCCACTTGCCCACGCTGAGAGACGCGTCCATTGAAATCCAACGTCCATTCCAACGTTGCGAGAAATGGCTGCAATTTTTGGGATCTTATCACACCGTTAACACATTTATTCAAACCTCACAACTTATAACAATTTCTATGGAGTGGATTTTGAAACAGATACCATTTTGTCTTAAGAGTGCTCTGCAAACTGTACGAACCAATTTATTGAGTATATCTAAGTTCTCCCGGGTAAAGGCAATTTATGAATTAAAAATGAGTTAATTGACGCGTGTTCATTTCGCAACTTGGGAAGGGAAATCATATATTTCATTTAGATCAAAAAACAACCGTAGTTAGCATCAAAGCCAGCTGAATGTCCAGAGGTTAGCATGTTGTCACTCTAAGAAGCGTATTAGATATGATACAGATTAGCTTAATATTACCCAAAAATATTTTATCCCTATCACATGTATATCTAAGGACTAACAGTAATTGTAAACAAACATAATTATTATAGCATGAGAACAAATGAATAAGACTTGTAATTTCAACTGAATAACATCAGTACAAGTTGCAAAACTTTAAAGGCAAATCTGATCGATTTTGAGGAGAGTGATTACTCATTATTCGATCCCTGACTCCACCAAACGACATGGTTGAATTATAACGTTTTGGGTACATTATGATAAAACTATACTGTGTTGTAGTGTTGTACGTATAACAGAGGTCTCTGAGAGCTCCTCTTAGTGAGAAAATTAAAATGAAATGAAATTACAAAGATGGACATTTTGTCTACGTACCCTTAAAGTAGGCATATCAGTTTAAAAATTCACTTCTGAATTGTCCAACGCTTCAAAATGTTTCCTTTCTTTGCGATTCATTTCCATTTTTTCCTTAGGAAGTGCACCACGCATAAAATAAAGGCATAACTTTTTTTATAACTTCTCTGTTGCCTCGAGAACAATGGGTGGGTAGTGTGTTCGTATGTGTTCTTCCCTCCATTTACAATAATTACTTCAAAACAACATGATAAATAAGTCACCATCAACGCTCGTTTCTGGCAGAACATGCACATCCCTTCCTTTGGAGCGTGTTGCGTTAATGAGGAGGAATCTGTAAATGTGAAATTTTCCATAAAACAGTTACCGAAACTTTAGAGTAGCTGGTTAGTATTTAGTGGTGATGAGTAATAATCTCATTATTAAGATGCCGATATGGAGAGAAATCTAAAACAGGGGAATGAAGACAGAATGGAGACTATACTCTTATATAAAAAAACAGATGAGAACACAGAATAAGTTGATATATTTTCAGGAAAAAGATCGCACTTGAGCATTGAAGGACTTTTTTAAAAATAGAAACTTATACTCGTATTATACGAAAGAAGATCTTGACATGACAGTACATGTGAAAAATTTGTTTCGACACTAGTCATCCCAGAGAACGAGAAACGTCGAATAAAGATTGGTGCTGAAATACTTTAAAGCATCGGAAATCCTGTTTATTATATTACGTCCCGCTGGAAGAGTCCCATCCAACCTAGTGACAACCTAGTAACCTTCTAATAGCCTACTAGTAGAGGAGTAACCTCCAAAATCAAAATCATTTCCTTTAAAGAGGCGGGGAACCCGAATTTTATAGGGAGAAATGACCACAATTTTAAGGTAAAATTACGGGCACAAAGAACGAATAAAAAAAATTTTCTTCTCTAAATAAAACAATTGTTGATTGGAACGATTTACCTGCAAAAATTCTTAAGCCCTTTCCTAACAGAGTCCAAACCTTTAAGAAAAGATGTAAACAACTTCTGTAATCATTTGATTGATGTGTTGTATAAAATTAAATGTAACAGCTTAATTTTTTTTCTTGTTGATTGGGAACCAAATTTTAATGAAATGGGGATTTTTTTATGCACTACAGATTGGTGTTTGGAAATTTCCTTAAAGTGTATTTTTTTTCTTTTTTCTGACTGATTTTATTTATTATCTTTTGTGATGTTGATTGTATTTCAGAAACCATGTTATTTTTCCAAGGCAAGTTTATTGTAACACTTGGGACTTGTGTGCCACCTGACATTTGTCTATTTGCACATGTACATTTTAATAATAATAATAATAGATATTGTTCACATCGACTAAGTTCAGGAAGACTAACTACCTATTAAACCGGTCTGTTTTAAGTTTTGAAAAGCATTTTGTGAACGGGTGAGCAAATTAACACCGGCAATGTGAAAGGAAGTACGACTCATGAATCCTTTATCAAGACTAAACCCCAGCACACAACGCACTTCCAGCCATGCTGTTTTTTGCGAAGCAAAAAAAAGCGAAGCTCCTTAAAACGCTCACCGTATTCAAACCCTGACTAAGTACATTTTAATTGCCAGGGTCAAATCGGCATTGAAAGAGGTCATGGATGCGGTGAAAGGAAAGAGACGGAGCACGTGAATGCGTCGCAAGAAAATAAGTGCAGCTCTCTGCATCTGTGAGTTGAAGATCCTCATAAAACAGGATAGGGATCTGGAAGGTGAGAGCACAGAATTAAATGGATAATATTCCCATTTTTTTGGGTAATTTTTCCAATAAAATACTTTTTCGCCTTTTTTTACCGCGTGACGGGTCATGTATTGTTGGGCTAATAAATACGAGTTTCGGCTTGTTCGGCTTATTTCCATCCAAAACCTAACTTAAGCGATGGACTACCAAATAAATAATTGGACTCAAAGAGATACGGAGAGGAAACGAGATGCTAAATACGACATTTGAGTGGGAAAAGCTGAGAAAATCAGCCAGAGGGAGGAAAAGAGTAGACATTTTGGATGGAATCAAGAGAGATAGAATGTATGCGGAGCTGAGGAATGAGTTATTGCAATTTTTAGCATGTGGTGTAATAATATTTTGCCTCGAGTTAATTAGCACTCAATAGTATAGTAATGTGTAGTGTCAAGACCCATCGAAAACCAACACTAACCCGGTAGGAGGCACCTATTAAAAGATGTTGCACGTATCTCATTGATATGGGCCCGTTACGCATGTTACCAGGGAGTTGTATGGTAATTACCTACCGTCCCAGTGATCGTACCATTGTGAAAACTCATTCCTCCCGCGTGCATTAACCTCAGATGACATTTCGGGGATCAATTCTGAATAACGCCGAAATTTAATGCTTAACAGCTTCATAATCGAGCTGAATCCCTGGACGCAAACACCTGTTAACTTCGCCTCTGTTTCGTCAATGAAGACTCGCTAGAGCCTAGGCTCTCGGTTAGGATGTACGTAATGGTTTCACCCGAGGACCAGGCTGAGGAGGAAATAGACTAATAGGCTCACACGCACGCATACACATGTAGCACATGTAGACCGGTATGACGTCCCTAGACGTCCGCGTATGCCGCATGCATAAAAATCATCATGCATGCATAATTAATGTCGTATCTGGAGTTGACGCTGACTCGAAAAGGGTTTTTGTTCCGGCATCCCCGTCAACGATCCCTCTCCTCCAGACCCTTTACGCTTCCCCCAAGGGTTAGGGAGGGAGGAAAACAGTCAGGGAGGGGAGAGAAGGGTTCTCCTAAACGCCTCCCCGTTCATCTTAGTCCTTCTCACTTCGAGAGAAATCGTCGAGTAATCCAAGGGGAGGGAAACGAAGTGGAGGGGTGAGTTTGGTTGGAGTTGGGAAAAAATGACGGGGGGGGATGGAGATAGCCATCATCCCATTTCCGGAGGGGAAGGATAATCGGGCGACAAAAGGAGTTGCGATGGTGGAAGGCATTTTTTTTTAATAAATATCTTCTTCTCCACTTCTCTTCCACCTCTCTCTCTCCTCTCCTCTCCCTTCCTACTCACTTTCTCATTCGCTCTCTCTCTCTCTCTCGCACGGGAACTCCCCTTTAATGCCACCTCGGGATGGCGAAATTTTGCGAACCCGGGCGACGACGGGGCGGATTCTGGACGGGGTCCGAGCGCGCGATGAAAATGGAGGACGAACGCATTATAATCGAACGTGTCGCACCCGTCGCTTTTATCGCGAACGCGAGTAATTCATGCGACACCTTCATCGCCCGTCAATTTACCACATCCGCGCAGGATGGCGCAGACATGTCCATTGTTTATGATATCCCCTATCGATTCAGGTGCATATTGTTTCGTGTCATTTCATACATAACTCATGTCGATGATCTGAAATTGGAACGTGAACATCGTATCTGTGTCTCAGTGTTGCATTAACGTTAAACGAGTGATACATCGCATTCCTCGGAGAGACGACGTAGCAAAGTGATATCGCATTTACATCGCATGAATCGAAATATTACCGCACAGCTCAATACCTCGGCGGGCAACCAATAGTACAGGGTACGGAAACATAAATTCCCTTTTTAAAGGGGTTTTGCTTTTGAAAAAAGCAAGTAATGTTGCCACACCATGTACATGTATATATACAAGTTTATGTATAAATATATATGTGTATGTGTATATATAGTATAGTAGTAGTTTTTATGGTAGGTGACCGACAGCTAAAGTCATTTGCACCACTAGGGATGGGAAATGAAGGGTAGAGGAAACCCGGCGTCGGGATTAGCCTACTCTTGTCGAAAGGCGCCAAGGGGTCAGCTCAGCAGTTTAACGTCCCATCCGACGGACGTCGTACTCACTCAAAGTGCTCTCCACAAAGCACCCATATATATATATATATATAGGTGCTTCTATAAAAATATTGGTGAGTCCTATCTTATCTTCCGAAGAAGACGGAGTTCGAGTCCGTCGAAATTATCAAGATATTATTGTGTTCTTTTTATGTGTTCTCGTGCTGTGTGTTGCTGTCGAAGTTTTTTATTCAACACTTCCGTGTTACTTCGAAGAAATCATATATATACACACACACACATATATATATATATATATATATATAACTTTTGGACGGCACAATAGAACACAGAATAAAACAGATAACACGTAAAAGGACACTCACACTGTAGATGATTTCAGCTTTCGGCCTACTCCGAGGCCTTCTTCAGGTCAGACTGCTATACTATACTATATATATATTATTTTATTAGGTAATCTACCGGTTAAGGTAGGTTTTTGGATGGACACAACTATCGAATAAACATTTTGTAACTCCAAACAAAACCCAATCCAGCAACCTAATCTACATCAGGTCCCTCTTCATCTCTGTGTACTTCTTTCCTCCATTCATCCCGTATATATATATATATATATATATATATATATATATAATTGATACATTTTATATCGAGTCAAAGTTAGAAATGGACACATCCCACATTTGCATTCATCATCATGAATATGTAGTTGTCGACACATGATAATATCGCACTTAAGGGCCAATGAAAAGAATAAAATGTATATTTACCCTTTTTGCATAATATACATGTATATGCACTGGAGAAAATCTTATCAGAAAAGAAATATGTTAAAACTTCGTGTTAATTTAGGATATGTTTTCGGTATAGAGGAATTAGAACTGGGGAGAGAGAAATTTTGTGAAATAACGAGCAGGAATAGGTACGTTTACGATTAATTCAAACACATTATCTTCTTTTAAAACTTATTTTTGCGAGATGTCCTATTTTAAACTTTTCTGTTAGCACTGCAAATAATGGTTCAATATTAATTCACTAACTTCGGGGAAAATTTTATAGTTCCAAGAAAAGACCCGGGTTTAAATACAGGAGCGGATTTATATCGATAGAAATCTTGGGTGTGGCATACAAATTATGTGGTATTCACATAATGAGTGAGGACGTAGTAGTAAATAGTCTACTGAAGTAGGTTAGTTTTGCTATAGCCTCATATTCTAAACATTCATGTACTTCTAAGCCATGATTAAAATAACACTATGGTAAATACCCTTAAGACGCCATATCACGCATTGTAATAACTCATTATTTGGCCTTCATACTTTTCCTTAATGCCATCCAAAATGTTTGTGTTCATTTCCTCCATTTAACTCGCCTTCCCAGCACTCTCTCCTCCATTACAGTTTTCAACGTCCCATTACCTCTCAGTGTCTCCTGCATCCACTGCCCTTATTTAAGTTTCCACTCGTGTTTTCTTTTTCCATAACGTGTCTTTCATCAACTCCCGTCTTTTTGTTAAAGTTTCTTTACTGTACGTATTTCTTCTTGTAATGTCCCAATTACTTTGTCCCCTTCGCCTAAAACACTTCCTAAAGAATTGAACTTTTAGCTTACATTCTCTCCCAGCTCTTAATGTTTAACTTAGTATTCATTTTCTTGAAAACCTCATTACCTTCATAAATGATAACAGGGTGGTTTGAAAAGGATCCGACCGGAAAATCAGGATCGAATATTTTTTTAGACTCGCAAGCTTTGCGCAATGAAGAAATGAAAAGTATTGGTCTTCAAAAATTTAATTGCTAGGGAGAGTTCGCGTCTGCGCGTGGATCTTCCTCTCAAAAAGCGGACACTCTAGAGGAATCGTCCGCTTTTGGGAGGTGTCCCTCGCATTCATCTTGGAATCAAACTTAAACTTGAGCAAAAAAACCTGCAGTTTTGAAGAATTAATGTTATTTTAACCGAAAATTAGGCAGTTGATATTAGACAAAAAGATCATTCTATAATTTTCAAAAATGACTAATCGAGCGGATAGCATTCATCTAGACTCATATAGTAGTTCCAAACGTAATCGGTGAAAGCGAGGTGATCTAATTGCCGTAAATGGGATTTTTATTTAATTTATAAAGCGATATTGGCTAATTAATTTATCTACCATAAATATGCAGGGTGCGGTGACATAACTTCCTTTTTTGAAAGCGTTTGAAAAAAGGAAGTTATGTTGCCGCACCCTGTATACTTATATGCAACATTGACAAACCTGCACTCCCTTATAATGACGTATTTTCTTCTAGTCTTGAGTAATCCAGACAGTGATAGTACGGGAGCTGGTGGTATGTTGTGACCACCATATTTACACTCACAAAAACTGTAAACACTTAATGAGTACCTTGCCAATAACCAATGGGAAATATGATCCTCAAAGGGTATTTCGTTGTCTTTTCCCCTCCGGGGGGGGGATGAAAAATTTTGTGAATCGGACATATTTTTTTTGCGTCTTAAACTTGGCCGAATAGTCATTGGGGATGCCAAGACCCCGTTTTGATATTTTGAAGACGATAATGGTGTGCCGATTCCGGAAACCGGGCCCGCAAATTTGCAAAAAAAATCGCAAATCCGACATATTTTTATGTCCGATTCGCAAATTCCGAGATCCGGAAAATATGACCGATTCGCAAAAAAATTGCAATTTTGCGGACCCGGTTTCCGGAATCGGCACACCATTATCGTCTTAAAATGGTCAAAACGGGGTCTTGGCAACCCCATTGACTACTCGGCCAAGTTTAAGACTCAAAGAAATATGTCCGATTCGCAAATTTTTCATTCCCTCCCCCAGTGGGAAAGACAACTGGTAACTTGTAAGACTTGCCTCTCTTGCAGTCAGCTAGGTATCCTCGTTAAACGTGAGCAAATCTTACAAGTGTAAATATCACGTTCACAGCATAGCACCAGCTCCCGTACTATGAGGTTGTGTTGGGTAGGTGTGGGTTTATGGGGGAGAGACGGTGGAAGGGGTGGAATGACAGAGAGCCTTCCTGTCCTTTGAAGGAGGACTTAAAGAGAGAGAGAGAAAGACAGTGGGAAGGGAGGTATGGCGGGGAGGGGAGAGTTTTGCGAGTTCGCGGGTGGGTGTTTTCGCATTGCGTGAGATGTCGTGCCCTCGCTGCCTGCCTGGGTGATTTAGAGTGTGAGAGGCGGCGCGCGCACATCTCGCCCGGTTTCGCGGGTGGATACCCGGGGCGTAAGCGGGAGGGAGTTTGGGTGGGTGAGTTTCGGGAAGCGGGGAAAGGACCTGCGGAGACCCACCCGCTGGGGAAGGGAGGAGGATGACGGACGCGAAAGAGGAAGGTTTCGGGCGGCGGTTGGGAAAGGGGTGAGGGGGACGTTATACATCTCGTCCGCCGGAGGATCAGGCGGGCATCCCCGGGAAGTGGGGCGAGCGGTGGGCGGGGGCGGGAGGACCGTGTTGTGCCGGCCCGGGGGTCGGAGAATGGGGTGATCAAATGGGATGGGGAAGGGGTTGGAATTGGCGGGGGGATACCAGCGTGAGAGCAGGGGAGATAAGTGAGGGACGGTTGGCTCCGAAGGACCGGAGAGGCAGACAGAGAGATGGAGACTCGGTAGCCGGGAGCAAACGGGGAAAATGAGATAAGAGGCCGAGAGTGGGAGGACCAGGAGGAAATGATGAGTGGAGGGACGGTGGAAGGAAAGTCAAACCGGAGGGGGGGAGAGAGGGCTAAAATATATATATATACACAAAGAGGTGGAAATACTTGACTCCTGAGGCGAAAATGTCGACAAGGGCAGCCGAGTTGACTAAAGGAGATGGGTAGGACGAAGGTAGGATGGCAAAAAGGGTGAATGCTTTCGAGATATCATGTCCTTTAATTCAACAAGCATAATGGTAAACGTGCATTTTGAGTAAGTGGTGCGCGACCGTGACCGCAGGTTGACGTTTTTGCAAATCAAGCCAAATTTGAAAGTTTTACATAATAATTTCTTCTATTTTCATTGAAATAATTTTTTACAATCTGCTTTAGTTAATGAAAAAATCCTGTTCCTCGGTTATTTTATATACACAATAGTGTAAAGAAAACTTGAGATGCACGAAGATGTTTTTATCTTAACTGCGATTTTTCTAACGCTCGGAAAATATTCATTAATAGACAAAAGTTAAGCATCACTGGCACAAGTCGACTAGCGTTTGAGTAAACTTCAATGTTTTTGATGAAGATAGAATATTATATTAGAGTAGTTAACATGTAATTCGAAAACCAACTTTGGCTCACCAAATCGGCCCAGTTATATTGATTTAATGGACATTAAAATTTTGCATTCATTGTAAATTTTATAAATACTAAACTAAAAACAATCGAATCCCGTCAATCTTTGAGGAATTTTGACGTGAATATTAAACTATTAAGTTTCAGCACGATACAGGAATGAGTTGATGAGTGAATGTAATGTGAATTAGAACAAAACCATACGCGTGCAAAAAATTGGAAAAACCTCTCGACAAATACGTCATCTCAAAACCTGCGGGCATAAATGCTGGCTGTAACCGAAGGCTATGAAAATGAATGCACACGGAACGGGTGAAGACAGCAAAAGAAAAGAGCTTAGTAATAGTTGATCATTTTTCTCAACATCTGGTTATTCATTAATAATTAATATTAAGTCTGGGTTGCAGGTCACTGGCATTCGGTTACCCCCTGCCCCCACCCTGAGTGCGCGAGTTTGAGGCTCACTAAGGTCACACTCCTGAGTGACAGATAGATAAACGTCATTAATCGGGCGAAGTTGAGACCATAAGGTCCCTTCTTCCATTTAACCGTTCGTCAAGTACATAAATGCAATAACAATTTTAAGAGAAAATATAAATCGATATAAAAAAGAGAAAAGAATGGTAAAGTCATGTATACAATAAAATAAATTAGCACAAGGTGTAATTTTGTGGGAAAAACCTAGGGAGTTTTAAACATGAAGACCCTAGTAAAACTCCACGTAGGAAAACACCCACAAGGCAGGGGATTGTAAAAACACCTGCAAAAGGCCTGAAAGGTAGTAAAAAACATGACACGAATGAAGTACAATAGGTACATATATAACAGTACGAGGTACAGTACCAAACATTATGGTAATGCAAATACAATACGATACAAAATGAAGAACAGTGCAATAAATACATATGATTAGACAGACAGACATAATAAAGTAAAATGAGATATCATGTGTTATGAAGTAAAGTGAAGGAGTGTGTGCCAATCCAGGATAAGTTCTTTTAAATTTATTTTTATCGTGTCCAAGTATATGTTTCCTTCAACCTCTTCTGCTTTCTTTGCTTCTTTAAAATCTTCACAATGGATTAAAATTCATCATTCAATGCAAAGGTTAAGGACATTTAAACGAGAATGAAATATGTGTAACACCTGCACGCTAAAAAGAGACGTTTCAGGCGTGAAATGGTGGAATATCATGATTAATTAAAATCGGCAATTTTCCACAAAATAAAATATTTTATTAATACGACCGGTTTCGATGTAACTACATCATCATCTCCCCAGAAGATGATGTAGTTACATCGAAACCGGTGGTATTAATTAAATATTTTATTTTGTGGAAAATTGCCAATTTTAATTAACCTGCATGCTGTCATGGATCTGACGTTTCTTTAAGAGAAAGCGAATCAAATTTGCAACTATTAGCTCTGGCAATCCAGACAAGTATAAAGTAATTTTTCTACCTATTCATATTTTTCATTTCTTGTTCTGCCAAAATGTCTGGAGTTGGTCAAGCCATTTCAAAGCTAAGTACTAACGGCAAATCAACCTTTGCTGCCTTCCACCTTACCGACCAATAAGGTCATACTTTTTCCGAGTTGAGCCTTCCGTAAGGTTCTCTTATACGGGTACATTCGTTCTCTCTCGTGTGTAAATATCCTTTTCCATGCACGATTTTTTGCAACTGTAGCCCATGAAATAATGAAAATAATTATTGTATTATTCAATAATCAAAATGTTTAGTGTGACGTGGGTGGTGCTGCAATTTGATAATAAAGCATAAAAATCTGCCATTTATCAGAGTCAAATCCTAAGCCACGGTATCTCACATTAGGTTCGCCCGCGCCCATAATCAAAAACCCCTTTAAGTTGGGGACGCATTTAATGATTCCTCCGATCCATAGGGCTAATATTGGTTCATTCAAGGTGCTGAAGGAAATCTACATCCAAGAAAAGCCTCCGGGATGAATCGCCTTAGCTTCAAAATGATCCGTTTGGCAATCAGAGCACACGTGGATCCTAGATTTTTAATATAATGTTTTGAGGACTTAAGATACTCCATTCACATGCCTCTATGAACGAAGGTTGTCCTATGAAAAATTTAAATCTAAGTTTGAAAGTACGCTAAGCCCTTCTCAAAGAAACCATTCGTTACATGAAGGTACGATTTTCATTTGCCGGTCTGTCCTCATAATTTGATGTGCGCAGTTGGCAACTATCTGCCGCGTAAATACAAGCTTTCCGAAGAAGTATTCGCATTGCAACAGACGATCGAAACGTACCATTTTTATTGATATGTATAAACTAAAAATGTCAGCAAAGCTTAATTTTTGGTCCTAAAAAGATTGATAACTGCTTATCTTATTCACCTTCATTCCATCTCAGTGGAAATCCTTTGGCCTAACCTCTTCAAATATCAATTTATTGGCCTATACTTACTATATATCAATTTTTACATCTGTCTTAATCTGTCAAATTTGTCTCTTCATTTCCTCTCAAAGTTTCCACTCTGAGAATTCATCATGTTTAAAAGAATTTGAATCCCATCCATTTTTTCTTTTTCAATGGGGTTTTCCACATTGTCTTACTCCCTTCCTCGTCTCTTTTCCTTCTAAATGAACTTTTCGGTCCCCTCTTTGTCTGGCAACTTGAATTTCGTCAAGCGCCTTCAAAAAACCAATATCCAAATCTTCTTGTTTTGCCCAAGATTGCGAAATGTGTCTATCTGAAGCGCTGGCTGTCCTTAAATGTTTCTTTTTTCATGGGCAGAAATGAGCTATTAATGGAATATGATTTCAATATCTGCTCCAATGATCATTCTCGAAAAATATTCGTTTATTTTATTTTGAGGAGTAATCACAATAAGCCTAACATCAAAGCAGACCGACATCACCTATTTTTGGTGCAGGAATGTAGCACCAAGAAACATACATAGATTATTAATAATTCTTTCATTCAAACCGGATGGAATGAGACCCAAGGCATCCCCTCCTCAATAATCATCCTCTCGATTGGTTTATAAAACTGTTTTACCCAAACTTGTACTTTTAACCCATGGAATGTCCACAGTTGGATTTCTAATTGTTAGAGGCTAACATCATTTCTATTTTAAAGATGGCACTTCGTATTTCGAACGGATGAAGAGTAGAATTTTCAATTATGACTACGTAGTTGTCAACAAATAATATGGCTTAAATTATTTTACTATTTTATCACAATAATCACTCCCACTGCAAAGAGTCTTGTAGTCTTGCCTTACTAAATTTAGCAAAATCTTGTTAAAGAGACGCTAATATTTGATTGGGTCCTTGAGGAACGTGAAGAGGAATGGTAGGGTGAATGAGTGATTGCGAATGAAATGAAGGCAAGAGAGGAATGTGAAATAAGCCTCAAGCGCCGGCGAAAGGTAAAGAGGGCGTGACAAGGAGAGCAAGGCGAGGGAAGGAAGCGCGAGGTTCCTTTGTTTGGGAGCCAAATGGCGGCATTGGTGGGCATCCAGGCATTCCCTTTCGTCGTTTACACGTCCGTCTGCTTCACATTTGACCCCGATCGTGGATCAAATTACACGAAATGAGGCACCGCGAGGTAAATTTCGTTTATTAGTGCTCTCGAGTGAATTAGTTCCTTTGGAGATGGGAGGAATAAACGTCCAATTGGATTTCGGAGAGAGAGAGAGAGTGTCTGTGTGTGTCTGTGTGTGTACGTTAAGAGCAAGTTGAAGAAGACGATGGAAAAAATCGAGTTGTATTAACTTAAGTTTGCGAAAGAGAATATGAAGGCGAAAGACCACAATGGGAACTGTAGAAATGGGAGGACGGGACTAAAACAAACCCCCAAAAAATGGTGGAATTATAAGTACCGACTTTATTTATTGAATGTAAACAGGATGCAATTTTGTTTTGACAACAGCGGGTTTTAACAACCTACATTGTCATGGGTGGTCCACTGATTTCGTCGGAAAAATTGTCTGGTTTTTCACCAAACCCCATAGCTATAAAGCAATAACGCTTGGCTATGCGTTCCCACTACTGTATTACATTACTTAAGCTTAACATTACTTAAAGCTAGAGTTTTTGTTCCCAAGTATGGGTCATCAATTTGATTAAATAAGTAAAAAGAATATGCATTTTTCCGGCGTAAAATACTACTCGTAGCATCATTCGCTCTATGATTAATTCAGCCTGTAATATTTTAGGTTTTCTTATAAATTACAATATGTGATGGGACAAATCGATGCAGAGCGTTTTTATTGGCAATGGGATGTTGAATACCGTGATAGAGGAAAGATTGTTAGGCAAACGGGGAGGGTGAAGGATTGGGCGAAATGAAGCGATGGGGGAAGTATGCCAAATTGAAGAGAGGTTTATTGTAGAGTGGGATGTCGGGCTGTACCTTGTTAGTCGAGGCTAAGAAATGTAGCGGTGTGCAATTAATTCCCTTATAAAACCTGCCTAAAACTGCAAACTACCACTTTATTAGTAACAAAAAATAAGCAACAACTAATTTTGTAGTTTCATGCCCGATGGGAAGTCACTCTATGCTGTATACTCTAGTGATATTTGTAAGTAAAAATGGTTTTAGTTGTCATGTACTTTCCCCATATCCCCGCGCGTTTCCACCTGGAACAGAATGCTTACTGCGAAAATTTACGTGCTAGCATCCTACCAGCATTCATTATGTAATGTTTTAATGACTGGCCAGTACACATGTTTTGAGTCTTAACACACCTGCCATACACCTTCATGGCGGGTTACAGGTTAAAATGTCGAAAAATTTCCAAAAGGAAAAGATAAAACAGTAAACTCTGTCTGCGGTATACCAATGAGACCGCGACTTACAAGCGGTGGCATGATGTGAATGTTTGCGTCATCTAAGGGTTGACGTTCTCTTCATTTCGTTCGCCACAGGAGACGGAGACCTCGCCGGCCTCCCCGCCTTCGGAGGCGAAGCAAAAGGGGCTAACGATAAAGCAGGGAGGGAGGATAAGGGGTTTTGGGGGAAGGGTTAATGCCGAGGGAATAAAAGAAACCCCCTCCTTAAATAGGCAGGACGAGGGGTGCCTCAACTCCCGCCTTGGAGATTTTCCGCTCTCGCGGGATGGAAACGGGACTCCCCTCAGCGGGAGAGGGTGGGAGGGGGTACGAGTGAATCGGTCGCACCTGCGGACACCTTTTCAGAAGAGAGAGAAATGCGACGTGGATTTGGAGGCCGTGGGTAACCGAATTTCGTGAGACTCCCGAATCAAGGGGTGTGGCGACGCTGAAGGCGAGCACCGGATCACATTTCAAGTCGACTCGAAATGGAAGAAGAATAAGATGTTGGTCAGAGGTAACATTCCACGGGAAGAATGGCTTCAGTGAATTCATCAACCATGCATGGGAAGTACTTTGGATGCTAAAAAGTAAGATGTCCTCGATTTCAGAAATGAAGGAAAACCTTAAAAATGTCATCCTAGGTGCTGAGAGGATACACGTTTCAAATTTTTGCAATAGGCAATTTCTTCCACGTGAAAACGCACGAAAACAAGCAGAAGTTCATGCTATATGAAATTATTTTGATTAAAAAACAATTTTTCCATTCTGCTAGAGCTGTCTCACTCAAGTCAATCTTGGGTTTGGCAAGCCATGATGATGGGGGAAATGTATCTAAGGAGGTCTGAGGTTGAACTCTTGAAAGTTGTGATTTCATCTAAAAACTCACAATCCAATGATTTTTTTACGTAAAGTGACGAGGAAACCTATTATTTGGCCTTTTGAGGTTCACGAGGCGAAGTGTAGGGCTATGTTGGACGCGTTTTGTTCGCTGAAAAAAGGGAATCCTTACATCTCTGAATGCAGCGTTTTCTCTCTTAATGAAAACTTTTTTTTCAATAATCCAAAGGGACGGCAGTGGTGAGCGAAATGGTTCCCTCTTCTCTCAACATGGGAAACTCAAAAACTCACTGCCCCAACCTCTTCAATCTGAAGTACGGGCGTGGTCCATTGATGACACTTTTCATCTTTTGTGCCGACGACGAAGAACTCATGGCGTATTCTCTCAACGCTCTAAACACGCTCTCACCCACTTCACCTTCCGTGTACCCGTATTCTCTTTCCATAACACTTTACTCGACATCTACGTTCTCATAATAGGCACAAGCATTTTCGAAACCTCCGTCCAACCAATGGACAACTTAACTTTACATGCCTGCACTGCAACAGTGATCACCCCACACACACACGCACCGGACACAAATTTTCCGATCACTTTCCTTCCAAGCCCACCGTCTTTGCGACATAGATTGGCTTAAATAATGTTCACGTAAATTCTAAACCTTTCGGGAAGGAAGAAAATTCTCAAAGTCTCTTGTTAAAACAATCGCCGATTTTTCTTCAACCAACAATTTGTCCCCACGCCACAAAGAGACCTTCACCACCAAAATTATTATGTGCACCAATTCTTTCCTGGAATTCAAAAATTCAACCCCCTTCCAATAAATAATTGCTAATTTTTCGGAAAATGAAAATTTGATAACCAAACTTCTGACAAATCCTCCCAGAGTATGATGGGGCTTCCCAACGTGCATGTAATAGTCCAGTGGATAGAGTGCTCGGCCAATTACTGGAGAGCCCGGGTTCGATTCCGGTTTGAGGTTCCTGGACACCCTCATTCTGGGAAAGAAACTACCTTCCCACTTACAACGCTTTTGCGTGAACTGAACACGACTTATAGGGCTTAGTATTAGGTAAGCTCTTCCCTCACCTATAAAACCGTACTTCCGGCTGATTATTAGACCTTTTGACTCCCCTCAGTAGTCCAAGCACAGAGCAGATCAACCCACCAGGACTAGCAACACCCTGACTGTAGTTTACCTCTTCAAGAGTAACAATTATCTCACACATTCGTTGGCAAATGTACCAATAAATTATCATTGACCGCTCTGCAGTTTCCTAATCCCTCTTCCAGCTTCCCATTTCCTCCCACGCTCAAACACAAGGAATAACTTTTGAGGTCCTTCCCCAGTCTACAAGTTACATTCATTTCCCATCAATACCCGTCCCAGTGAGGTAACATCCTTGTCTGTCTACCTAAGGTTCGATTCCCGCCAACGTGATTTTACCACCATGTAGGCCATGGGTGCTTTAATTGTCTACAATATTATGTTTAGGAATCAGGTGGAATAAGGAATATACCTGTATAGTCTCAATCTCACACTAATAAATACGTTAAATAAAGACGTAAATGTGGTCCATGGCCAAAAATTCACACGTTAGCCCATGAATGCTTTCCACTCAACAGCTGTTGTATCTCTTTCCCACCCTTATTTCCCTACCCCCTCGACTCAACTTTCACACCTCACCATCGTTCATTTCCTACTTATATGGCTTGCCTACCATTCTGTTATCCCTACACGTTGCTTATGTCTGCATAATCTACCGACCTTATCTGGAGCGAAATAGTCCTCGTCCTGGAAACCCAGAGGTCGAGGGCTCCCATTTTGCCCATAACTGGGTACGCCTCCTCCATCTAGGGTCAATGCGAATGTGACTGTCCTTGCCGTTTAAAACGTATATAAAAATTATGAAACACAAAATGGACGTTCGGTTCTTGTTTCTCCACAGTTGAATATAATATTTATTTATTATTCATTTTACTTCCCCAAACACTGTCGGGTTTTGAAGATGTACGGGAGAAGAAAATCCTTTCAGGGGCTCCCTTTCCGCTCGCCAATTGCATCGGCCTTAACCGAACCATTTCCTCGGACCACTTTCCTTCCTCAAACTTCATTTCCTTCTGTTTGAAGAAGGGCGGGAGAGTAAGAGCTCGCCGAGACGTTCCGTTAGCGCGTGAATGCTTGGTTAATGAAGCGAATCGAACGAAGTGGGTGTAGGTACCATCTGCTGGAATTCACCTTTGTAAAGAGAGCTTAATGGCATGTATACAGGCTTGGAACTACTCCTTATAATCAATGGAATTAACAGAGTCGCATTTATAGTTGCGTGAAAGACCGAATTTGAAATTTTATTCCGTGAATTTACATTTAATACGAGTACATATTCATATGCACTACATGCGTGCGTTTACACATATATTTATATACGATACAAACATTTATAACACGGTTTATACGAGGTGTATTCTTAAAGTAAGTACCGTTTGCTTATATTTAAATATTGGCGCTTCAGAACACAGTTTTGCTCCTGCAGCGCCATCTACTGATTCATTGAGAAGCTATAGCAGCATTTGTTTTGTTTCAGAAGTCGTTTGCTTGTCCGCGCATGCAAACAACAATGTCCACGACAATCGTTGATCCTGCCGGCTGTGAAGTGCGTTCTGTCATACGATTCTTGTATGCAAAAGGATTGTCGGCTGCTGAAATTCATCGGGAATTATGCCTAGTTTATAAACCTACAGTTATGAGTGAAGGAAAGGTTAGACAATGGTGCTGTGATTTTAAAAATGGACGAACAAATGTCCATGACGAAGAGCGAAGTGGTAGGCCCAGTATTCTGACCGATGAAATTGTTTCGCAAGTGGAACAAAAACTGCGATGTGATCGTCGATTGACAATTAATGGCCTGGCTGAACAATTTCCTCAACTTGGACGCACTACTGTCTACAATATTGTTACGGAAAACCTCGGATACCACACATTGCGTGCAAGGTGGGTACCGAAAATGCTCACCGACCACCACAAAGAGCAAAGAATGTCCAGTGGACGAGAGTTTTTGGGTCGTTGGGAACTCTAAAACACCCACCGTACAGTCCTGACCTTACACTCAGGGACTACTTCCTCTTCTTGCACTTGAAACAGTGGTTCGGTGGACAACGTTTCGAAACCGAAGAGGAACGAACTCAAGAATGGCGTTGTCGATTGGTTCAACCCTCAGGCGGCGAGTTTCTATGCAGAGGGGTTAAAGAAGCTGGTGCAGCGGTACGAAAAATGCTTAAAAGTGAACGGCGATTATGTAGATAAGTTAAGTAGGTTTGTAGATAACTAAAAGTGCCAATAAAATATGTTTCATATGAGTATATTTTTTCCTGTGACCAAACGGGCCTTACTTTATGAACACGCCTCGTATTCACATAGAAATAGATATAAGAAAGGGGAAAGGAACACACATAAAGGACACACATCCTTTCCTTTCCTTGACTGCTCCATGCTAGGGCTCTTGCGTAGCCCTTACACTGCGCCATTCCAGCCTCCAAGGCTACTAAGGCGGGAAGAATTCTTCTGCGTTGTCAGGCGTTCGATTTCTTCCGGCTCAGAGCAGCCTTGGCTTCTTCTTTGCCGGAAGGGTGTCTTGTACGTCTTGAGATGCTATGGGGCGCTTGTAGCGGTCCCATGGCGAGACTCTTATGTCGCCAACCCGGCGGATGAGGTTTACTTCCGCTTCTGCCGCTTTTCTGAAGAATTCCAGAGACTCTAGGGAGAAGAACGTCCAGGGGTTCCAGCTTCCCGTCCTCGTGTATCTCAGAAACTTTGGCATAACAGATGTGTCCCAAGATGCTACCAAGAGCAGAATTCATAACCACTTGAATTTGAGCGAGGCTCGTTCGCGACACTCCTGACCATACCCGAGAAGCGTACGTGATGACAGGCAGCACGCACGCTTGGTACAGTCTACGCTTCGTGTCCATACTCAGGACCGGAGGGCGGATAATCGGCTGGAGCCGACTAAGCGCCGCGAATGCCTTTGTACGTACACGAAGCGCTTGGACGTTCCAAAGGATTTTCCAGTCCATCAGCACTCCGAGGTAGGTAACTTCGGAATCCCACGGTAGGGCGACTCCATTCACAGTTAGGTTCACTCCTGGCGGCCGACCATTTCCCGGATGGAAGATGATCGCCTTCGTCTTCTGTGCGTTAACAGCAAAGTGCCATCGACGGTACCATTCTAAGAGATCCGCCACAGCGGTCTTCGCACCGCAGTCACCTTCTGCCAGGAACAGCACAGGAGGGCCGTATCGACGGCATAGAGAGACAGGATCTCGAGGTTTCCACGACGAGTGAATCTTCCAACATCCTTTCCCCTTTCCTTATATCTATTTCTATGTGAATGGAATATATGTCCGCCGCATGGCGGGATTTCGTGTTTGAATTGGTATTTGGCCAATGTGGCTCGTCTCTTCTTCTGGCTATGCGTGCCATGAAACGCAACGTACCGATCCTTTGTGATGTTGTACATTATGCTTGCTAAACTACTGTCCTTCTTCTTGTGTTTGCATTTTTCTCTTTTGGTGGGCGTAACAGCTCCCTAACGCCATCTCTTGGCCAATGAATCGGAGCACTTGGGCGTTTTAAAACATCGCAGATCTCAGTGTAAATTAGGTTTTCTCGATAGCTCAAGTGGTAATAGCATCCGCCTGGAGTGGAGAGATCTGGTGTTCGAGTCCCGGTCGAGGAAAATATTTTTCCATTAGTGGTCTGCTTGATTCCACCTTCCTCACCCTTCCGGTGTTCGTCCTTTATGTGTGTTCCTTTCCCCTTTCCTTAAATTTATTTCTATGTGAATGAATATATGTTTGCCGCATGGCGGGATTTCGTGTTTGAATATATATATACCTGTGCATAGAAAAATATGGGGTATATACCTGTATGTATATATATATATACATGTATATAGAAATGGGGGTAAGGGGGGCAGCCCAGGGGTAGAGTGTTGGGAATAGAACCCAGGAGGGCCCGGGTTCGATTCTCGGACAAACTCTCCCTGTACGGCTTAGTACTTGGTGCACTCTACCATTCATTCCTGTGTTTACAGTTATTGCATATATATATATATATATATTGAATTGGGAAAAATTAATGCGTACATTGCAGAGAATAGGAATGGATTGGAGGAACAGGATACTGATCCGCAACCTGTACATGTCTCAGACTGCTTAGGTGCGAGTGGGGAACGGAGAGTCCGGATAGGCAGTGTTAGGAAGAGGTGTAAGGCATGGTTGCCCATTGTCACCGGTGCTGTTCACCGTATATGTGGAGGAAATGATTGAAGAGGCATGGGAAGAACTGGAGGTAGGAATGAAAGTCGGGGGGGAATTCGTAAAATCGGTTAGGTTTGCTGATGACCAAGCGTTGGTTGCTCAGTCAGACAAAGGGGTTGCAAGCATTGTTGAGTGAATTGGAGGTTCAGTGCGATAAATATGGGATGAGAATCAATATTAATAAAACAAAGGTTATGCGATTTCCCAGAAAGAAAAAGGCTATGCTAATTATTAAAAAAGGCGGGGAAAAAATAGAGCAGGTTGAACAGTTTACGTATCTCGGAAGTGTTTTGGACCAATACGGTCAAAGCGGTAGGGACGTAAGGAGAAGAATTGCGCTAGGCAAGGAGGCTTTCTCAAAGAGGAGGGAGTTGATGACGGGGACGTTGACTAGGGAGGTTAAGAAAAGACTCGTAAAAACTCTGATATGGAGCGTAGCTATGTACGGCGCGGAAACGTGGTCACTGAAGCAGGAGGATAGACGTAGATTGGAGGCTTTTGAAATGTGGGTGTGGAGAAAAATGGAGAAGGTGAAATGGACCGAAAGGAAAACAAATGAGGAAGTACTGGAGATGGTGGGTGAGGGGAGGGGTTTGTTGAGAGAAATCCTATGGAGGCAGGAAAAATGGACAAAGGCGTATTGAGCGGTAGTGGAATGTTGAAGAAGGTAATAGAGGGGAGAATGTTGGGCAAGCGAGGAAAGGGCAGCAACAGGATAGGGATGTTGGACGGGATGAAGGGAGGAAAGAATTACACAGAGATGAAGAGGGACCTGATGTAGATGAGGTTGCTGGATTGGGTTTTGTTTGGAGTTACAAAATGTTTATTTGATAGTTGTGTCCATCCAAAAATATACCTTAACCGGTAGATTACCTAATAATAAATAATACATATATATATATATGCATACATATGGAATTCGGTTATCAAAACTAGAGAGAAACTGTATTACTTCAACCGTCGTTATATCTATTTTCACGTTCACCCGCTTATTGCGAGCGCCTTATGCTATGGTTAAAGCAAACAATGGACGAGTGTTTTTTAATTTTTATTTCTTTTCTATCATTATTTTCGATTGATTTCCAATAGTTCTATTAAAGAAAGATAGCCCAGTGAATGAAAACAGGGAGACACAAGTGACTATCACACAATTTTGAAGAATAATTTCGAGATAAAAAAGCAAGAGCAGTTTAGACTATAAGCAATGCAATAGCAATATATTTTTTTATTTTATCGACTACTACCAAAGCGAACCGCTTTAATTCACCTATTAGTTAAACACGATATCAATCCATTAAAACAGGATATTTTAAAGTTCCAAATTTTTGCCAAATTATCCTTTTAAAATTAAGTTTTAATTATAGTTACAATTAATTTTCTAGTTCCCTTTGAGTGCCAGGTTCAACAAACGTGGACCAAGTATCCATCTAATTTTTTCCCCCAATTTTCTCGCGTGCACAGTCTCATCAAGTACGAACAGATTTCTGAGCGTCATACCTTTGCGAAAACGTAGTAATAAGTTAAACGGCATTTCAAAAGAAAATATAATCGACATTTGACATAGGTAAAGAATTTCATTCTGGTCAACATTTTTCCACATTTGGCTATATAAATCGTACTTGGATGAGGGAAAATAAATAACTTCCTTCAGATTTCTTCTCGCCTGGAGCCAGGTGTCAGCCAAGGGAGGGAAAGGGACATGAATTCAGCCACTTCTAAAAAAAATAAATCTTAAAGAAGGAGCCAGTCGCCCGTAGCCTGGGACCTCACACCACGCCACGCCGTCCTCCCGGAGGGAGAGGGAGGATGGGGCGTGGAGATGGGCGGCCTCGGAGAAAGAGAAAAAACCCCGGCGACGCCGAAAGGGTTGAAAGAACGGGGGTTGGGACTGCGGGGGGCGAAGGACGGAGAGAGAGAGATCGAGGTGTTCGCCGGCGGCGCAGGGAGAAGGCGTGACGGGGACGACGTCTTCTCACGGGGCCACAGCTGCGTAGGACGGTTCGGGGTCCCCTGCCCTCGGGATATAAATAATACCCTTATCATAGACTCTGTGTTGACATCAAATTAAAATTGACTCGTCAATGCTGAAAGTGAGGTGCTGCTTCGCATTAGTCCGGTCGCATTTGGAAGATGCGGAAAGTACGCATATTTGTGGGAGCCATCAAAGTAGTGGGAAAATTGGAAAGTTGGAGTTGGACAAAAATCATTCAGTGGACAACCGCTAAATTTGTTAATAAAACCTACGAGAAGAGAGTAAGCGTGATGGGTACATTGGGAGGAACCAGGATGGGAGCCCCTTGATTCTAGAAGAGAGTAAGCACGTCTATTTTAGTGACTTTAATAAGACGATAAAGTGATATGAGGAGGTGATTGATTACATTAGCTTTGTTTTCAAAATTAATTAATTACCCAAACTAATTTTATTGCAGAGAACTATTACCTCGATTTGTCGTTCGTTTTATTTATAATCTAGAAAATTATTCCACTTTTAAACCAACATGAGACCGTACTCCAAATGGTATAATAATTCCCCCAAATATTTTACAACGATTACAAAGGAGAAGAATATTAAATGAAAAATATTGATGATCAGGGAATTGGAAAAGTTGAATTGCATTAATATTGCGAAGTAAATAATTTAAAATCAACGACCGAGTTTAATGGTGACACCGAAGGACCTTTGTTGCATTATGTAGTGTAGTTTGCAGTTGCGAATGATGATTTAATTGTTTCATTTGAGTGGTGGCACCTGCGTGTACGAGTATGTATGTTAGTCTACGTGTGCGTATGCATTTGCAATTAATACTATATTCATACATAACAGAGTAAGATAACATTTACGCATAAACGGCTAGTGTTATTACACCCCCTGCCACACTCACCTAGCGAGGTTTATGGGGTGCAATGTGATGTAAGGGTTACAGTAATATGATTCGAATTGTACTTGTTAAAGATGTTACTTACGTTGCTTGAAGATCATTGGTGAAACACTAGCTGACCCTTACGCCTGCAATTGCATGGTATTTTTTGCAACCTACTTTAGTTGTTATTTCTAAAAGGAAATATTCACGAAGTCAAATAAACAAATCATTAGCTAATTCTTAAATCCCACGAATACGAACAGCACTGCACACGATAAAGTCATTAATTAATTACTTCTTTGTGCCAATTCTAGTACCCCTCTCTTTCATAGTAAATACGAGCACAGATTTATGTCGTTGCTATGGGAGACGATGGATCACGCATGATCGTTCAACACGGAACTTACTGACTAGATATTTTCAATTTATATAGTATTATTTTACGAGAATTTAGAGTAGTCAATAGGACAAGTTAGGTTTTTAATGGATGTAGTAACTATGCACTGCTACACTTCTAAGCCCCGGCTCATGCGTCAATGAAGAAAAATTCTTAAACTCTGAATTTCCTACTTAATACCCCGGAAGCCGCCGCAAGAGCGTGTGGCGGGGGGTGTTAGGGGTTAGTTAGAAAAAAACCATGCAAAAATCACGAATGTATAAAAAAACCATAAACACAGTAATCAACCTGTCGGTTTAGGTCGGTTTAGTAGGTGATGGTAGAGCTCACCCATGTACCAAGCCCGACGGCGTGTGAATATTCACACATCAAGGTAGGGGGGCCAGTTCCTTTCCCTGTGCCGGTTACAGTTTCCCAGGAAGATCTGGTACCCGAAAAATCAACTAGCTTGGGTGGAGCTGCAGGTGCCCAGAGTGCCTTGCCCGGGAATCGAACCCGGGACCCTCCGGTCAGTAGTCCAACGCTCTACCCACTAGACCACCGCGACCCCACAAATGTAGAGAGTCCACAAAAAAAATATTGTATAAATTGATGCAAAAACCCTTAAAACCTACACACATGCAAAAAACAAACTACCAACTAACATACACATGCATCTACAGATACACCTAATATCTTTGCAATGTTTAATTTTGTTCCGACTTGTAAATTAAATGTTTTTAATATTTCTAAAGTAACTTTGGTTTCTTACTATTATGATTCCCAAACTTTCGGGGAAAGAATGAGTATTTGAATCTACCTGAATTGGAATCTATCTCCCTTATTTTATCTCTGCGGTCTGATCTACCTAAGTAGTGTGGGGCCATTGTAATTCCTTTAGTGTCATCGTTAAACTCGCTGGTTCTGAATCTTTCAATTACTGTTTCTTTAAAATAAACAACTCTGCAACTTCAGATACTATCTAGTCCCTTATTTTACTAAATATGCCTATTGTTTTCATCCCTCTACCTCGCTTTCCGAGCATTCTCTCTTTCCTCAACGATCAAAATGACTAACAGTAAAATACTTTTCTAGTTTTCACTAGATTTTTCTTTAACCCTTAATTTAAAGATCCCGTCATCAATTGACTCATCTGTGCAAAAGCAAATGTTCCAATGCAACCCCTTAAATAGCAGATACTTTTGTTGTGGGAGTAAAAAATTAAAGGTGTGGTATTTCTAAAACCATCCGGATTCCATCCAACCCCCCGAAGGCTTTATTTCATGAAATGCCAACGACGCTGGAGAGGAATCCTTAAGCATCACCCCCTGAAACTAGTTAATTAAGCAAATTCCGGCGTAGGAAACAAAACGGGAGGCCAGATGCAAACTTTAGGTAAAACGATACCGATCCAACTCGCTCCGAGGACTGAATCCGACACCTTTCGCGTTCGTCCGGGGAAGTTAAACAAAACTTCGAACCCCTTAATCTTTTTTTTTTAATCTTACTTATTTACCGCCACGCAACTGCGGTTAATTAGCGGCGGGTGTCGCTTTCATCGCTGCGAGACGCGGCAATCCTAGGAGAAAATCTACACGTTCCCTAATGAGTACTCCTAGGCCGTCCATTTGCAGTGGGTGTCTGAGCAACCCCTCTACGGAGACAAAGAAACAGGAAACGCCTCAAGTGCTATCAAGTGTGTGTGCGTGTGTGTAAGTGTGAAAGAGAGAGAGAGAGAGAGAGAGAGAGAAAGAGAGAGAGGATGAGCAAAGATAATCGATGGATGGGATTAACCAGTGAAACCAAGTCCCGGAAAACATTTCAAATTTTTAGTTTTTTTTGTCCGGGCCAAAATGAAATGAGGTTTCAGACGAAAGGAATCGGGTTTGAAAGGGGAGTAGAATGTACGTATAATTAAAAACGTTCGGTCGGTCGGCTGGTAAAAGGCGGAGTTGTATCCTCTTCGCTCCAACTCGAGAGAGTCCCACCATGCTTGGTTTTCCCTCGAGTGCCATGCTTCCTAGACGTCTCAGCGAATATTTCCCTTTGTTCGAAAAAATTTATAGGTCATCACCCTTCCTTTATTTTTCGTTCAAAATTCCAGAAATGTTTGGCATCGTGCCCTCTGTCGTCGATTCACTCTCATTGGAAGGAAGGAAAGCGTGACGTCGCCGTAGAAAATGTGACTGCGACATTCTTGACTTGAAGCGAACAGCCGCGAACGCTAGCGTCAATCCTCTCTGGGAAGAGGGAGGAGCGGAGACACCGAGGTAAATAATGATACGTAGAAAAAATTTGCATGGGCTCATTGCTCTGTAAGCTACCTAAAGGACGCGTGGACGGAAACTTGGGAGAATTTGATATCCCACTGAAATTAAACCTGTCGCCTTTTCCCAATATAATGTATTTGTATGCATTTAGTTCTGAAAAGGGAAGCATAAAGGATTGGGAGGGACAATTAGGAATGGATTAGTACATACAAAAAATGAAAAAACATTTTTCATACAGTTTTTAATAAAATAAATTAAGCAGCGTAGATTCTCACCTCGGTTTAATCATTATTTTTTTATATGGCAAAACTATATATCCGCAAGCTATACTGTACATGTAAACAAAAAAGGCCGAATTTTCCGTTTAGTTATTTTTTTGTGTGATTGGCGGGTCTTTAGTATAGGAGGAATCCTGGTAAACCCTGAACGTGTGAGTACTTGTGAATCGCAAAGGTCCTTGTTTTCGAGCACACCAGAGTGATTGAGTGAATGAGCGAGAGCGTGAGTAACATCCGTGTTATAATTTTATATTAATTTGTGTGATTGCCGGGTCAATGGCACAGGAGGGATCCTTGTAAATCCTGACTGAGTGAGTGTGTGAAATTCACAAAGGTCTAACACACCCGGTGATTGAGTGACTGTATATTCACGTAAGTCGTTTCTGTTTCATTACATCCTTTTATTATTTTAACTTATTTGTGTGATTGACGGGTCACTGACATAGGAGGGATCCTTGCAAACCCTGAGTGTGTGTGTGAATATGATTGACGAGAGTGATAGTTATTTCGTAACACACCCTCGTGATCGAGTGGTTATAAGTTTGTTTTATTATTTATTATGGCTTTTGTGTGTGTGTTTTTTCCCTTTTCTTTCTTATCACTTAGTGCCAATCAAGTTTACGGTCTCGGCATTTTTTTGTTTACACTGATTTACCAGCGTAGCTACGTTCCTTGTATATTTAAATTATACTGTACATCATTCGTTATATAGCTCTGCATACTACCTATCTCCCTTAATTTAATTCAAGATGCCTATTCTTTCCCTCCCTCTACCTCGCTTTCCCAGTATTCTCCCTCCAATCACCGTCTTCAGCATCCCAATTGCCTCTCAGTACCATCTGCATCCACTTGTCCTGCCTTCTTCGAATTCCCCAAACAATCTACTCTCTCCCCCATCATGTCTATCACCACGCTATTTTTTCTTTCCGTCCATTATTTTTTCTCCATTCCCCCATCTCAAAAGCCTATCCTCTTCCCAAATGACCAAGTTTCTGACCCAAACAAAACTGCCCTCCGTATTTCCGCGTTCACTACCTTTTTGTTTTACAAAAATGAATTCTCTTTTTCTTTAAAAGATAAATGTGCTCTTTTTTACCACTTAATGTATTTGGTTCACTCTTATACTCCTCACCATCATTATAAAAATTACTTTAAAAATTTTCCCTCGAACGTTCATTAACTCCGAATTCATTTCAGAGCGAATTTTAACTTATTCTTTATTGTATAAATTTCATTTCCTTCTCCTTGCTTTACCTATTCCTTGATTCTTAAAACAACCCCTTATTTTATTAAAATTTATTTACAGTTTTTATGCTTCTCTCTGCGTTAAATGACTCGTTAATTTTTCTCTCCTCACCAATCTGGTCCCGTTGAAAGGATAGGTTTTTCAACTCAAAGAAAAGGGATTCAGGTTAACCTACAGGCGCCTAAAACTTAACTGAGGTTAACGTCCCGAATAAATCTATTACATAACTTGAAACAGTTATCATTAATGATAATAATGAAAATGAGTTATTAGCATTGTCGTATTACTTTCGGAGAGATCAGGGAAATTAGATGAGGGACATCGTTGTCCCTCGAAGTGTCGAACCGACAGATTGAACATTATATTTTTTCCAAGCACAATAATGGATCAGCATAAATTCAAAGGACTGCGCTTGGGAGGGATATTTTTAACATTTTCAGTAAATTAGCACGCAGTCATTATTTTACCTTATCATTATTTCGTCTCCCATGCGCAGAGAAGAATTTTGTACTTACTCGTAGATACCATAGTGACTGTAGCTATAGTTTAACTAACATCAGTTGTTTGACATATTTTGTGTTTTTATTTGTAACTAATAAAGTAAAACTTAATAATGGTGTTGTATGTCTGTTGTAGAATCATCCCCTGCCACTCACCTTAGTGGTGGCTCACAGGGTACCGTGTAGATTTAGATAATTCATCTTAAAGCTCGTACATCTTACGGGCGTAGAACGATAAAAATGGGTAAGATAATTACTAAGTAAGGGTTGCGTTAAAAATAATAGTATATGGTGAAGCATTCCTCTGAAAAACTTTGGAACGATATGGTTGTAACTATGACGTGGTCTGGGAGACGGAAATTCGCATGCAGAAATGATGAAAGCATATCCCATTTGCCCCGAGCCCCTCCCTCTCTCCCTACCGACGCCAATGCATTAAGGCGTTGCAAATTGACGAAATTTGCGGTATGTTCTCTTTACCCCTTCCCTCTCCCTAATGGACGAAATCGATTCAGTATGCACAAAAGATTGCTCGATGCGCCTGGCCTACTTCTCTGTATCACCTCGATACTATCTCCCGTTGAGGGTCGATATTTAAAACGGAACACCGCACATCTCAAATTTACATCGGGCCGTCACATTCACATTTCATTACGCGCGCAAGTCAATTTACTGGGGAAACACCAGCATACACGGATCCACTCCATGTAACTATTCCCAACCTCGTGTTTGAAACCAGGACGCAGTGAGAAATGGGAGGATATAGGCTTTCACGGTAAATGATACAGAGGAAATCATTTTAACCCCACCTCATTAACCTCATAACTTGATTGATAGCTACACTCACAATTGAACTGTTTACTGGTCTACCATTCGTAGTACAAGATATATATTATAAACATAGAGTCGGCTTTGATTTTTCTAACACTTTCTGTCTTACCTCGGCAGTTTTTAGAGTAAGATGTGGATTGATAGCATGGCTTGGCAGAAAGATATCCAAATACGATACCAGGTCGTCATCGGTACATTGCAATCTATGACATCCATGGGCGTCTATTACACAGTAAATATGTCGACTCTAGTGTAGACTGTCACTCATTGCTTTCTATCCCGTTTAGAATCAGATCGACCCAAATTTAAAGATCAATCCTGTCCACATCGTCAAAACGATCATCAATTTACCCCCAGTTGTGGATAATCTGAAACAGTTCAAACAATATTCGAGGGGAAAATAAATCACTAGCGACTAAATTAATTCAATGAAGGATCTCAGGTTTTCCCCGAGTATGGTATTCAAGAATATTTCTCGGGTTTCCCACCGGGTCAGGTTGATGAAGTGCACCGACGTTTCGAAGGCTGACCTTGCCATCGTCTTCAGGGTGAAGTGAACTCACCCTGAAGACGCTGAAGACGTGAAAGACAGTTCACCCTGAAGACGATGGCAGAGTCAGCCTTCGAAACGTCGGTGCACTTCATCAACCTGACCCGGTGGGAAACCCGAGAAAAATTCTTGAAATTAATTCAATGGTCGGCAGGAGAAGAGTTACACTAGCGAAATAAGCATTAACAAGAAGAAGAGAATTGATTATGGATAGACTGTGAAAATAATATTAGCAAAAACATTAATATGGAGAGTGGTGCTTCAAGGATGTGAGGCCTGGTCAATGAGGCAGGAGGAGGGTCCACACAAAAACCGTCATTGGCGTCAGGAACCTTCCAGAAATCTACCTTTAATGAAAAGTGGAATATCCTGAATAAAAATGAAAAATACATTTAAAACTCAATGAAAAATTTGAAGTGAGAGATTGAAAAAAAAATTCCGCGATGCATCATGTCTCGGATGCGATTGATTTGGTCTAAGTAATCCACTCTAGATGACGACATAGGGTGGCGGATCCTCCAGCAAAGTGTCGAACTTGGTCATGATCGATAGTGAACTCGTATAGGAGAGGGTATGGCCCACGTTAAAGTAAACGGTCCAAATAGATTCCTACCCGAAGGAAATGTGCCGAGTGTGAACGTGCCATCTGCGCGTTACGAGCGCTCTAAATCCGAGGTCTGAATTTACATCGAAACATACCTACATCCTAACCATAAAGACTGTGTGTTTAACATCTTAGGATACTATGAGATGTGTCCAAAAGAAATTGATCATAAATGTTTTAATCGCATGATTTATTCCGAAAATTTTCAACTTTATGTTACATTATTAGCTTAATGATGTAAATGTGGTGTAGGTTTCATTAATTTTCACAATACATTGTACACTGATACTCCTTGCAATTTTACACGTTCAGTTGGCCTTCCCCGGGAACTAAATATGAAAAATGCTATTGTAAGAACTGCGGGAGATGCCGCGACGGTAACTTTTAACAAGTCATCCGCTAGTTTGCATTAAATTGATTTTTACACAGGTGTTTTCTCACTTTGAAGAAGAGAAAAAAGTTACTTGGACTATTTCTTGACCATAGGAAGGATGAGAAACCCATTTAATATTGATTTTCGCGAGGTATTCGTGATTTGGAGTTGGGATTTGTGGAACTCATCCCGAAACGAGCAATTCTCAGGTGCAATCACCCCGTTCACAACGTTTGGGTGGCAACCGATGGAATTTTTAATATTTCTAATAGTGATCTGAACATGATTCGACGGCCTCTCACATTGGCAGTAATGTTGCTGGTGTTTATTTCCGTAAGAGTCTGAAGCTCCTGTTTCACCTTCCTTTTGAAAATTATTGTCTCCCCTCTTTACAACTTAGAATAACACACTATCCAGAAGCTTTATTTAGTTTTACCATACGTATGTCTTGGGCGGGAATTAAGATTTGGCAATTTGTTCAGGCAAAAATTAAATTTCAACGCAGCGTCGCGTATTATCCCCATCAATGCCTTTGGTAAAAAAAAATGATTAGATATGTTACAAATTGTAACGGTTGCCGCTGACGCAATACAAAAGATAAATCAATGAATCTTGCACCAAATATGTATACATTACATATTAAGGTAACAATATGAGAAAAAATTAATTTTTTTACATTAATTACCCGAGCAAATATTTATGATCGTCCTTTCTCGAACACACTTCGTAACCGAATTGCTCCAATTGCGTTCTACTACTGCATTGATCTGCCTTCTAATTTAAGAGACCACGGGGGTCGAAAACAACAAATAGTAATTATTTGGCCCCTTTGACTAGAATCTGGCTATTTATTGTTTCAATTTCAATTTTTGGGGTGTCTTATTATTTAAACTCCAACACAATTTCGTTAATTTTCACAAAATACAAAGTATGAGTTACATGCCCTTCCTTTCCGTCGCTCTCCCCGTTCTTACTTTATCTTTTGCGGATAAATCTTTCCAATATTTTCCTAATCCGTTCCTCGTGTAGATATTTCCCAATTTGTAGGGCGTTATGCAAATATCCAAGGATATCTTCCATTTCGCGTATTTCCTCGGCATAAATTGGGCAATCAAGGACTCTTGTGTATTGCCATGTCCTCCTCCATCGTGCATTCACACGTCCCCTCCTTTTTCTCCGTATTTTCTTAGGGTATGATCTAAACTCCCCGTGTCCTGTTAAAATTTGCGTAATGTCTTTGTAAGTTTAAGAGTTGATCTTCATTCTTTCCTTCACGCTTGGTAAAAATTGTGTGGTTGTCGAAAACGACAGCAAAATTCATATATTTCCATAATTGAAAAACCCGCGCCAGTGATCGAGTAACATTAATGTCCTGGTATCGAGAAAGAAGTAGTTCCGCCGATGTAAGTTTCCCGATTGATACCGGATTTTCGCCTGGGATACTTGAGAGAAATTAATCGATAGTCGAGCTCTTAAGAGGCCGAAATGACTCGATGGTCGCCTAATAAAACCGCAGGTGCGGGAATGAAGGATGAATTAGAGACGAAAGTTTAAGTGAGGATGACCAACAAGGTGGGAACGGAGCGGGCGCTTGAGAGAGAGAGTGAGACAGAGAGAGAGACTAACGAGGGCAGACGGAGTGAGGGTGTGATGAATGATGGAGGGAGGGAAGGACTATACAGGGACCGTTGGGAAGAGAACTGGGATTACGGCCCTGGCCCCTTGTGAAAACCGCCGTGTTTTCCCCAGTTTTTTAATCCCCGGCGTCCATTTTTCATTCCCGCATCGCCTTCTGATGGAATACATCATGCGTTTGCGCTTTCATATACACGTTATCCCGCGAGCGAAGAAACCACTTCCTACCGTGACGGAGATAACTGTTAATTTTACGCATGTGTGACGAATTTTCGTATTTACACATTAGTACATAAAAAAATGTTTATTTTTCCTTGTCTAAAGTGTGTTTGAAGCTTAGTAATCACCAAATAATTGCAATTTTCCGATATTTAACGAATTTGTTCCCGTTCCCGAACAGGTCTCGGCGTATTCCATCATCTTCAGGTGATGATGGAGTGTATCGAAATATGGTCGGAAATAAATTCGTTAACCAAAACCATATTTCGATACGCTCCATCATCATCTGAAAATGATGGAGTACGTCTAAACCTATTCGGTAACAACTTCGTCGACTGGTGGAAAATTGCCGTTATATGGCCGTTAATGTGTTTCCGTTGCACCAAATCACGTCGGTAACTACGTAATTCGTTAGAGTTGAAGCGTGGAATCAACTAGTTATCTCAAATAAATTGATGCATTGAGCAAAATTAACATAGTCACAAAGGCATGAAATGGAATGGAATTACAAATGTCTATGCATAAAATTGATTGGACTAATAATCAAGCTGAACGTTTTAAAAAATTCACTTAAAACTTTTCGCTTTGTTTTCGATTCTAGAGGCGTATTAAATAATATTAGATGATGTTTAACGAACTATACTGACAATGTTTATGTAGGAATAGGCACTTGCATGTTTTATATAATATATTTTTAATAAACCATAAACACAGTAATCAACCCGAAGGTCGGTTTAGTAGGTGATGGTAGAGCTCACCCATGTACCAAGCCCGACGGCGTGTGAATATCCACACATCAGGGTAGGGGGGCCAGTTCCTTTCCCTGTGCCGGTTATGGTTTCCCAGGAAGATTTAGTACCAGAAAAATCAACTAGCTTGGGTGGAGCTGCAGGTGCCCAAAGTGCCTTGCCCGGGAATCGAACCCGGGACCCTCTGGTCAGCAGTCCAACGCTCTACCCGCTAGACCACCGCTAATATATTATTAATATTCGCAGAGTTTGGAAGTATTTTTTATTATTGGAGAGCTTAGGGTTACACGGTTGCTTATTTCATTCCAACAGTATTGAAAGCAGCAATATATTAAGAAATAAGGGTGCATTTCTGATCCCAAAAACTTCTCCCCCATCGTATAAACCTGCCATCCACGCCACAATCGAGGTTAAATACGCAACTTCTTCAATGGCAGAATATTTGAACGTCCTTTGTCATCTGGTCAGCTCTTTTTTTTATGCCAGCTACACCAATCCGATGATTCGTACTTCTACAGGTGTCTGGATTCGAAATAACATCGATTTGAAGCCAGTGAAGGCCCAAATCATACTGAAATTTAGCCTATCGCAGTAAGAATTTCTCTCTTTAAAAATGGACAAGTACGGGAATTCCATGAGCTATTGCGACACGGTGGAGCGATGGGCTACTGAGCGAAGGGCCCGGGTGGGATTGTGAATGATGCCTCAGGGCACTCGGAACTTTACCCAAAATGTATGGGTTTTCGGGTACCAATCCCTCCTGAGATACCAAAGGTGGCAGGGGGAAAGGGACTGGCTTCCCTTCTCTCTTAATGTGTGAATTTTACATGCCTACTACTAGGTTTCGTACTAGGAGAGCTCGAGTTCAAACTCCGGGTTGATTAATGTGGTTTTTATATTGCGACCCACGAAACTAGATGTTCGTTCAGATCGATGCTGAGAGCTCGAATCATGTTGTATATTCTTTGCTCACTTAGTTGACTCTGACAATGAGACTTTTCGAGATTCGCTTCACATATTTTTTAATGGGATGGTATATCTAGAGAGAGTGGGGACGTAGTTCGATTTTTACGATCGTCATACTGAGACGTACAAATTGAAATAAACAAAGGAAGATAATTATGCTAGTTACACGTACCCGTAGGATCAAGTGTCAAATTCTTTCAATTTATTTTTCTGAATACTTCTATGATGGGAAATAACATCCCTCCGCGAAGCAGTTTGTTGAACTGGTTGAGATTCAGGGTGCGGGCAAGGAGTAGTACTTCACGAGGATGACGCTAAAAAAATCAGTTTGTTATTCCCAATACGAACGAGACAATTTTAATCAATCCTTCTTATAAACCTCTATTTTTATTATCCCCTGAATGTTCCTTACCAGCTCCATAAATACTCGTATTATACCCATTGAAATCAAGAGTCTTATGTCCGATACAAAATTTATAAGGTTTTGGGATGAAATAAAGAAAAAATGATGAAGGCAGTATATTTTATGCCTCAGAACCTAAAATCTAAAAAAAAATACGAAAAATATTTCAAAAATTGTTTTAAACTGTCCAAACATTATTTTTATTACTTGGTTGCCTACCATTTTTACGATACGTTTTTGGATGGACACAAGATTTTAAATTCTTGCATTTCTTAGCCTCGCCAAACAAGACAAAAACTGACACCCCACACACCACGTAACTGCTCTTCAATTCTGCATGAATTGCCTCTCCTGTGTTCGTATTTTATATGTGTTCCTGTTCCTTTACCTTATATATATAATATATATTAATTCACATTGAAATAGAGATAAGGAAAATGGGAAAGGAACACACATAAAGGACGAACACAAGAGAGGTGGGGATGGCGGATGTGAGCAGATCACTAATGTAAAAATATATTTATATATATAGATGATTTCTTCGAAGTAACACGGAAGTGTTGAATAAAAAACTTAGACGGTAACACACAGCACGAGAACACATAAAAAGAACACTCACAATAATATCTTGATAATTTCGACGGACTCAAACTCCGTCGAAATTATCAAGATATTATTGTGAGTGTTCTTTTTATGTGTTCTCGTGCTGTGTGTTACTGTCTAAGTTATATATATATATATATATAATACATAAGATTAATTGAGAATGAGAGGTAGATCTGGTTCTATCCGTCGTTCATCCCCACTCCTCTTTAACCTCTAACCCCCCTTTCTCGCCACCTCCTGGCATGGAGTTAATTTTTGTGTGCCGACCTTCATTTAATTTCGCATTGAAAATTGATGTCAATGAACAGCGCAGAAAAATACCAAGTGATCTGTCCAACAGTTCAAATAATTTGTTTTAGTAGTAATGAAACAATATCGATTCAGCTTGCAATATCGATACGTTCAATTAAATAAAAACCATCAAATCACAGCACTATATCCATCCCTGGGGTGGAATTTTAACCCCCAGGATTGGATTTAATCTAATTAGAGCGCGTTAATTAGAACTGAATTATGTAGTGTGAAAATTTTCCATTGGATAATTATCAGTAATCACCGAAAACTATTTGATTTGCTATGATGTAATGCAACTGAAAGAAGGCTACGTTGCGTAATAAGAGTCGAATTTTAAATTTGAACTTCCGTGAGTCAAATTTTAGACGGCTCGGAATACATTTAAATTCCTTTGTTGTCCCATAGATTTATACGCCAAATTAGAGTCTATAACTGAACTGGAAAAAATTTCTTTAGAAAGAGTTTTGGAACACTTTTACCACGAAGCAAATTTCTGCCAGAACATGGCCATTTCAACAATTGTAGACAACAAAAAATAATTAGTCGTTATTTGAAATCTAAAAATGACACGGGTTTCCTTTCGACTAATTTCAATCGAGCGTAAACAATCGGCGAACATTTTTGTATTCATGTTTTTCGTTTGCCTTTTCATGGACTCTTTCATGGATTTACATGGATTTTCGTTTTCATTTGCATCCGCCTAAATGTTTCAAGCGTCCAAGCTTCTTCAAGCGTTTTTTTTTATTTTACTCAATTTTATAAATGGAGTGTTTTGGAAATACAAAATATACGTACTCTTTGTTTTGGAATCAAAAACTGATAATTAATTTTAAATGACAGAGTTCTGATTTTAATTAACATTTTCCCAACGAACGCGTTTTTTAGTGTGATGACCCTTTCGATTCAATTATCTTATCACTCGAATTACAATATTATTCTAAAACTCGAATTATATCATTCGAATCCCTAGGTACACCTCGACGCACCCATGTTCGACTCTATTCAACATTTCGTTTGGGAATTTCAATGCGGAAAAATGTTGGACAACAATATTCAGTATCTGTCATCCTTCACTTCTGCTTTAAAAAAAGTCATCTTTATATCTTGCTAATGCAGTTCGTCAACGCTGAAAATTCAATGCTTTAAATGCGCCTAGGAATCTTTCAATCTGTCAAAATATCACTGGTAGTCCCTTGGGATCGCTGTAATACGGTGGCTTGCCATCATAATTCCCAGGAGACAAACTGCCATCTGTTATCGTCAACATGACCTATAATCTCTAAACGCTTACTCGAGAGCACCATCTTTGAGATTGCACTATCTGGTTTTCGACAGCTGGAGAAAATATTCGAAAATATAACATATGCTATCAAAGTTTAAATATCGAATTAGCCGTTTCCAATTCACTCCGCCTTGGAAAATTTCAATTTTTTCATCATATGGTTTCTGAAAAAAATTCGATTTTTGCATAGTTTGTATAAGGCAAACGATAACTACGGCCGTATGAAATAAAGGGAAGGGTTAACCCCAGCCGTACTCTTATAAATGGGCAAAGGATAGGTGAGGGGAATTAGAAAAGATATGAATTGTCAGAAAATAATAAAATAAATACAATAAAAGATACTAAAAATAAATGAATTAAAAAGATCCCGCAAACGGTCAAAACAACCATGTGTCTGGTGACTAAATTACAAATTATTCTAATAAATGAAAAAAATAATCACGCACTCTCTAGCTTGGATGTACTTTGCAGCATTGCAAGTCAGGGGAGAGTTTAACGGTCTCTATGCCCAAGGAGTCATAGTTGCTTAGAAACTTTTCGCGGAGCCTGAGAAATGTCTCATGGTAAAATGTTACGCGGAATCATAAAATTTAATGTAAGCACAAAATCAGCTTGATGTTCGGGTATTATATCGGCGACCGTACTACCTTCCTTTCGCTGCGCCAACGATATCGTAGGATCCGTCCGAGGACGAATAAAATGAGCGAATGATTCTGGATTCAGTGGATATTCATAATCAAAACATCGATTTTGTAGTCTTCGTCATGGAAAGCGCTGTACACACTCATGTACTCATGACAATCCGAATCTAGAGTGAAATATGGGCATTCCGGATAAACGTTCTGGATCTTAGAAATACTTCATAAACTTTTCTCGAATTTTCCGGAAGTCTCATTGTTTTTTTTCGACTACTTTCAATTCGATTTCATCAGGAACGTTATTAAAAAGAGAAATTGGTTAGGGATTTTCAACCTGTTGAAAGCTTTCAAAAAAAAACTAATTTTAGTACGGGTGCATCACCCACCAAACCTATTAAAAAAACTTCCCTTTCACCTGCAAATAATTTTAAATGGATGGATTTTTAAGGAAAAGAAGTTTTATACGCATATAAAAAAACCATAAACACGGCAATCAACCCGAAGGTCGGTTTGGCAGGTGATGGCAGAGTTCATCCAGTACTAAGCCCGACGGTGTGTGAGTATTCACACATCAGGGTAGGGAAGCCAGTTCCTTTCCCTGAACCGATTATGGTTTCCCAGGAAGATCCGGTACCCGACGCATGTACGCATTTAATGGGAGGAATTTTACACCATTATGTTACATGCGGTGACACATTAACTCTGTGGACACGATAACATAAACAGGTGTAGGTCATTATGAGAAAAACAAATTTGCACTTTTCCACAGATTTATTCGTTACGTACAACGCGTTTCAGTTCATCGAACGATCTTCAGGAACAAAACAAGATTCATTGTGATACATCATGTTCGTATCCATTTGAGGAATGGGTGTAGGAAGAAAAGAGTGAGGAGTAAGGTAGGTGGGGACGAAGAGGGGAAATATGGAAAACTCAAAGAGACAGAGAAACTAGAGAGAGGGGGGGAGATAATCACTTGTGATCATTATTGAGAGGACGGTGACAGGAAGCTGGTGTCCTGGTGGTAGGAAGGAGGGAAAAATAAAGAAGGGTTAAACGGGAAGAGGACGTGGAAGGGATTACAAAATAAATCTGTGGAAAGGTGCAAATTTGTTTTTCTCATAATGGCGAACTCTCTTTCCCTCTCACCTGAATCTATTGAATATAGGTGTAGGTCAATATATTTCTGTGAAGAGATTCGCCATTTAAAATGTCATTCGACTACCCTGGAACTAAAACAGCAGTCCTCTTAAATTGCTGCTCACGTGTGAAAATCAGTCCGCCTTTTCCATGCCTCCACCCCATTCTTGAATCCAGATAAAATCAAAGTTAGTTATTTTAATTATTAACGTCCACACGTAGGTAAGGCTATTTTTTTCACTTGATTTTCATCAAATAATGCAGTCGTTGAGGGCTCTAAATTAAGGCGTTAAAAATATTTCCGAGTGTAAATTCGCGAAAACTTCGGCAAAAATTATGAAGAGGACGAGAAAACATACATCTACATCTACATAAATACCCTGCGAGCCACCAAAAAGGTGTGTGGCAGGGGGTGTAGCACCATGAGGGAAGGGTAAGGGTTGAGGGGGTTGGAGGTTAGGTGAGGAAAGGTGGGGGGAACCTGTAAGAAAAAAAAATATTTTTTTACACGCATATGTAAAAAAATACATATATATATTCATATATATATATACATAAATATATATATGCATATATACATACATGAACACACATGTATACATATCCTCGCGCAGTCCCTAACCTGTACGTTAATACTTATTGTAATTAACTAAGTCCTGAGGAATTTCGGCTACAAGCATTCTGGTCCCTTAACGTTCTTGGAAAAAATGACATTTTAAACCTGTCAGTCTTGCAGTCTATCTCTCTAGTCTTATATTCGTGATCCCTTCGACCGTAATACGTTGGGGTTCGTATTATATCCTTGATGTCATCGGAAAAGGGCCCATCTTTAAATGTTTTTAATAAGTTTAATCTATATTGGAAACGCCACTGTGTAAGAGAATCCCAACCTAAATTGTCTAGCAAAGTGGATACGCTGCTGCGTGGGCCATAACAATATTTGACAAATCTAGCCCCCCCCCCCCTCCGCTGAACTCGATCTAATTCCGAAATCAAATTTATATTATGAAAATTATATTAACATACTAAGTATCCATTCAGTAAAATGCGTAATAAAAACAATAAAAACCGCTATTTTAATAATAACTATGAGATTTCTTGGTAGTTGAGTTAAAAAGAAAATTTACACGGTCTTCCCTAAAGCCTATCCGCGTAAATTTCTAAGGATTCTTGTCTTTCTGGAAAGACTCATCGAATACCAAATAATAATATTCCTGTTAAATGAGGAAGACAATGAAATTAAAAGAGAAAACGAAGCGAACCAAAGGTGTTGGATTTTCGTAACACGAGATATTTTCCCCCAATTATCACACTTGGAAAGGAAGGATGACCAAGGATGGACCTTCCATTTAGCGGGGACGACGACGTGAAAATACCGATCCACAAGCTATGCACACAACTTAATTTTTCATAAAACTCAAATTTCCAACCGTTTAGCCACCAAACTCCCTCCTCGAGTTCGATCAAAAATGAGTGCGACCGTTGGACCGGCACCATTGGTGTGAAGTGACATAGTTTTTGCCAAAATATTTTTTTTTAATTTTTCTCCAAGCTCGCAGTTAGACCACGAGCGCCGTGGACTCAAAAAAAATAAAACAAAGTACAATGAGGTAAAAGTACGGGCACACCAATAAAAACGGGAGGAGGAGAAGGGACAAAAGAAATAACGGCGTGGGGAACGAACCGAAAGCGATAAAAATGGCAACACTGGGTACAGCAATACATCACGATAGTTTATCCATTACGGGGGGGGAGGAGGTGTGCAGGAGAGAGAGAGAGAGAAGAGTCGGGTGGAGGGGTGGACTGAAACCCGCGCGGTGGCCAGGATAGAGGGCTGGATAAAGAAGTGTGGGTGAGAAAAGGGCTGGGTGGTTGAGAGGGCGCCTTGGGCACACGGGGTTGTGAGCGGGGGTGTGAGTAGGGAGGAGGATGTGGGGGGGGGGATGCTTAGGGTCGTGGGGATGGGGGGAGCAGGCGCGCGCCTCGGCTGACGGGGAGCCCACGGCGCTGGTGGGATCAATAGTGTGGTCGGGGATGAGGGGCATGGAGAGTGAGGCGAGGAGGGAAGCAAGAGGGAGGAGTAATTCAAGCTCGAACCCCACCCACCCACCCTCATCAGAATTCTGCCAGAGATTTGTCCCCGCTCGTTGTGTGTCTGTATGGGTGTCTCGGGGCGCGCGGAATACGGCGCAATCATTACTATCGATGTCTCTCTTTTCCCTCCGTCTCAAAAGTCTGCACTTTTCTCTCTCCCGAGATCCTCTCCCTCTAAAAAACCTTTCCCCTGCTACCCCCCTCTCCCCGAGACATCCCCTTTTCTTTTCGTCTTCGTCACGGTGGGGAAGTTCGCGATCGGTTGGGAAGTATTCTGGTGGGGGGAGGATGTGTTCTTATCTGCGTGTATGTGTGTGTGGGTAAAGATTACGGGACGGAATGCTTCCTCGCGAGAGGAGTTCGGTTACTTCGTTGGTGGACCTTTCTCTCCGCTCACTCGTGTCCGTTTGCTTCCTCCGCCGCGAGAAGCTCTTTATTTAAACTACGTGCCATTGTGTGTGGAATAACCTGAGCGGGTCAACGAGAGAGCTCGCTTGTACGACGGAAGAGAGTCGCTGTTTCTTTTATGATAGATCGGGGATTTGGTTGGGGGATAGGGTCGTCGTCGTCGGAGGAAGGGGGTGAGGATTCTATCGACGTCTCCCGCAACCTCGGTAAGGTACTAAAAAAATGAATTTCTCGAATTAATTGCGAGGAAGTTCTTTCAGTTAAAACCCCAGGTGCGTGCGAGATAAAGGAAGACATTTCAAAGATGTGTCTGTTTCAAATTAATAAATGATGCAATCTTGTAATTTTTTACGTTTTTTTTGTGGATACGATATTTGAGTAGATATAATAT
This sequence comes from Hetaerina titia, assembly GCA_037158775.1. Lineage (NCBI taxonomy): Eukaryota > Metazoa > Arthropoda > Insecta > Odonata > Calopterygidae > Hetaerina > Hetaerina titia. The sequence goes on along the minus strand of CM073774.1, from coordinate 73,234,162 downwards.
TTGAGCTTCGATATATTTTTCTCCGACATCATAAAATTAGAATGAATCTCCGATTCAATTTCAAAATCTAAAATGTGATTGCAGAGAAATGAGACAATTTTTTTAAAAAATAAAAATTCTCTGGTTCCTTGTGAATTTTAACGGAAAAAATGCTACACGAAAGTTCAGGACAACGGTGAAAGTTTTATCCCTCGATTCTGACATCTACAAGCCGCGAGCTCTTGGACCAACTGAAAGAAAACATCTTCAATATGCAAAGAATGTACATTTTTTGTCTATATGCACGTATTCGTAAAATTATTAGTTTATTTATTTTTCGTCACGTGGACGAGGTCTCCGTTTGAAGAAGCTCCCATCTTCCCCAACTCACAAAGGATATTGCAGATGAAATTGTTCGATTTCGTTCGTTTCCTCGGATAATGATGGGTGGGTTACGAATAGATGCATGTACCTTACGTATAAAAGGGGTAGGAGAGCGTGGTCTTACCCACGGGTCGCGCTCGTCTACTGGATGACATGGAAGGCAGAGACAGCAAAACAAAAACTTCGGGTTGACACTGCGGTGAATATGACCAGGGTTTTTTTTTGGGCCGACATTGACTGGGTTGGATGACACCATTAATTAATTTGTCATTCAATGAAATGATCCTGCGGGTTTCTTAACATTACAAATAGTTTGTCACGGGTCCTAAGTATTATTAATGATCTTTGGCAACAAAACTACTTCTGGAAACCCTGGGTCGATCAATAAAAATGTTAGTATACTACAAAAATGTATGTTTAAATCAAAATTGATTAATAAGATTCATCAAGTGACTCATAGACCTTTCGAAAAACTAGATGCTGATAGGTAAAATAGAAAATTGATGATATTTTTAATTGCAGCATCACGGTCGACACGATGCGTTCTCGCTGTCTGAATAAGATTTCATGAGATGACGCGAATGTAACGTGACTCAATATACATTTTTTTTTTGCTCAATTACATTTTTGCAAATTTCAACACCGAAAATTTCAATCGACCCTCGTGTGAGTTTCTTTGTTTGGTATGCTCTAAGATTACAACTACTAATTCAATTCTAGTTTATAATAAAAAGAGACGTTTCAGGCGTGATATGGTGGAATAACATGATTAATAAAAATTAGCAATTTTCCACAAAAGTAAAATTTTATTAATACGACCGGTTTCACCAGAAGATGATGTAGTTGCATTGAAACCGGTCGTATCAATAAAATTTTATTTTTGTGGAAAATTGCTAATTTTTATTTATCTAGTTTATAAATTGCAAATATTACCTTGATAACTTCTGAAACTTCGGATGCATTGGTAATCTACAGTACTATCGCTTCGTTTGGGCTTTCTGGATGCCCGAAAAATATTCTGATTGTAAATCTGAAAAATAAGGGACTCGACTGTGACCTGTATTTTTTTTAAACCAGCTGTGGGTGAAATATGAATGGCGACCGACGATTGGCTTTGTGTACGCGGGAAGCTTTGAGGATTTCCAAACTTTTAGATTTCAATCGTCCACGGGAACAAAATGGAAGGTCAATTTTGGCTCGAGGGAAGGAATAAGAGAACTCTCGAGACCATTGTGCTCAGTTGGCCAAACCATCTGCCAACTCCATTCTGCTCATGATTTTCGTGTATGGGGAAAAACTTGGAAAGCACCGAGGGACGCCTGAACTTTTGAAGTGAACCTAAAGATTGTGGATCAGAGATAGAGATGGGAAAAAATTGTCCTTCGGGATTGGATTTAAACAAGGGAGAGAGAGGTACTGTAATTGGTTCAATTTGCGAGTGACTTCCCACGAGGGAAGGAGTTCGAAACTCTTACCCAAAGAAACGTCAAGGACTCAAGAGGGACCTTACACATCTAAGTAATGTCGTACTTTGGTTTAATTTCACCCCGATGTAATGAATCTGCACATGAAATATATTTCTGGTTCTGATCCACTCGAGGGAGAATCAGCCACCTAAACTTCATTCTGAATCTACCTGGATGGGATCGAACACAGAACTGAGAGTTGCAAAATATTACTTAATCAGGGGAATTTTCATAGTTCGTAGAGTAGTCTGAATTTAAGTCTGGGAAATTTCACGTTGAAACGAATCGGTGGCGTTTGTTTCTCTTTCTTTCCACGAAACAAGCAAAAAATGAGTAGGTGGACTAGGGGTTGATTGGCAGGAGTCAAAGTGGGGTTCGCTCAAGCGATTTCAGTTAGGACAGGTGACGAGTGACTGATGTATCATGTGTCCGCAAAGAGAGGATTTTTTCCTCAAGATTTTACAATTCAACATCGCTGATTTTTTGGATAAACCTGTCGTGACTATATCCGATTATTTGCCATCAAGGTGTTCGTGTATGGAACAACAAACAAAAATGAAATATATACAAAACCATATTCGATATATATATGGTTCGAACAAATATTAATTCACATGGAAATAGATATAAGGAAAAGGGATAGCAACACATATAAAAGACGAACACAGGAGAGATGGAGTAAGCGGATTTGAGCAAACAACTATTTATGCGTGTGTGTGTGTGTATATATATATATATATATATATATACATATAGTTTTTTAAACATTTCGTTGGGTTTGTCATATTTTTTTGAGAATCAACAGTATAGTTGTCGTTATAAGAGAACGATGAGACCATTTTCTTATTATTATTGCAAACCGAAGCTATTTTCAACAAGTAGATTATATTAATACACTTAAAAAGCATAAAATATAATAAACATATACTAAAAATTTAAATATCGATACATAAACACATTTTGCTTGGACTTTTTAGTGGTCCCAGCCACCTTAGTCAACTTAAGTCATCTCACCTACCGAAAATACCAAATAAGTTATATTTTATCTTTTGCAAAGAAATTCTACGCAATAATTAGGTCCACATTCGTTAGGCACTGTGGCCGATTCAAAATATATAAACGCGTATACTTATGTGCATGCGTTAAGGTCATACTCCTTAACTGGTAGGCTACTATACATAAATATTAAAACACTTAAAAGAGAATACATATATATATATATATATGCTATATATACATATATATATGCTATTTAAAAATTATATATATATATACATATATATATATATAAACACACATTCAAACACGAAATCCCACCATACGGTGAACAAATAATCATTCATATGGAAATAAGAATAAGGAAAAGGGAAAGAAGCACATATAAAGACGAGCACAGGCGAGGTGAGTAAGGCGGAATCGAGCAAATCACTAGTGTAAAAATATTTCCATGACCGGGACTTGAACCACGGATCTTTCAACTTGTCGGGCCGATGCCTAATCACTTGAGTTATCGAGGAAACTTTTTTCTTTTATCGAGGAAACGGACAATTTGTACACTTGTGATCTGCTAGATTCCGCCTTCCCCACTTCTCCTGTGCTTGTCCTTTTTATATGTCCCTATCCTTTCCCTTATATATATTTCCATATGAATGAAAAAAAAATTATATCATATATATTACATATAGAAATAGACATATAAGGAAAGGGGATAGGAAAACACATAAAAGACCAACACAGGAAATGTGGGGAAGGCGGTTTTGAGCAGATCACAAATGTAAAAATATTTCCTTATCCAGGATTTGAACCACGGACCTTCATCCGCCCGGAAAGTGGAAGGTCCGTGGTTCAAATCCCGGATAAGGAAATATTTTTACATTTGTGATCTGCTCAAAACCGCCTTCCCCACCTTTACTGTGTTGGTCTTTTATGTTTTTTCCTATCCCCTTTCCTTATATGTCTATTTCTATGTGCGAAAATAATATTTGTTCGCCGTATGGCGGGATTTTCGAGTTTGAATATATATTACATATATACTAATACACACACCTACACCTCCCTCAATTTATCTTAATCAATTCGAGAATATTAACGATGCAGAGTATATGCATGTACACCCATGTAGATTAAAAGAAACACTGCGTACGTGCGGAAGACAATTTCAATTCGTTAAATAAATTTTCAGTAGGGCAACTTCTTTCTTAAACGAATGAGTAGTAAAAAGACCTGCAGAGGTGGAGCGTCTTCAGGAGCGAAGACTTCGCTCCTGAAGACGCTCGCTGTAACGGGAGAGAGACGTTGAGCCAAAAATGTCTCTCACGCAGTCAAACCCGAGAACCACCTCTGTATCTCTCAACAGCTGCGAAAGCCTCCGATCTAGTAAAAAGAGCACTTTAGATCCCGCTCTAGTCACAGTGATAAGTTAATAATTATCAAAAACGTACGTGAACAATGCGCGAGAGGCGTGGGAAGGAGACAAAGAAGAAGAAGTGAGATAAAGTGGAGAAAGGGGGGAGGGACGGATCTGAAGAGTTATGGAGGGCGGGGCGGCGCGGTGCGAGTGACTCCCTTCAATTTTTTAAAAGACACGATGATTAAAGCATGGCTCCATTCAACCTTTTTTGCGCACCCATCTAGAGCGTGGATTCACCCCCAACGACCGTCAGCACCGACGGTTCTTTCAGAGTCATTTGAAACGGGAAAGAAAAGGTTGCACGGAGCGAATTTTCCTCAAAGGCAGAGTATGCAGCACTCTCCGTTCCTCGAGTCCAATCCGCGAAATACCTCAGCGTGAGTGTGTGCGCGAAGGATATCCTCATACACGGACATTCTTCGTGGTGTACGGGTTCATTTTCTCCTTTGGCTTTCCCTGCATTGTACTGCTCCGTAGGGTAAGAATCTTAGCGCCATAAATTACCTCACCGATGAGCATGGATGTCATAGGTAGTCTCGAATTCAGACGGAACATTATTTATATTTTGAACACTTTCAAACCTAAGATTACATCAGGATGGTGAATTTTATGATTGTTATTTATCAGTAATGGTTTGATAACTTTCCGCCAGCTGGATTCGTCAGTATGGACAGTGCCGGCTTCGCAAGCAAAAGTTCGTTGAATCGAATCCATTAGGTATGGGTTTTTTAAGGCATCAGAAGTTATTTATATTAAACGAGGCACCAAAACTTGAAACTTTAAGTCATCAAAAACTGATAAACACAGCCGTATAAGTTTTATCAGTCTGGTTTCTTTGACTCCGCCTCAAGAAAATAGTTATTGGTTCGATGATGACGATTATTTTCAAGTAATTCATGATTTAATTCGCAGCGACCAGCTGAATACGTACAAATCTCAGTACGTGAAATTTTCCCGTCGCTCAAAAACATGAGACAAATCCCTTCACAGAGGTAAACGGTAAGAGATCTGAAGTGACCAAACAAGTTGACTGATACAAGCTCTGAAATTGAAGTGCCACTGAGGCCATAGGTTCCTACCTCTAATCCGCTATGCACTGAAGCCAATTCCATCGTCCTGGTCGAATTCCGTCAAGGCCTCCTTTTCCTCCGGCCCTACATTCCTTCCTCTTCACTGTGATTAAGTTGCGTTCCATCCTAAGTAATTTTCCTCACGATATGTGGTCTGCTCCAGATCCTTTCCCAATATCAAGTCGGGAGAAAGGGACTCACTTCTTCAGATATTGTCTGCATTCTGTCCCTTTGGATATAATTGAGTAAAAAGATTAAACACCATCCAAAATCACAGGAAATCTATTTTCCGTCGCGACGACGACTTATTTTTTTCATTAACCTTTTGTGTTTGCTTTGTTTTTTTTTTATTTTTCTTCGACACCTCCAGTGGTAGTGACAAAGCGCCAATAAATGAACTCATTCGTTGAGGCGTTGCCGGGGCGAACTGTGGAGGGCGAAGGAGAGTAGAGTGTGCGCGAATTTGTAGAAGCGACGTTGAGAGGGATAAGGCGACGTTGGATCCTCTTGCCTCACGCAACCGGTTCACTCTGACTTTGAGCCACACGGTCAACAGGTAAAAAGAGTCGGCCGAGGGAAAATAAGGAGAGGAAATGCGAGAGTGGGAGAGAGAGAGAGGAGAATGACATTCCTCTTATCGAATGCAACCATGGAACATCTCCTTTACTTCGAGGTCTCTGGGAGCACGGCATTCCGAGGAATCGATCCTATGAGAGTCGATATGAAATAGTTTCTCTCTCTCTCTCTTTCTCTCTCTTAGATTATCCGAGGACCTTTTCACCCGAAAGGTTATTAAAAGAACAACGGGAACCGATAGCGACTATTTTTTTTGTGTATCGCGGCCACTCTCCCCAGCCGATAATTGTCATTTTCTCGGTATCAAGAATGGAGCAGGCAATCGGTGAAAGGTTTATGATTTCGTCTTCTTAATTTTTTCCCATACCTCCGGGATAGGGTTTCAGTGTTCGCCCTGTGTTTCCGGACTCCTCCCCCACGATTCGTGGCCGTTTAATATTTTTTTCATAAAAATGAAAATAAGCCTTCGGAAAAGGGTGAAAATGAGAAATACTTTCAAACGTTCGCTCTCTTCATTCCGGTGGATTTTTTTGCATGGGAATATTGTCAAATTTAATGCCTCCGGCTTCACCAAGACACGAGGGAATTCCTCCATTTCGGGAAACGACCTCGATAAAATTTGAAATATGTGTCGTTATTCGGCGCGGGTGTTTCTCGCACGCGTGCTGATAAGCGACACCCGATTAGATATCTGTTCTTGGTCCAACAGTTAATACAGAATGACCGTAGGCTTTGGAATAAAAAGGATCGATCAATCGATTATGGGGTTCATTAAAGAGTAGATAGGACGAGCAGCCATAGATAAACCTTGTGACCATTCGGGGAAACAAAGTGGTTACGAATCTTCCCAGGGATTCAGTAGAGCACTATTTGGGCTTCTCAAACCGAGAAATATTTCCTCTCCTTAGGCATAAAATGAAATAGTATTAACAATTTTACATAAATTGGATTAACTATTATCCATTAGAAATATAATCTGATGCGGCGGCCAGCTCTTGCTTTCTTCTCGCTATGGAGATTCCTAGTTTAAAGACCAACATAAGTTAACAAAGGATAATAAATTAATCGGATAGTGAGATCGAATTGCATTGCCTTCAAAAGTCTCGTGAGAATCATGCGTTTATAATTTATAATTCCACTTCGAACCAAGGTTATATAGAATGTTGACGAGCAAATATAATCCCTTTAAGCAACTCCTCAAAAAGGTCTTCTGTTCTGTTACAATTTAAATTTAATTTCTACCGATACTGCAGTTGTGTGCTTAAATTTACTTATCCTCATTCCTCCCTTTATCCCATCTATCATGCTCATCATTTTTCTAAATTTCCTCATTTGCCTAACGCCCTCCCTTCTGTCAAAGTCTTCAACATTCCATCTCCAATCCAAATGCTTTGCATCCACTTTCTCGGCATCCTTTGGATTTTTCCCAACACCCCTCTCTCTCTCTCTCTTATCCCACCGTCCTTAGTATTTTTCCTTTATTTTAATTTCACCTTGTCAGGTCTTCTCCACAATCACATTCCAAAAGCCAGCAATTTTACGCCTATAACATTTCTTTAACGAACAAATTTCCGGGAGATACTTAATTACGCTACACATAAAATACTTCACTAATCTTTTCTCTACACCCTTACTCAATGTCCTTTTCACAAACTAACCCCCTACTCGTGAAATATTGTGCATGTCAAATAAGTCAAGTTTTGGACTGAATTAGTTTGACCTTCTGATTTGTTTCTTTTTGATTCTGATTGTTTTAATTGATTTGATGAAAAGTACCTCCATCCTATTTCTGATAAGTTTACGTCAACTTTAAAACATGAAACGGAATGTTATAGATTTGCGAATTTTTCTTTACCCATCAGTAATAAAGGGGAAGGTATTTCATTTTTCAATACATTTGGTCTCAGTGTTTTCCCAAATATTTCCGTTCGTGTGCGTGTGAGTACGGAATTGGGGTTTCGTCAGCTTGCTGACTCCACAACCGTTAATCAGTGCAACTCGATTAGAGCAGGATGTTGGACGGAAGAGATATCGGGGCGTGCGGGGTGTCAGCAAGAAAGGGAGAAACGGGAGGCTGTGGCCAGCCTATCTTCAGATCGGAATACTTATTGGTGAAGAATCTCTATACAAAATGCATGTAATAATACTAACGGTATAACCTTTTTCCGCCAACAACTTATTACAATTAATCACATCATTTAAAATCAATCCTCGGAAGCATTTGGCTATATGGCAGTAATCGTTTTCACAATGTTTACGTAGCTAAAATCCCAAGTTATCAATCAAATTTTAGTAGTCATTCTGCAAATTTTTCGATGAGACTTCTCGTAGGTAAATGTTAGTTACTAACTATGCTAGAAGTTGTCTACCGGGATAGGGTTGGCTTTTGATGAGCCAATGGACAAAAAATTAAAATACTACTAAGTCCTGACTAATATGCTGCAAACATCTTTAAACCCCACATTAAAGGTATTACACTCATTCGTCCTTTAACTCTCTACACACTTCTGCATATCTTAGTTTCACCTAAAAAGCTTCTTTCCACAATTCCCTCGTTTTCCACCATTATTGCTTAATATTTCTCCCCTCTATTACTATCTGTAGCATTCCATTTCCTCACATAATCTTCTCCACCCACATGCCTTCGCATGCTTCCCAAGAGCCGTCTTTCTTCCCTTACATACCTATAACTCCTTTCTTTGTTTCCCTTTCCGTCCATTTTATTTTTCCACTCTTCTCCACACAAAATAAAGGTTCAAAGAGGATATAGGCTAAGTTAAAAATTATGGAATAGAACTTTATTAACTAGGGTAGGTGGGACCATTTTACCCATCTTGGGAGTGTCCTAGACCAAAATGTTCAAAGTAATAAAACCATTGTAGAATAATTGCGTTGAGCACGCAAGGAGGATGGAATTGATGACATAGACGTTGAGGTTGTGCCCTGTTAGGCGAGGGTAAAGAGTGTAGGCACGTTCAGTCCGTGTACAACCGAAGCCCACTTTAAATGTAGTCAACCAATATATCAACTTGTTCTCCACAACCACATCAGTTCTCCAAAATCGATTCGTCTACTTCATCTCCTTGCCTCCACGACTAAGTTTCCGACAAAACTATTCTTCAAAAAAGGTTTTCCCTATTATTTTCCTTCCATCTTACTTAAGGAAATATTAATATCATTGCAATAAAGTACATATGTATACATTTTTGTCATTTCCTATGGTCTGAGTCATTAATGGAATTGATCCCATTCCCTTCCCTACCCGAGACTAAGAACACCTTTATTGGCACAGTTTCCACTCTAACGTACGTGGAATAAGCAGACTCTAATTTGTGGCAATTGAAAATATTTCGAAAGGATTAAATTGTAATTTTCCACAGCGATTTATTCCTTTGAAACTTGTACCTTGTCAGATCCATCATCAAGAAACTTGTACATTGATGATGGATCGGTATTCAAAATTCGTTGCACGGAATAATTGACAGTTGAAAATTATAATTTTATCATTTCTCAATTCCGAAATCTAAATTTTTAAAAGCCGATTTTCATTTGGATCACTGTCTCTATGCACCTATGATATCGTTATTAACGCAAATTCCAAATAATCTAACATAAATACGTAATATAATTCAAAACTGCCGCGTTGGCATTGATTTTAAAACCTGGTCAGAAAAATACGAGTACCTACATTTCTTTAAATAAAACCTGTCTCCATTTGTTAACTAAATTTTAATATTTTACCTTCAAGGGCAGGAACAAAGTGTGAAGACAAACAACCACTTCATATTTTCAGTTCCTTGTGCTCACCTCACGCACCAACAAATTGGAATTAATTAAAATTGGCAATTTTCCACAAAATAAAATTTTAATACGACCGGTCTCGATGTGACTACATCATCTTCAGGTGATCTTTTCTTGACCTGAAGATGATGTAGTTACATCGAAATCGATCGTATTAAAATTTTATTTTGTGTAAAATTGCCAATTTTAATTAATCATGATATTTCACCATATCACGCCTGAAACGTTCCTTTTTTAACAAATTGGAACGCATTAAGAGGAAACCTGCGCTTCAAAAGATAATATATAATATTAATTTAAGAAGTTAAACTATACTAATCTATATTACCACGTAACCGTATTTTACAGCATTTAAATGAATTTAATTTGGATAAATAATCCAGATATTTGTCAATGATTTACTGAAACGAACGAATAAAGTACATATTCACAATCATTGAGAATTATATTTTGGAACCTTTGAATTGGGAGAAAAATATATACGTACACTAATTGTATTGTAAGTAACAAGTGAAAGATGAGTACCCTACTACTATTATTATACATTATTAATATAATCTGAGATACACAATATCATCTGAATTTTAGCAAATATTAGTCATGTAACGTAATTTTGTTTAGCGAAAATGTAAAAAAACGGTTATTAACACCAATTGCAACCCTTTTGACGTATTTTCCCAAGGTTCAATTAGTACTTACTTACTCATAGAAACAATTGAAAGACCACTTAATAGATGAATTAAAATGAAAATAAACAGATACCCAAATAGAATACAATATTAATTGATACACCGCTACTATATGCCCTGCGGGATTCTTGTTATATTTTCCCGCATGTTATGCTATCGGTAAGGCCAGTTGAAAATCGGACGTGATCCAGAAAAAATAAATGGCGAGAGACAATTCCTCCATAAAGAGAAATGCAATTCACGGGGAATAAACTATTTCAACACGAAGCAAGAATGTCTTGACTCAATGGCGGGTGACATCGTTAAGATTTCAGATATTCGGAGAGGAGACGGAGGGAGAGAGTGTTGGCCACAGAGAGCCTAAGTGCAAAAAACGCTAGCTATTCGGAGGCGGATGAAACGGTGGTCGGGGGACGTTGGATGGCCTTAATGGATCCTCTGCCGAGCGCAGCGTTATGGAGCGAAGGAACGCCCGAGCCTCCATGTTTCCCCGCGAAGCAACGATCGGTGGCTGCGATTTCCTCCCCCTCCCCCACCACCACCACTGCGCCGGAGCAAATTGAAACACGATTCCGCCAAAATGAAATTCTTAAAAAAAAAAGGAGTATGTCTTATTCCTTCTCCCATCCGCGAATAGCATCCGCTTGAGGAATGAAGAATTTCAGTTTCGTATCGCCCATTTCCCACCGAGCAAGGTACTGCTTCATCAAATATCGGGATTGCTTTCCCTCCATCGCGAATCGGATCGTTTTCTCGACGATCCTTAATGCGTCCGACTCGGCAAAATCTATACAAAGGGTGGGGATGGATTGAAATTTGATACTTTATCCTGCCTTATTCGCAGGTATGCGAGTCTCTCGTGGAACCGAGTCGCTTTAAAGGGTCGATGGTTCAGCGCGGTGAAAGCGATGGAATTCTACGGCAGGGAAAAAGCAAAGTTTGAACTATTAAAGATATGCCGTCATATTTAAAATATGTTAGAGCAGGTACAAATTCATTGAGTGGTTTTTATTCCGTTTTGTGCTAATTATCATTTCGTAATCCACTGTTTAAGGTTGGCTTTGAATGGTCGCAAACTTAGAACCCCTTCCATTCTTTAACCTCGATTAACAGGGCACCAGAACCTGACATCTCAAACATTAATCAACCCTACTTCAAATCCGCATGTATTCTGCCTCCCTTCATTCCCGCAGACACGTTTCTTCTCTTTCTGGTTAATATTCTTCCCTCTATCACAGTCTCCAGCACCCCCATCGCCAATCAAAACGCTCTGCATTACAGAGAGGTTATTATTCACAATTTGAGCTGTAGTTTGGGCAACAATGTCATTAGAGTAAGGGTATTAGGAGCAGAATTGGGTTGGCGGAAGAAGGATTTCTGAAAGGAATGGAATTAGGGACAGGAGCCCTTGAGTAAAGGCGTAAATTATAGTTCAGTGAAGACTTTCACTCAAAGTTTACCGTTTCATATTACTGGATATAATCTTTGATGGAAGATGATTAGTGTCGTTTTTGAGATGACGTGAGGGAGATGATTCATATTAAGTTCATGCATGGGTAATGGTATTAATATTTAGCAGGGGTGCCCAACAGGGGGTAAAAGGTCTCATTACTCAAACTGAGTCATTAAATGATTGGGGGGGGGGGGTACTCGAAGACAACTAAATCGATTCAAATGTTTTAACATAAAAGGAAATTTAATAAAAGTTTACCAAATTTGTTCAATTAAAGTAGTTGAATGATAGCATTCATTATTGATATTATTATCAATAAAGCACATTACGCGATGAAGTCTACGGTTAATATTGAACATTTTATCATGTGATGATACTGCTTCACAATACTGCTACATGCTGCTCGTTTTCATAAATTCATTTTAACATACAGCTTATTACTCATTCAAAATATAACACCATATAAAAGAGACGTTTCAGGCGTGATATGGTGGAATAACATGATTAAATAAAATTGGCAATTTTCCACAATTTGTGGAAAATTGCCAATTTTATTTAACCATATAAAAGCAAAAAAATGGTAAGTACATTGATAGAATGAGTCCAATTATGAATAAATGGTTAATAGCGTAGAGTAGATGAGCCATAGAGATTTGGGGAATGAAAACCCATATATTTAGACACTCTTCTACCACCAAATCCTTTGCCACAGTTTGGCTGAATATATTTCATAAAGGTTACAAATCAAATACGATATTTATGTATCGATTGGTTGTCTACCGGTTAAGGTAAGTGTTGAATGGACACCCCAACATTTCTTAGCCTTGCCTAACAAGACACGACCTCGTACCCAACGCTACAATAAACCCTTCAATTCCTCACACTCCCTCGCTCCATTCCGTTCAACATGCCCATCCTTTTCCTAGCCCTTCCTCGTTTGCGAATTTGTCCTAATGTCTATCTAATCTAATCAGCCTTCAACATTCCATTGCAAATCAAAACACTTCGCATCAATCCCTCTTTCCCGTCTCCCTTTTATTTCTTCCAACCATTCGCTCACCTCCCCCACCATGCCTAGCACTTCCACGTTTGTATTCCTCTCTGTCCACTTAACCTTTTTCACCCTTCTATCCACACTTACTTCTCAAAATCCTTGTGCCTGTCATCAATCCCCTCCTCATTGTGATCACTTTCTTGTCTAAAGCCATTCATTTATATATATATATATATATATATATATATATATATATATATATATATATATATATATATATATATATGTTCTGTTCCTAATTCCTCTTGAGAAAGGTGGTTGCACCACCGAAAATTCGACAACTAGTGAGTCCCTCTTTTATATAGTATGTTTTAATTTCTGTGTTTGCTATGACTATTTAGTGAATTTTATTGTGCACGTTCGTGGCTTTTCCAAGAAAGTGACTATATATATATATATATATATATATATATATATATATATATATATATATATATATATATAGCGGGTCGCGGTGGTCTAGTGGGTAGAGCGTTGGACTACTGACCGGAGGGTCCCAGGTTCGATTCCTGAGCAAAGCACTTTGAGCATCTGCAACTCCACCCAAGCTAGTCGATTTTTCGGGTACTAGATCTATAACCGGCACAGGGAAAGGAACCCCCTACCCTGATGTGTGAATATTCACACGCCGTCGGGCTTGGTACATGGGTGAGCTCTATCATCACCTACTAAACCGACCTTCGGGTTGATTACTCTGTTTATGGTTATATATATATATATATATATATATATATATATATATATATATATATATATATATATATATATATCCCTCCCATGGACTACAACCTTGTCGTGGTGGAAGGGCTTGTGTGTTCCGATGACCCCTAGAGCTGTGCTGGCGGGAGTAATAATAATTACTCCTGGAAGGGTCACCCATGCCAGATAGGTCGAAGGTTAGGAGCCAGACGAAAGGTAGTCCACGCAGCGTCTGTTCCTCAGTGAGGCGGCTGCAATGGCGTCTGACCCCAGTGGGGCGGCCATTAAGTGATGGTGTCACGTTAAAAACACTATTGAGGAAGGCAACGGGAAACCACCTCAATTATCATTCCCAAGAAAATATGATGGACGCAAAACAGAAATTGAGTCCTGGCAACTGCGGGACTCGGCCCAAGGGGCCGTGTGTCGTGCCCGGCAGCGGGGGAGGCAAGGCTTCCGCGGTCGTCATCCCACGAAATCCTTGCGGGGGAGAAATAACAGCAGCAGGACAGAAGATGCAGAATAAGACGAAAGTAGTTAGAATAGGAACCTGGAACGTCAGGACAATGTTGAGGAGAGGCAAATTAGAAAATATTAAGCGAGAGATGGAAAGAGGTAACATAGATGTTTTAGGCCTCTGCGAGGTGAGATGGAAGGATAGCGGGGATTACTGGAGTGACAATTATAGAGTAATATACAGCGGCGGGGACGAGAGCCAACGAGGGGTTGCCGTAATTTTAAATAAAGGGGTAGGAAGAAGCGTAGTCAACATAGAGCAAGCGACAGATAGAATTTTACTCGTAGAGATTAAAGCAGAGCCGACGAACTTGGTCATTATTCAGGTATACATGCCACCGAGCAACCACAAGGAGGAAGAAGTCGATAGGATGTATGATGAGTTAGAGGATATCATCGCGAGTGTTCCTGCAGGGAAACATTTGATAGTGATGGGGGATTGGAATGCGACGGTAGGCGAAGGAAGAGATGGTGGTGAGGTGGGGGACTATGGGTTAGGCACGAGGAATGAACGCGGGGAGAAAGCAATTGAATTCTGCAGGAGACAGGGGTTAGTCATCACTAACACATGGTTTAGACACCACAAAAGGCGTAGGTATACATGGAAAATGCCAGGTGACTCAGAAAGGTATCAGTTAGATTATATTATGGTTAGGCACAGGTTTAGGAACAGTGTGATAAATTCGCACAGTTTCCCAGGAGCGGATGCGGACTCTGACCACAATTTAGTTGTTATGAAATGTAATGTTCGTTTCAAGAAGATAAGGCAAGGGCGGCGGGCTAAAAAATGGAATTTAGAAGCAGTAAATGAATTAACGAGGAAGGAGTATCAGGAGGCTGTAGAGAAAATGATGGATGACGGTAAAGAACTGAGTGCTATCGAAGAAAAATGGGAATGTATCAAGAAAGGGATATTGGAAGCCGCTAAAGACACTATAGGAACCGTTAACGGGAAAAGGATAAGGAAACCATGGGTAACGGATGAGATGATTGCAAAGATGGATGAGAGAAGAAGATGGAAAAATGTAAACACAGAGTTAGGCAAAATGAAGTACAAAGAGTTAAACAATAAATTGAGAAGGGCCACAAATAAAGCAAAAGAAGAATGGTGGAAAACGCAATGCGAGGATATGGAAAGTTTACAGAAGAAGGGTGAAATTGGTGCTCTATACAGCAAGGTTAAGTTATTATCGGGAAGTAAGAAGGCAAGATGTGTGCTAACAGTTAAAGATAAATGGGGTAAGATAATAGTTGAACCAGGAAAAATCCAAGAGAGATGGAAGGAATATATAGAAACACTGTATGGTAAAGAACTTAGGCCGACAAGGTTAGACATAGAAAAGGAACATGATGTAGAAGAAGATAGCTTAGGTCCAGGCATACTCGACAATGAAATAGAAAGGGCATTAAAGGAGATGAAAGCAAATAAGGCTGTGGGGCTGGACAATATTCCTGTAGAAATGTTGAAATGGTTAGGGAAAGGTAGGAAGAAGGCCATATATGGACTGATTCGTAGTATCTATGAGGAAGGAATCTGGCCTGAAGATTTTGTGAGATCGGTGTTAGTTCCTATTCCAAAAAAGGCAAAGGCTTCGTCATGTGAGGATTACAGAACAATAAGTTTGATATCCCACGCAGCTAAAGTTATTCTCAGGATCATCAACAAAAGGATAGAGAATAAGGCAAATGATTACTTAGGGGATGATCAGTTTGGGTTCAGGAAAGGAAGAGGTACGCGTGATGCCATCGCAGTAATGAGATCACTAGTCGAGAGGAATATAGAATACAATCAGGACGTTTTTGCCTGTTTTGTAGATTTCGAAAAAGCGTTTGATAGAGTGAATTGGGAAAAATTAATGCGTGTATTGCAGAAAATAGGAATGGATTGGAGGGACAGGAGACTGATCCGCAACCTGTACATGTCTCAGACTGCTCAGGTGCGAGTGGGGAACGGAGAGTCCGGATGGGCAGTGTTAGGAAGAGGTGTAAGGCAGGGTTGCCCATTGTCACCGGTACTGTTCAACGTATATGTAGAGGAAATGATTAAAGAGGCATGGGAAGAACTGGAGGTAGGAATGAAAGTCGGAGGGGAATTCGTAAAATCGGTTAGGTTTGCTGATGACCAAGCATTAGTTGCTCAGTCAGCCAAGGGGTTGCAAGCATTGTTGAGTGAATTGGAGGTTCAGTGCGATAAATATGGGATGAGAATAAATATTAATAAAACAAAGGTTATGCGATTTTCCAGAAAGAAAAAGGCTAAGCTAAATATTAAAATTGGCGGGGAAAAAGTAGAGCAGGTAGAACAGTTTACATATCTCGGAAGTGTTTTGGACCAACACGGTCAAAGTGGTAGGGACGTAAGGAGAAGAATTGCGCTAGGCAAGGAGGCTTTCTCAAGGAGGAGGGAGTTGATGACGGGGACGTTGAGTAGGGATGTTAAGACAAGACTCGTAAAAACTCTGATATGGAGCGTAGCTATGTACGGCGCGGAAACGTGGTCGCTGAAGCAGGAGGATAGACGTAGATTGGAGGCTTTTGAAATGTGGGTGTGGAGAAGAATGGAAAAGGTGAAATGGACCGAAAGGAAAACAAATGAGGAAGTACTAGAAATGGTGGGGGAGGAGAGGGGTTTGTTGAGAGAAATCCTATGGAGGCAGGAAAAATGGATGAAGGGCGTATTGAGCGGTAGTGGAATGTTGAAGAGGGTAATAGAGGGAAGAATGTTGGG
>CM073774.1:72980470-73217237 GCA_037158775.1 Hetaerina titia | reverse complement strand
TTTGGGAAAGCTTTCGTACATGTCTGCTACGTATTTAACAGTCAGTTATCTCTTGTCGATGAAACGAGCGTGTAGTCGAACGCCGACCCTTATTTTTCTTTCGCCCTCTTCACTGCCCCCATTCACTTCCGAGGACAAGTTCACCGTGTTGTTTACGCTCGCCGAAGCTCAGTTGTTTCACTCTCGCAAAACACACGCCCCCCTGCCACATTCAGGCACGCTAATGAAGCGGGAGAATGGATTGTTACTTTTTTTAAATTTAATCTTTTAAATTCTGATTCTCCAGTTAATGATCCTATCTGCTATCTTAACCGCGTCGAGCGAATAGCAAGGTTTCAAATGGAAACGGGATCATAATCGGATATTTGCGTATTATGTAGCAATTAGACTTGGACCGAAAGGAAAACAAAATAGGAAGAACTGGAGATGGTGGGTGAGGAGAGGGGTTAGTTGAGAGAAATCCTATGGAGGCAGGAAAAATGGATGAAAGGCGCATTGAGCGGTAGTGGAATGTTGAAGAAGGAAATAGAGGGGAGATTGTTTGGTAAACGAGGAAAGGGCAGGAACAGGATAGGGATGTTGGACGGGATGAAGGGAGGAAAGAAGTACACAGAGATGAAGAGGGACCTGATGCAGAGTAGGTTGCTGGATTGGGTTTTGCTTGGAGTTGCAAAATGTTTATTTGATAGTTGGGTCCATCCAAAAACCTACCTTAACCGGTAGATTACCAAAAAAAATAGCAATTAGATGTGTCTGTGTGTGTAAATATATATAATGTATATGAAGCTAGCATTAGTGGACAAAGACAAAAACACAGAAACACACAAAAAAGAGAAACTCACTCGGTATCGAATTTTCGGTGGTCCAAGCCACCTTTCTCAAGGAAAAGAAGGGCAGAGCCTCTGTTCCGTCTTTCTTTTCCAATCCATTAGTGCCAGCTTCATAAACATTAATATTCACGTCCGTGAGACTTTCACAAAATTGTTTTTACATATATAACATTTAGACGGGAAAATAAAATAGAGAACACGTAAAAGGACACCCATATTCCATAAAGTTTGCGTAGTCTGACCTGAAGAAGGCCTAAGAGAAGGCCGAAACCTCAAAACTTACTAAAATGTGTCCTTTTACGTGTTCTCTATTTTATTTTAGTGATCTATTGTGCCGTCCAAATGCTTTAGTGTTCTCGTAAGTGCTTCTATATCATTGATACATAAGTATATATATATAAACAAGCGTGGCGATAGAATATAAAACTAATAAAAGGTACACAAAACTAGGTATATGGAATATGAAACACATAAAAGGTACTCACAGTTTTGTTTTCTTTAATATTTCAGCGGAACAGCCACCTTTTTCAACGGAAGGAATGAGACTGAGGATACGGGTGATGAGCAGGAGGAGAGGGGGAGGGTAAGGGGAGGTTTCTGGTGTGAATGGCTGGGGTGGGGGTCAACGGTAAGGAGAAGGATATAGCCACCAGAGGGCAAGGTTCAGACTGGGGTCCGAGCAAGCTTCTAGGAGCCGAATGTATGCCGCCTCGAGGGTTTCGAGCTCTAAAGGTGTGGGAAAGAATTGGTAAATTAAGAGGAGAGTCAAGGAGAGGTAAAGATGGGGCATGTTTCACATTTGGGCCTATTTCACGGTTTTGGAGTGGATTTGTGGATAACGGAGGATTTAGGGAATGGTATGATTTCTGATATGGAAAACTATTTGTAAATTTCATAACGATTTGCCTCCTCTAATTCAAATTCAGAAAAGAACATATATTTTCTTTATCACCAATATTACAGAATGCGCTCGGAATAACAGTGAATCTACTCGATTACTCGTATTGACTCAAAACAGGAAACGTATAAACGTTCTGAAAACCCATTCGATGACTTTGTTGGCTCCTTGTCAAAACTATCTCTTAACTTCAACTATGCCTTTGCTTTTCCACGAAATTTTATATCTACATCAATACACCACCACATAAACCTTCTCAAGTACGTGCTTCAGGGTGCCATACTACCTCTAATCCGATAATTCTGTAAACGTATGGTACATCGTACATGGTCCACCGATAGGGCGAATTGAAGGGTGATAACAGGACAGCAACAATTCAGCACCTGCTACGTACATTACGAATATAATAGTATTCATAACTACTAGACTGACTGAATTGGGAAGACAAATAGGAAAGCCCATTCAAAAATGGCGGCCTCACGTTCAACACAGTCACTAATTACGAGGTAGCATTCTTCTCATTCAGAACTGACATTGATTTGAGTGATTAATTTGACATATTAATACACGTGAAATGACATACACGTAAGTAAGTAACGAGTCAGGTATTTGACCATATTGCGATGTGGCACCATTATCAAATACAATTTTTTTACCTACGTAGTTATATATATCTTTTTTTTTCATTGAAAGTTAAATTGGTTATAAGCCTACCAGGGCTGGATAGTGAATTTGGGCGGGTAATTTTCAGCCTTTAAGTCAAATGTTGGATTACTGTTCATCTATTCCAATGAAGGGACAGTAAAAACCCTGAGGTGGTTTACTGCCAAAAGCATTTACATGTGTACAAGTATATATGTATGCACCCATTGTATGAATATATATAGTATATAGTATACCTGGGAGAAAATTGTGAACATCCCTACATTAAGCAAGAATGTGTAACTAAGCCGCACGGGCAAATGAAATGGGATACATGCCATTGCAGGAAATAGAATGGTTGAATTATAGGTGTGTTAACAGGGTGTTTAGGAAGCAGCGAGGCACATTAAACAGAGAATCGGCTCCCTCACTAAACTTCTACGGTAGGATACAGAAAAATCGAAAGCTGCCACCACTATCCGCTCTCGTAGTTGGGAACGAGCAGTAATGAGAAAATAATTCCTGCAAATCTCCCCGCAAGATTTAAAAACCGCTCGTTTGAATATATAAATTTTTGGTCGAGATCAATCGGAGAACGGGGCTTCATTTTGTCTAATTGGCGCCATCGGCTGAAGATATTTTGACAAAGAAAAGAGCTCTATTCTCCTACGGTAAGAGAAAAATATTGCAGGTGTTGCCTTCCCAATTTCAGCAGTTTCTTCCCTCGTCCCATGTCACCAGTCACCTGGCAATCCAAACTAACAAGAACACTGGGAGGGAGATTTACTCTCGTCGTAGTATAATCATCCTCTTTGATGGATTTAGGCACAGTGAGGTGGGGATAGGTCACTGATGTGAAGGAGGATCAAGGTTGAATCCACGCGGGTGGAAAACCCCATCAAATCGCGTTGCACGAACGAAAAAAATGTTTTTTTTTCTACTCCGACGGGGATGGTCGCTAATCGGGCTCTACATCCGTTCGAAGGGCTCCTCCAACAACTACAATACGAGCTCGTATGGGCAGATTTTCCAATTCAAAACCCCGATCTTTTCCTCCCTTGGGGAAAAGGTTTGCCTCCTTTAAATCCTCAGTTTAGCGAATCTGTTCACTTCGGAGCTTACGCTGGAATAAGTTTGAATTCAGTTTGGAGGGTACCCCAGGATAGCGTCACCATAACATTTTCTGGGACCCCCTTTACCCTTTAGGCTATGGACATGCGTAAGGATGAGGACCCTAGTAAGAGGGAGCAGGAATCCTGAGATCACACATGGAGAAGTTATATGTAAAAGTTTATTCATTTAAATTAATACCATAATTTGTGCGTTCAGTTTTGAAGATAACTCATTTTTTTCTTGGGACAGGGAGCAAATAGAAAGATGGTTGAGATAGATATACATTTGGCTGAGACATAAAAACGTGGGAATTCTTTTAGAATACAAAACCCATAGCTACAGCGTACAGTGCACAGGGTTTATATAGCTTTCGCTAGAGTGGGGAGCGTTTTCGATACTTGAAACGGTGGAGTTTAGTCTAAGAATAGCGTGTAATCGTCCATTTTATCCATTTCCGTGGTTCAACGCCCATCGAAATTCATCGTTAATTGAGTGAGGCATGCAGCGATGGTGTTGTGGGTATGAGAACTGTGCGTTCGTGAGTGTGTGACAGTTCAAAGAACGCCGTGAAACAATGAAACCAAGAAGTCACGGACAACACCATCCCTATATTTCGCATGGGCACACCAGTGCATCCATTTGCCTCCCTTGACCAGACAAAACAGGGCCAACTGTTAGAATATAAACCATTCTTTCAAATTTCCTCATATTTCCCTTTTCACATAATTTCCTTTCATTTTGTCCAATATGACTACTCTTTTCCTACCCCAAATTCCCCCATATAATATTCTCCTTCCACCATAGCCTTCAATATTCGATTGACGATCACAAAATTCTTTGCGTCCACTTCTCATGCCATCCCATACGGATTTATCTCAACAAAAGACCCTCCTCCCGTACCATGAGGACGTAGGAAAAATATAAACCTTTCACATCCACAAACTAGAGATTAGAATAATATATGGCACCTGTGATTAGGTTAGATTGATCGCGTTTGCCAAATTTCGAAAACTTCTCGGAGTAAATCTTTATTCGGCAGATATGTATAACCGCTTTCAGATAATCAGTTCCCAGTTCCAATTCCGTCTCACAATCGGTCAATTGGCCACCGGTTAAGATCCCAGAGTCACATGTTGGTCAAAGGTCACGATGCACGCAAAAATGTTCACAGTATTTTTTATTAACATCTTCGATCATTTTTCGTTCTAAATTCGGTCCCTTGCGGCACGAGATGTAATCGTGGAAGGAAAAAATGGCAAATCGATCCAAGTCGACCCGGCGCGTTCCCCACTGCTCTTCATACGTAGACAGCGATTGATGGACCGCTTTGTTCGAGCCGAAGGATCAATGGTAGAGTGTTTTCTTTTGTGAAACGGAGTAATAATAGCAATGGGAAATAGAAAAACGTTTTTGGAGATCGGTCGCCTATCAAAGACCCATCCATTTCTGATCCGGAGCCAAGCAGCGATATTGTGTGGAAACAATCGACTGCCGGGATCCGACCACGCCCCGTCCCCCCGCTCCCAACCCCATTTTTTTCCTCCTACCGCCATCTCACGCACTTCCCCTAACCACCACGCCACCCCATGATGCTGCTCCCCAGTTATTCATTTATTTTTAATCATTTTACTTTTCTTTCGGCCCGCCCCGAGTGCGAAAATGCGGGTCCGGGTCGCCGGAAGAGTTAACTCTTTAACGGTCACACCGCAACGGGACGAACCCGTGGCAAACATCACTCCGTCCGCGGCCGCGAAAAATATCGCCGAGTATTTGCGAATGCCCATCGGGATTCGCAAAAGTGATGCGAACCTATTAATGTAGGCGGAGAGTTCGTTGGACACGTCTTGGGTTTGATTCTCATGCAGGAAGGTCTGAGACCCTATTCCGTTACTTTTCGATTGATCGGTGTCGAGTGGAATAGAAAACCATTTGTAAGAAACTCACATAACCCCTCCTCAAGATGAAAGATGGAAGAAGTACACATGACAACATGCAATACTTCCACATTCAGAATTTATGTGGAAGTATGTTCTTTTTCACCGTCGTCATTGCGAATATTATTATTGATTCCTTCCAGAAAGCTTCAAGTACGAATGCCGTACTTTATCTGATTGGTGTTCATATACTTCAATTATTTCCTAATTTCCCAGGAAAATAACTACACCCTGGACCACCAACTACGCTAAACTTTGTTCATGTGCTCATGTATCCTACGCACTACCCTCTGCGATGCCTCGTTCGTATAATGAACTCCAGAATGATCGAGAAGCTCCCGACACGAAAGGGTCACAGGTCACTGAAAGCTACTTAATTAATTTAATTACTTTATTTACTGGAATTGCTTTAAAGAACCACAGGTCAATTAAATCTACACGAAGAAGGACCAAATGTCAATTAAATCTACTCCAATATCACCAAAACAGATTCCCGATCTACTATTTAACAATTATATATGGAGAATAGTAGGTAGATAGCAGGTAGTAGGCGGGTAGAAAAGGTTTCCACAGGAACTCGCTGAGGCATGTCATTTCACTTCAGCAGCTGGTTAATAACAGGCAAGCACGAACTGACAACTGCGATATAATAGGCGACAAAGATTTATGAAGAAGAATTGGAAAAATATTTCTCGGAAGTTTTAATATACCGTAGGGGGTGGAATAATATTGTCTTCACAAAGGTAATGGTGGGAACTATTAAAGAGAATTCCTTCCAATTTGAGGTAGGTGCTTCCTATCGTGTGAAAAAACTCCACGAGAGAATTCGCGTTTCCCACTCGCGCAAAGCGGATCAGGGGTTTTCTTTCCCGGGAGAAATACTGCGCAAAAACTTTGATCGCTGGACACGGCCATCATAGTTAGACGTACCCAGCTTTTTTGAATATCCTCACTAAGGATTTTTTACGGGTTTGCGAACCGATTCGATTCGAGATTTGCAATTTTCGTATTATTCAGGTTTTGCTGATTTCAATTATCGCGCATGACGAAATCCGAATATTCGGATTACGGAAATCCGTTTCGGGAAAATTCGAATCAAAAGAGTTCTCAAAAATCCACCTCTAACATTCTCACCAGTTTTTCTCTTCCTCGCCACGCACGTCGAATTCTTTAAAACTTAATCTTTCTTAAACAGAACTATTGTTGAATGGAACCAGCTACCTGGAGGTTTGTTTGAACCCTTTCCTTCCAATTTTAGGAGTTTTAAGAGATAAACCCTTGATCAGTGATTTTTATACTATTGTAACTGTTAAAATATTGTTTTTATGTTATATGAACGGCATAACAAGTTGTATTTCAAAAGTGAATAAAGTGTTAACGAGACGCGATTTTGAACGGTATATGAAATTGAAGAGTACGTGATTATGGACAGAGTGTGGCGAAGGACGGTGCGTAGTATGTTCTCGACTGGTGTAAACCTGGCCCGTGGGTGATGGCAACTGGATGGTATGTATTATGTCCATGCCATGAGTGACAGCTGACCAGACTTGACCGTTGCCACCAGGACAATTGCCTAATTGCAACTAATATGATCAAATAAAAAATATATATCAAATAATAATATAACATTTAAAAAAATTCAGCTTTCCACTTTACTGTTGAACTAACGAAACCTCTGTACAGATAAGCATGGTGCCATGATTTCATAATTTAATTTTGCTAATGAACAATCACAGAGGCATTTATTCAGAGTAACTTTGCGAATGCAATACTAATACTCAGTAAACCTTGTACATAGACTCAAGCCATGTAATGATCCTCATTCAGAGAAGATGGGAGGGAGAAGAGGTATTGCATTGAATATGAGAATGTATGAAAAAAATAATTAGTTTGGCCATTGTATTGTCCGCCCATTTCTTTAATAGACTTCGAAAATCTCGATGGCGTTTAAATTTAAGGAACAGGGGGAATTTCATTTCAAGATAGTACCATTAAAGTAACTAATTTGGAATGCTAGTATTAGTTATTAGGGGAGGCGACCGACAGCTGAGGTCATTCGCGCCATTAGAGATAGGTGAGTAATTCGTTAAGGATAGTATATTCAGGGAAGGGGGAGAGAAACCCGGCGTCAGCATTAGTCTGCTCTTATTGAGAGACGTTCACGATGTCCACAATTTAATGTCCCATTCGATGGACGACGTACGTACTTAAAGTAATCTCAACATAGCACCTGAAGTATGGTTAGGGATACTTCTGAAAAATTCAGCCAATTCCAGGATTCGAAACCGGATCCTAGGGGTAGGAAGTCAGCACATTCGTGTTAGTAACACCATCCCAATGAAACCTAAAATCTAAAAAA
Organism: Hetaerina titia; assembly: GCA_037158775.1. Lineage (NCBI taxonomy): Eukaryota > Metazoa > Arthropoda > Insecta > Odonata > Calopterygidae > Hetaerina > Hetaerina titia. The sequence goes on along the minus strand of CM073774.1, from coordinate 73,209,461 downwards.
AATAGCTCGTTGAATATGACAACTATGTCAAAATGTTTAAAATTCAATATTTAAAAATTAAGAGTAATATTGGAATAATGAGGCATCAATCATGCGTCGGTCGATCGAAAAGCGGCAGTTTTATGACGTATGAGGAGGCGTGAAAAGCACAAAATGTCAATCAGGTGATATTGCTCCGACGCTTATGAGAAAGGCGTTAGTCAAACGTATCTGGTATTTACGGACGATTTAAAATGCCGGATGATTGGTTAAATTCTCATATAATCAGACAATCGTCTACAAAAGACCTCTCTCAAAATCATCCAGTCAACTCATTCCATAAGGGAATTCCATTAACGATTAACCAATGAAGCCTAAATTTTCACGGTTCATTTCCGTTGATAAGACGATAAAGTTCCAGTGGTTCTGTACGAGTGATTCTGTTTTTTATTTTTTTAACGGTCACCTTAATTCTCTCTAATAAGAGTGATCAATCTCCTTAGATTTTTTTTTACGTTTGACTTTAATCGGACTTCATTTGTAGGGAAACCTGTCCCACAATTTTGGCTGATTTTCTTTATTGCTCTTCGGTATCTTAACTCTCATTTAATGTGTTTTACTTGCAGCAGTAAGCAGATTAGATTCTGCACGCAATTGAGTGATGAAATGTCAATTGTCCTGACCATCCGACCACCATGATGGTGTATTTCAGAATTAATTATGAGTCGATAATTTGTCTACATGCAAATGAAACACTCTCATTGAGTTTAATTCTTTTCGTTCGATGAACAAGGGCCATTGGATATGATGAGAGGGAAGGAAAGGAGGCACGATGGCATCGTATTTGTCAGTCGGTTTATTCACCTGAAGAAAGCGAGCGGAGCGAGGGAGTAAAACCATTGTGGTTTAAAAACGTTACACTCGTATGAAATTCAGAGCAGGACTGTATTCATTAAAATGAATATGGTTGACGATATGAAGAAAGTATTAGGTACATGTAAGAATTGAGTTGTGAGAGAGGAATTAAAAATTGTTTGGTTGCGTAGTTTTATAATACTTTGCGTCGTGATTCATAACTGTAGTGTAATCTGTCCCTGGGTTAATCAAATACTACCTAAATAAAACAGTTTCTGGAGTAACTTGGTGGAAAATCTTCATATTTATAAATCCCCTGATGATGTTATGCTATAACGAAACCTGGGTCGTGAAAATTAAGAAGTTTATGTGAAAAAGTAAAGTGGTTTGATTTGCAAATACTACCTAATTTGACATAAAAAACATCACGTGAAAATTGTAAATGTTTCCTGAAGTAGCGATGGTCAAATGATTTAAAGTAGCCAATTCTCCCAACCGTAAGACGTTAAGTGAGCATTTATGAAGAGGATGACTAACGATACATCGCCAATGTCGCAAATTAATTTTTCAAATGTAATTCATGCATGAAACATGACATTTTTAAACATATGGGTGCTATTTCATTCATTTGATCTTGATAATCTCTTTTCTTATCATTATCACCAGACTTTTGCTCGATTGCAATATAAATCAGTAGATAAATACATTTGCTTTGAGGCAATATATCGGCACTTGGAACGACGAAGTTGGATACCGTTAGTTACAGAACGAATCAAAAGGTACTCAACAGATACAGGAAACAATCATTTTTTGATATCGCTATTTATATGAATGAAAAGTATTTTATCCTTGTTTTTCAGATCGTTATTGCCTGCCAAGCTAGTAAGTAGTAACTATTTGGCATGGAGAGAATTTAATTTAATTTTATCTACTGCCAACGAATTATCTAAGTCATTCGCAAATTGAAATATGTTTCCAGTAGATAATAGGTAGTCGACTTTTATAAACAACTTTGTCATAAATGCTCCCTAGATAGACCTTTTCCTAGGATTCAAACGATCACTAAGAAAATAACTGAAGTCCCGCAATGAAAATAACATGAAGATCTCCTCAGTAGTTACACGAGACCATTGAGTTTCAATCTAAAACTTTTGTTTTTGTGTTCAAGAGAATTTAAAGTAATTATTTTTAAATTTACGTACTTCAGCAAAGCGACACTAAAACCACGCTGAGAGGCATTCAAAACTTTAATTACCTGTGGAATTCTTTTTTTTTTAACTTGAATAAAATGACCACATCATGGTACTAATTAAAGCACAGGTGAGTGAGACGGTTTTGTTTCCGAATTCACGCAAACATCTCGCATCAGTCCTAATTGGAGAGGCAACAAAATGTATCCCCACAACGCCCGAATAACCCGGCTCCACACTCTTTGCATAAAGAATTCATTCACTGCCCGGGAGTTCCATTCCATACCTTTTGAATAAGCCGCAATTTGTCACAAGCAACCTGGAATTCGCTTTAATTTTCATCTGACAAGGTTTTTATTTTGATTCTATTTTTCCATTTTTTTTTCAGCAATAAACGAAAAGCCAACCATATTGCCTTTTACTTTGAATATTCAACAGATGAGAAGTATTACTGAAGGAAATAGTTAATTAAAATAGTTAAATAAAAATTATGTTCTCTTTGTAGTATTTATCAGGCAAACTTCAGTTGTCATTTTAATTTTAAATAATGCATTAATGATGTAATCAGCGATGAAATTACGATGAAACGAAGATAGGAATAATGTAGGGCAAACAAGAGAAGGGAGATTTACACGATACGCCATGCGTAATATTTGTTAGAGACCATCCAAGCCTACCGACTTTTAATAGAAGGATCACCTAAACTGGTCCCAGTGATGGAATTAAATATTCATCCGCTGATATACTCATTCTCTGGCAATGCTTTCGGCGACTTATGAACATGTGCGCTATAATCGATGGTTTCAGGCGCTATTTTATGGAATCGGTTCATACTTAAGCGGATAAAATGATACTTTGTAATTCCACAGATTTATTTCACAAACACACGACCCGGGTTTCGACGTACAACGTCATCTTCAGGTTGAATGAAGGTCAATGAAGATGACGTTGTACGTCGAAACCCGGGTCGTGTGTTTGTGAAATAAATCTGTGGAATTACAAAGTATCATTTTATCCGCTTAACATGTGCGCTATTAATTGGCCCATTAATGTTAACTTTACGGGAAAAAATTCTTGATGCATTTGTTTAAAAACTGTTAAGCTCTTACTAATGTTAAACGTCATAATGTCGTAATGGTTATTCCCAGGCCTATATTAATCCAAGTGAGAATCGTAAAGCATAATGAAAACGAATAATAAAGCCCAAAGTGAGCACTTCAGTCTTCATGAGAATCTCAAAAGCATGGGTTGCATCAAGATAGCTTCACATTCCATTTCGTTCAAAGAATAAAAATATTTCAGACAAATCGGTAATATTTCGACGGTGGATTCGTGTATGAATTCAGCCAATGTGGACTCGGCGGCTTAATTACGTGTTTTGGGTTAAAGAAAAAAATAATTTTGAGATATTCGCGTGTCCTCATTTAAGGAATTCAGATTCAGATGTATCCCTTCCAGTACGGAAGACTTCACTCTGGGGTCCGTTAGTTTGTCTCTGGCGAGAGTATACGTAGGTTTATATAGTTGCACTAAGGGATGGAAAAGATTTCGAGACTTCGAATGAGGACCCATCTCCACGTCTCTTTTTTTCCTTTTCAGGTAGTTATAATTTTCAAAATCGACGTGTAATTAAATGATCAGATTGGCATGCGAATACCATTTAATAGCATTCAATCTCTTCGTAATTCATTCTTTATATAGTAACAGTATTTCGTGCTTGTGGATTGGAATTTTTTTGACAGATAATGGGCGTCTCATCATCGCTACAGCTACATGAACGATTCAGTTTCTGCAGACTATACGTAAATCACTTCCCTCTTCCCACTTCCCAGGCCCCTCTTCATCTTTGTGTACTTCTTTCCTCCCTTCACCCCATCCAACATCCCTATCCTGTTCCTGCCCTTTCCTCGTTTTCCCAAAATCCTCCCCTCTATTACAGTCTTCAACATCCCATTGCCGATCAATACACCTTTCATCCATTTTTCCTGCCTCCAAAGGATTTCTCTCAACAAACCCCTCTCCTCACCCACCATCCCTAGCGCTTCCTAATTTGTTTTCTTTAAAGTCCATTTCACCTTCATTCTTCTCCACACCCACATTTCAAAAGCCTCCAATCTACGTCCACCCTCCTGCTTCAGCGACCACGTTTCCGCGTCGTACATAGCTACGCTCCATATCAGAGTTTTTATGAGTCTTGTCTTAACATCCCTACTCAACGTCCCCGTCATCAACTCCCTCCTCCTTGAGAAAGCCTCCTTGCCTAGCACAATTCTTCTCCTTACGTCCCTACCACTTTGACCGTATTGGTCAAAAACACTTCCGAGATATGTAAACTGTTCTACCTGCTCAATTTTTCCCCTCCTATTTTAAAGGCTAGCTTAGCCTTTTTCTTTCTGGAAAATCGCATAACCTTTGTTTTAATAATATTGATTCTCATCCCATATCTATGATTCAGTGCGATAGATATGGGATGAGAATCAATATTTAATAAAAAATAAAATTAGTACAAGCAATATATTCGAACTAACATTCAGCAACATAATACATTTAGTGGCTTATCTAATTAATAACTATACCACAATATAAACAACATACACACACACACAATACAAAAAAGGTGGAGAGAGAAAAAGGATAAGCAATTTTGATGGGAGTTAAACGCGGTATTTATCCACATCTACTTAATGCACCACAAGCTGCCGCAAGGGCGTGTGGCGGAGGGTGTTAGGGTACCACAAGTAATTAAGAAAAAACCGAATGTCAAAGCCACAAATTTATACAATTCACAAAAAAAACGTGGTATACATTAATGCAAAAACCCTTAAAACCCACACACATACAAACACACAAACTACCACCTAACATACACATGCACCCACAATTATACCTGATGTCTTTGCAATGTTTAATTTTGTTCCGACTAGTAAATTAAATGTTTTCTAAATGGACTTTGGTTTCTTACTATTATGATTCTTGATTATTCGGGGAAAGAATGAGTATTCGAATCTGTCTGTATTGGAATCTATCTTCCTTATTTTATCTTTGTGGTCTGTTCTACCTAAGTAGTGTGGGGCCATAATAATTCCTTTACTATTACAGGTATAAAGTATGTAGAGCTAAATAATGAGTGACTGTATACTATATTTAGAATGGGGTTAAAGATTATTTTGCGAAATGTTAGCAAAGGCTTCGGAGTATAGTAGCGTTTAGCGAGTAAAGACATCAAAAACATACCCTCTACGTCATTGCTATTTATCGTATCTACTCCGGGAGGGAATGTTGTGTGTGAGGTTGTGTATGTGCGTAAAAACAATGGCATGAGGACACAAATAGATTGCATTAATAAAAAAATATATCGCCACAACTTTCAAAGGCTACCATAAAAGAGTACCATGGCACACGGAAGAAAGAAAAATCATCCACGAAAGGAGAAACGTATGCTGATTCCCAATGAGCAGGCGTGTCGAAATCATAATATTTTCTCTGTCGCCGCGGGCGCGTTTCCGTTTATTTTATTTCTGTTTCCATCCTGCGTGGCTCGTCCCGTTTCGAGGAATTCGCGGGAGAAGGCCGTCATTGCCTTATTTAAGACCTTTAAAAAAAACAATGACACGACGAAAAACAAGAGCGTGGCGAATGAATCCCGGGCGGTGGGATCCTAGTCGGACGGCGACGGGATCGACACTGACGCTCCAAGCGGCAATCGGAAACATGCGTGGAAATATTGACGTATTCAGATTAGTGTTCCGGTGATCGTGCGAGGTGGAAAAAAACAAAGAGGGGGAAGATCAAAATTCCAGGGGGACGTGAGAACGCTGCCGTTGTCACGAGAGATCAAAAGAGTAACGTAAAATAACGCCCCGCAACAATTGATTATTAATGGAGTTGGATATTTCAGTCACGTCAAACGGAAAGGTTTCTTTGAGATGTTGTCGCCTTCGCTTTCGACATGGAATTAAAGTAACGGTGAAACCTTCAAACGACAGATGTTCCGATCATTAATCTGACATTGAGGGGGATATTTATTTCTCCTCTTAATTTATTTTTGTGAATTATGCTGTATTAATATTCAATAAAGCGAACGGAATCAGATCAGTCTCGTTTTTCCAAGAAATAGAGCATACGAAATGAAGTTGGTTATTTTAATTCATGGAAGTGTTAATCGGCTGAATTGAATGTAAGGACAATTCAATTAAGGTTGGTTTCGGACGATCCCAGACAACATTATATGCGAGGTCCCTATACAAAATTATATTCGTACCAAATATCTAGTGGACTTGCTTTGGTTCGCTCCATATTATTTCCGTCTTCATTTATCCTCAATTTCTTGAATCCTTCATGGTGTCTAAGAAGTCTACAAGTATTGTCTTTCTACTTCCATCGCCACTTACCCAACACTCCTGCCTTGCCATCACAACCTTTAACGATCCATACCTCTTCATATCTACTTCATTCATTGCTTCTGCCTTATTCAAATTCCACCTAGCGTCTGCCTCCCTTCTTACGTCATATTTAAAACTTCCTCGTTAAGAGTTCCTCTCTGCCCAACTAATTTTCACAAATGCACGAACTTTGGAACGGCGTCCTTCTATTAGTTTAAATGTCACGTTTTTCTATTCTCCCGACATGGAAGCGGCCCACTGTATCGAATATGAAGGTTATATCGGTGACACTCCGTCCACAAAATCATCAAGAAAAAATATAAAGCTTAAATATTCGCCTTTAATATTCCTACAATGACATAATGCACGGTGTGACCGATCCCACCGATCAGAACCAAACTTGGGGCTGATTATCGCGGCGGTGGAATAATAAAGACCGTTTGAATATTAAATAATGATGAACTTCTCACAAATTTAATGCATCTAGAGAATGAGAAATTATCTATATCGGAATTTAAATGCAAAATAAATGTCAAACTCCAAATGGATAATCACTGCACAGATTAATCAGTCCAAGGGTAATTTCGTTGGCGGTAGATTACTTTGCAGTAACTGTGAAATATATATATAGTATAAAATTACCATTATTACGATAAAAGTAAAGTGAGATGGAGGAAGGCAAATAATCGGCGTTTTGGATGGGAATAAGAAAGAGAAAAAATATGTAATTATAAAGAACGAGTAATATTAGTGGGTATCGTGGGGTCTAGCTAGGGTTATTTCATGCCATATTAGTCAGGGATAGAAGTACAGCTGTAAATGTAGTCCTTAATCCATCGAAAACCTACCCTAACTTGAATAAGCTACTGCTAATGATAAAAAAATCAGAGCATTATGGATTGAAATGCGAATTTCTTTCCCTTTAACGCCATGAGTTGCTCCCTAGGGAGTTCTCCTGGAGATAAAATTCACACAGATAGGGTAATAAGGGTTCTATAGAGTCATCTCCGGGATATGAACTAGAAAATTACAGGTCCGTAGCCGAGTACTCTAATCACAGGTTAACTACGCCATTCGATGAATAATATTACCTTGGCTTGAAATTCATTCGTCATCTTTCGTCGTTTGTCTCCAACAATACGTCACACATTCTACATTTTTTCACGATATATGGGCGACTCAAGGAATATCGTACGTGTTCAGTCGTAAAATATATTCAGCTTCAGGAGCACTTAGGATAATACATCCGTGAAGGAGGCAAGTGGCCCATTCCTTGGCTCCGAAACTCGACTTTTGACTATTTTATATGAACTGGCTCCGTTGGCGGAGACACATTTTCCACGAATTTTTAGGGTCACTATCCGTGTAAAATAATAAATATACGAGATCATGAAGAATGAATTAGTAGGGGTTTGTGTAGCGACGCTTTCCTCACGAAAGAGCCATTGGAGTAGACAGACCTGACCCGGCCGTAAATATTGCGGCACAAAAAATGACGAAGAATTATTTTATATTCACAAGACGTCAAACGAATAGTTTACGCTTTGAGACGCGAGATACGTGCTGTAGATTCAAGGAAGGTTTTAAAGGAGGTGATTATTGTTCCCTCTAGAATTTCTGAACCGTTGAAAAAATTACCGATTGGGTTATTCGTGTTGAAGTATTTATTATTGATTTATTAGGTAATCTACCGTTTAAGTTAGGTTTTTATAATGATTTATTATATAATACAAAAATATGTTCAGCGAATTGGGTATTTACAGTATATTTACAGTTGGCTTTCATTCGCTATTATAAAAACAATTACACACACACACACACACACACACACACATATATATATATATATATATATATATATATATTACACTTGTGTTCTGCTTGATTCCGCGTGTGACTTGATCACATGTGATATACATAAATATTTGTTCGCTGTATGGCGGGATTTTCAAGTTTGAATATGTGTTTGGCCAATGTGGCTCGTCTCTTCTTCTGGCTATGCATGCCATGAAACGCACCGTTCCTATCCTTTATAATATCGTATGAATGCTTTTCTATTATCCTTTCCCCTTCTTGTGCCCCGTCCAGTTCTCCTTTGGTGGGTGAAGCAGCTCCAGAACGCCATCTCTCGGGCAACACCTATCGGAGCACTTTGGCGCTTTATAAGATCGCATATCTCAATGTAAATCAGGTTTCCTTATTAGCTCAACTGGTAGAGCATCCGCCCGGAAAGTGGAAGGTCCGTGGTTCAAATCCCGGGTAAGGAAATATTTTTACATTAGTGATCTGCTCAAAACCGCCTTCCCCACCTTTCCTGTGTTGGTCTTTTATGTGTTTTCCTATCCCCTTTCCTTATACTATATGTCTATTTCTATGTGCGCAAATAATATCTCTATATACGAGATATCTCGTATATATAATATAATAATAATAATATCTCGTATATATATATATATATATATATATATATATATATATATATATATATATATATATATATATATATATATATAAGGAAAAGGGATAGGAGCACACATAAAATACGAACACAGGAGATGTGGGGAAGGCGGAATCAAGCAGAACACAACTGTAAAAATATGTCCTTGACCGGGACTTGAACACCCGATCTTTCGACTTATGCCGGGCAGATACTCTAACCACTTGAGCTATCGAGGGAACGTAATCTACACTCAGATCTGCGGTCTTATAAGCAACCAAGAGGTTTGAGGGAGAAAGTTGTCCTGACTACTTCTTTAGATCAATATTAATCCCTATCCCATGAAAGGAAAAGGCAGCAGAATATGAGGAATATAGAATCATTTATTTGATTTCACAGCAAGCTAAGGTAGTGCTTTGAGTCATTAACGAAAGGATAGGGTAAATGATTTTTTCGGAGAAGATCGATTACGTCAGAGCCCAAACTCTGGTGTAATTATTATCGCACAGAAATTACGAGAGATGATTTAGCGATATGCGAGTGCATTGTGCCAATATCCGAGTACTTTCAGCTTCAGATCATTTTCTCGGATGGAAAATTAAGGACCTAGTTCCTAACTAAAAGGATTAGTACCGCTTCTTCTCTTCGTGGCTGGAGACGTTTCCATCCTAATTTACCCAGCAGCATCGTCCTACTGCTTATAATACTGTCTTGCCTTAACGAATTTTTAAAAGACAAAAATTTTGAAATAAAAAGAAAACGATTGTTTTCTTTTTTTTCTTTGTTTTCTTGTTTTTGAAATAAAAAGAAAACGATTGTTTTCTTTGTTTTCATTTTACTTTTCGATTTTAAAATGCTTTGTCTTTTAGGGCCCGTGGTCTCCATGCCATAACATTTTCCGGTTATATCGAAACCCAGTAATCTAGTGAATTATCTCCTCGTTAAATTCATCAAATGTAAGTTTTATCATTTTTGAGTGGCGCTTTCTCGAAATATTTTTGCAACTCAAAACCACTACATCCACTTTTAAAATCTCTCTCCTTTTATTAGAATTAAAGGTCTATAAGTAACTGTAAATTTTTATAGACATTAATGCGACGTCATCACGTACCATGTGGTGCCCCCTATGTTACGAAACGTGGAATCTAAATGAATACTGTGAAAAACATGCACTTAAAAAATTGATTATCCATATATGGTGAATTTTTACCAAACCTGTGACCGTTGGATTCAAATATGACATTCTTCATAGCGCTGTTCTGGCGGGAGCAATGATAATTTCTCTCGGTAGGGTCAGCCATGCCAGTGAGGCTGAAGGGGAGGAATCAGATGAAATGTAGGTTTCGCAACGTCTGTTCCTCAGGGAGAAGGCTGTATAGGCCTCTGAAATGGGATGACCATTTGCTATTTTCTGGTTGGTGTCACGATAAAAACGCTATTGAGAAAGGCAACGGGAAACCACGTTAATTATGTATTCCAACAAATAATGATGAAACCTAAAAACAATCTGGGTATGGTTGAGATACAGAGATGGCTGTTGGGAGAAATTCGAAGAAGGCTGGACAAATGAATCCAGAAGATCCCGAAAGGCAAAGGAATGCTTGAAGATGATAATAGAGGAGAGAACGGTGGGCTTGCGAGATATTGGGAAGAATAGAATAGACAATTTGGATAGAGACACGGGATTTAGAACGCATGCAGAGCTAAAGAATGAGTTATCGTTACGCGTAGTGCGAGGTTTAAGGATATTTTGAGTCATATCAGTTAGGACTTCGGAGTACAGTAGTGTATAGTGCAAGGGTATATGAAAAACCAGTCCCGAACACGAAAGACTATTACTAAAAATTCATTCACAAAGATTATCAACATAGGATTGTCTTGGCGTACCTCGCCCGTGAGAAGACAACTAAATCGGTTAAATTCCTATAATTGACTAACCTCCTTTAGTTTTTATGTATTTCCTTGTCATTTTTCCTATGCTGCTACATGTTTCTCGTATATCCAGGACCTTTCTGTGCAGTTCTCCTCGTTCACAGCGTTTCTTCGACGACTATCTCCCTCAGACCACCGTCTCTGAAAATGTGCCCGATGAATTTATCCCCTCCTCTTTCCCGAGTTGTCATTAGATTTCTTCTTCTGCTTTTCTTAGACCCCCTTTGTTATCGTAGTTCGATCCGTCCACATTACCTCGATCGTTCCCCAGCGGTAAGGAAATCCCATCTTCCCTTTTCTGACTCTAAAATTTTCCATGACTCACAATAAGAGCAGATAAAGCTCAAGATAGAATTGCATCGGTAGAAAAAATAAATATTTTAAAGATTTCTCAAGTTGAAAGTTATTGTCATGGAGTTAAAACGTTTTTTCCTGTCTTCAACTTTGCATATTGGTGTATTCGAACGGACAGACACAACGTTAGCTCCGAAAATTGGCCTCACCCCTTGACATTAGAGAAAAAATAATTTCTAACCAACGAATCGAGGCTGCAAATTTTGACGATGAAGGTATATTTTCACATTCATTCACAAGAAAATAGGTGGAAGGAAAAGAGATGGGAACACGTATAAGGACGAACACAGAAGAAGTGAGGAAGGCGGAATCAGTCAAATCTCAAACGTAAAAATACACGCGCAAATAGAGCATCCATCCGACAAGTGGAAAGAACTGGTGTTGAAGTCCCGGTCAAGGAGGTATTTTTACACTTGTGGTCTGCTTGATTCCGCCTTAACCGCTTCTCCTGTGTTCGTCCATTATATGTGTTCCTATCCCTTTTCCTTGTATTTATTTCCTTGTGAATGAATATTTGTTCGCCATATGGCGGGATTTAGTGTTTGAAGGTGTGTATGTATGTATGTATGTATATATATATATATATATATATATATATATATATATATATATATATATATATGTATAATATGACATGGTATACGATGTATGACATAATGCATAATATGATGACATAGGAAATGATATATGATACAATGCCATATATAATATATTAAATAAATTGATACGATACAATAATATATGACCTATGACCAACTTCAAAAAGTTATTACAAATCATATCTGCACTGTTTTCTTCCAATAATATTGATTTTGAGTTTGAGTTGTCTCGATTGGATTCCAAAAGGTTGGGAGGGACTGTTGCCATGGATTTCATTCATCAATAACGAGTTGCGACGAATTGGGAAGTCTTGCGCATAACATTTTATCCCATCCCCGTCTACTCGGAATTAATACACGAATATTTATGGGATTTAATTTTGTAATTAACTTATCAAATGTTTTACCATTCGTCCCTCTTCTTAACAAAAAAGGAATTCCATAGCAACGACTGGAGTGAAAAGATGTCCGATCTGTAATTAGGAACTTCAGGTTCCGTTTTCCCTCTCATAGCCGTCTCCTCCAAGGGAGAGAAGTCGCTTCTTGAAGGAAATCGGTAACAATTAAAAGCTGCGCGCTTAACGGATGGCATTAATTTAATAGTCGAAGGAGAATTATAGGGGCGGGTGATTTTATCGCTGCGAACATTAAGAATTTGCATTCGCCCCCATCACAGTGCCTAGAGATTCCGCATCATGATGCGAAATCACGTACGCCGATCCGAAGGCTTACTGATTGTGTTTGCGCATAATGGATGGAATAAAACAAGTGAATATTTTTTAAAAATTAATCAAAAAATATTTCAAATGTCGACAAAGGACATTAGTAATCGCGGAGGTACGCTTCGGATTTAATTAATTTTCTGACAGATGGAGGAAATTCTTTCCACAAGGGAACGTTTCCTTTCGGTGACCATATTTCTCTCTTCTCCACTTGAAACGACGTTTCATTTGTTTAAAATACTCATTCTCAGAAAAAAGACATTCACCGCCTGCAAAAACTAGTAAACCCAGTTCGTGCTCGACTGCTGATCCCATCTGCTGTTTATGTTTTAATAAATATTTCCTTACGTTTGCTTTGGTAATATTTACGTACGCAAACATTACGTCGGTAGTTTTGTTACTGTTGTGGAAACAACACACTTGGCATGGAAATAAAACTAACTTACTGAAAGAAGAGTTAAAAATAACTAGTAAATCAAAACGCCACCAGTTACGTCGTGAGGTACTAGTTCACCCATCGATAATTACTTTATGTACGTTGTGCGGTTCGTTAATTTGAAGGAGTTTTCACTCTCTCTAACCCTTTGAGAAAAATTGTAAATGTACCCCGCTGTAAATACAGTTTCAACTCTCCTTATCACAAATTGGAAGAGACCAAGAATCCTCCTGTTCGTAATAATGGAATTCGTACTTGAGGAAATTCACGGAGCCCTTTACACAATTGCTGCGTACGTGTTCTCCTCTTTCGTATTAAAGGGTACCTGCGCCCATTGAGCACGTTTTGACGTATGTTTACCGCAGACATAAAAGAAAGCTACACTAATCTACATAAATAACTATTAATGTAAACACTAAATTAACTTCCATCCCTTGAAAGTCGATACCTTTCGAAGGAATTTTACATATTTGTTTATTAGCCCTTTTATGTAAAAGGACTACAGCATTTTTTATTATCCAATACATTTCAGAGGCAAGTACCCCCAAAGATTCCACGTTCCAAGAAGTATATTTAAGATTGCGAATATATTTGAAGGAGAATTTGTCGATAAATTATTCGTTCAGTAAAAAGAGAACCTGTTAACTAACTCAAAGCGATATATTAACAAATTCCATATTATGGCAAATAATTGTATGGCGAATTCAGCGCAAACTCTAATCACACCGACCCTAATAAGGATTTATGGCGCAATAGAATCATTTAAACATCTGTGTAAGAACTCGACCACGAGAAATACATAATTCCCTACCTTGTAGTAGTGAAATGGAATGCAGTGCTTAAATATATTCTAAATCCCAAAGGAAGAACGAAAGAAAATCCGGAAGCCTTCAACGACTCGTGAATCTCATTACTGGACGAAAAAATCAATAATCCAAGAAGAGAAAACACAAGGAAACTTACTGAGAAAGGCCATTCGATATCAACTCGTTTTATGGAACTATAGGAAAGTTGACTTGAGTAGAACTCCGACAGAGAACTTATCAACCGGATGGGTAAGCAGGTTTCATATCAACCAAGTTCCGTGCGGCGAAAGCCTGTAAAGCATGATCATTTTCAAAGTCCGTGGGCTTGAACAATTCTAATATTTAAGTATTCTTAAGACAGACCTCCTGGGGTCACTTCGACGTATAAATTGAATAGCACATAAGAATATCGAAATTGTGATGCAAAAAAACGTATTTTTCATGTAACTGTCTTAGGGACGTTTAAAATTTGTGCGGAGTCCGTACGACATTACTGTACAGTAATTTGATTCCATCCCATTGTCTACTTATTAAATATTATCAGAAATAGTGCGCAATTTAAGGTGGGGTTGTGATGAACTATGGAATAACGTATTGCAATAATTCTAGCCAAGTAATACCAAAACAACTGCCGCACAACTGCCATTAGCAACAATTAGTCATTTTCTAAATCCATATATATCCTCCACATCCGAAAATACGTCCAATATGACTATTCTGTGTTATATATCAGCGATATTAATTTTATCCTTATTTAACGATACGCTCGTGCATACTCGTCACCACGATACTTTCTATATCGATATCCGCACACTCCTTGGACTGAGTTTTCTCATTCCCCCATGGATCTTGGCATTCACCGATACAATAATCGCTAGAACCGCACAGAAGGGAGCAATGATATCAGATACTTCCGAGGACGCCATCGACAGATCCAAGTGTGGGGACCAGACAAATGTTAACTCGCCCATCGTAGGCACCACAGTCAGAAGAGCCGTTCAACGCAAATAGGATGGTCGTACACAAAGATGATATTTTAAAAGCAAAATTGAGGAAGGCAAAGGAAAAATACTGCATCAGTAGTTTTCTCCGAGAACAATAAGTCCGCATCATTAGGAAGATGAGCCCTGAAAAAGAGGCCTATAGAGCACTGGGTTCACAAGTGGGGTAGAGAAAGCCACCGCAGGTGTCAACACGTGAAATCTTTTCGTGACCGAGAAAACGAAACCAAGGAAGAAGGCAGAAATGGACAGGAGCAGTAGATCTAGGGACATTAGGGTGATTCAGAGTAGGAGTTTGCTAAACACCAAAAGATAAATAGAGAAGGTGGATGTCAGATGTGTGTGTATCAGTGAATTGGAAAGACCGTAGGGACTACTACAGCGACAGTTAAACAATAACCTATTATCCAATAAGTCGCGGGACTATTGGGGTTAATGAACGAAGGATATTAAATTTTTTCAAGGAGCTGACGAGGCTTAGTAAAGACTTAAACGTAAGGTGAAGCTCATACATTAATAGGATTTGGGGACAACGTATCTTATTTTCAATAATACCTTCATTCCACTTAGAGGCAGGATTTTAACGCTATCTATGTTTACTTCCAATGAGAATATCGTGTAATATACTAATTATTGTCCTCCCTATATACAAAGTCCACTATAAAAGTCGTATGCATTCACTGGGAAAAATAGATTCATTGATCATATTTGTACAAACGCTTTAAATTCTTCAAAATGCTCTCCCCCGGCATCAATACACTTACGGAGACGTGTCTGCCACGCCTGGTAAGGCACCCTGAAACCCTTCCATGGGACTGTCTCTCAAGAACGTTGTAACATGCTTTTGGATCTATTCCACGGTCTCCCAATTCTTTCAGCTCTCTTTTCAGTCGGGGAAACGGAAAAAAGTCGAACGGAGCCAATTCGGAACTGTAAGGGAGCTGGGGGGCCACCGGGGTGGTACTCCGAGCCAGGAAATTGGTAACGATGAAGGACGTGTGGCTAGGCGCTCCATCTCCTCGTGTTACAGAGTCGAAAAACACACTTCATGGGGAGGCATGTCTTCCCACTCATACTGCTTGGAACGAACTGACGACCGGCTGTGTTGGAAGGGCAGACCCCCTACCACACTTCCCGACCGGTTTTAACGGGCTGCCATGGATAGTCATGTCACAATAAAAGTAAACCCATTACTTTCACAATGGACCATTCCTATCGAACATTCTCCCTTCGATCTGTCTTGAACCATTCATTGACAACCTTTTTCTTTAAGCCTTTGATAAAAAAGTTAAATTTGATAGGTTTTAAATAAATTTTAATTCAATTTTATAATGACGTTAGTTATGTTTTCTTGGGTTAAAAAAATATTAAGGTGATACACCCACGCAGATAGCGACACGCTATTTTTCTAAACGATAGGAGAGGGGTTTGTTGGGAGAAATCCTATGGAGGCAGGAGAAATGGATGAAAGGCGTATTGAGCGGCAGTGGGATGTTGAAGACGGTAATAGAGGGGAGAGTGTTAGGCAAACGAGGAAAGGGCAGGAACAGGATAGAGATGTTGGATGGGATGAATGGAGGAAGGAGGTGGGACATGATGTAGAGTAGGTTGCTGGATTGTGTTTTGTTAGGAGTCAGAAAATATTTATTTGGTAGTTATGTCCATCCAAAAACCTACCCTAACCGGTAGATTACCTTATAATAATAATACTTTGTTCTGTCCTTACGAGTTGTGATGAATGAACATTTCTACGGTTAAAAATGCATAAAATGCATTTCCGTGTTTAATGCATTGATTAAAAATGTCCTATTGATTTTTTTACGAGCCGAAACGAGAAAATTATCCGTGTTGATGGGATATGAAAGACCACATTTTTTTCTAAACGGGGTTGACGTTTGAAGCTGGAAAAAATCATATTTGGGATCATGAAAATCCTATCGATCTACATCCCCTGAAAACGGACGATCCCTGAAAACCAGCGAATAACCTTTAGAAACTGAAAAGGCTGAAAAGAGATGAAGGGGGTCTGCTTACACTTACAAAGAAGTGACGTAAACTTTATGTTTGTGTATTTGTGCGCGTGTGTGCGTACGTGCGTGTACAGGTGCTAGCGTGCGTGCATGTGTGCGTGCTCGCGTGCGTGTGCATACTAATGTCTTTCAGAGATGTGAGGCTAGCTAAGGGTGGGAGTAAAGGTAGGCGTGGAGTTGCTTGAATAAGTTCCATTTGAAGATGAGTTAGCTTTAATTTAAACAAACAAGGAACGTAGCTACGGTCGCGAATCAATGTAAACAAAAAAAAATGCCGAGACCGTAAACTTGATTGGCACTAAGAGATAAGAAAAAAGAAAATGAAGACAAAAAAGTTTTTAAAAATTACAAGTAAGGGGAGAAATAGGGAATACACACTGGGTCAAGTTTTGCAATCATTTTTACCCTTCATGATTTTTGCACTGTATTGTGATGCTTCCTATTCTTCGCAAAGTTTATTGACTGGAAATCGCAATGCGAAATCCCGTGAAAATAAATCCATCGCATGAGAAATACAATAGGATCGAACGGAAAATCTGAGGGTGAGAATTTAAATTATAATGGAAAATGTTGGACGAGGAATCCGTGGAGGGAGGAAGAAAAACTACATCCCTCGTCAGTCTTCAGCAACCGCATTAAGTTACGTAATCTGGGTTCTATCTCTCGCGCATGCGCACCCTGTTGTTCATTTTATTCTAAATGTACAATCTGGAGCCACTCTATTACGGTGTAGCTTAATTATTTTATTTTGCTATGAATTCAAGTACCAAGCTCAATGCATCTAATTCCACTGACGGTCTACCATCTAAGATTTGAAGAATCATTTTTCCACGAGTCTTTTTGCCAGATAAAAATCAGATGCATCGCAAAACATATTTCCCCTATTGTTATCGGACCCCTAAAAAGCAAAGAAGAACAATCTCGCAATCAAGAATCAAAAGTGGAGACAAGAAAGAGGAATTTTATCAATACAAATCAGACAAAGGAAGTCTTCAATGCTAACAATATTTTATTATGCGATAATAGATTAGCCCATTCTTTTTTTTTCTTGAATATAAATTTATTTCATTGAGCCTCTGGATTCTCCAGATATATTGAGAAAATGTCTGGAAAATTACGTGGGTGGTCTGAAAAGTTTCCGATCTAACAAATTTCAGAAAAAATGTCTTGCATCTTTGTTAGGTCGGAAACTTTTCAGACAACCCTTGTATGAAATGACATATTTCCCCTGACAAATGCATGAGTGTTAAATGTTAGTGAATGGGTTAAGAATGTGATCACAACTGATAACGTTTGGTGACTTCGGTGCCAAATTGTGTCCAACGAAGCAAAACCGAATAGCGAAAAGTTCGAATTTACCAATCACTTCACACTGTTCACGCGAGAAATTTCTGACGATAAAAGTCGGTAGCCTTCGCCACGCTCGCATAAAATTATCTTAAACAAATAAAGTTAAGCAATCAAATAAAAATCCGGCCGGACAGAGACACTGAGCAAGACAACTGGTTGAGATCATTTCGAAAAATTAGAACGGGTGCTAAAAAATATAAAATTATGCATAAAATGAGATATTTATTAAATTATTGAATTTCAAGAAACTGCAGGAGATGCCACAACAGTAGTAGCCCAGAACCGGGATCCCGGTCTAGGCGAATGATTTTTACACTCTCAAATTGTTGCATTAAATTATTGAATGCAAAAGCCATGAACTCGGGTATCAACACAAGCGTTGGTTTGGTAGGTGTCGTTAGATTTCACCCAGCCAGCCACTAAGCCAGATGGCATGTGAAATTCACACATAACGGTAAGGGAGCCAATTCCTTTCCCTGCGCTACCTAAGGTTTGCCAGAAAGATCTGGTACCCGAAAAATCACACAGCTCGGGTAAAGCTGAGAGTATCCCAGATTGATGTACCTGGGAATCGATCCCGGGTCAGTAGTCCACGCTCTACTCCTGGAATACCACGAAAAGATAACACTGAGTTAGGTCAGGAAAAATTTTAAACGGTTTAAGGAAATCTGTCTCAAATCCGACTATAGCCAGTGATCTTCTTCGTTTACTGACGATTTTAATGAAATCAACTAAAGTATTCACATTGCAACTAAAATTCTATCATCAGAAGCATGAATTATTAACGATGTACATTTATGCAGATTGAAACAATCGAATTCGAAGCACAAATTACATTAAAAAAAACTACATTTTATGTTTTTCAAACCTTTACATGCAATGAGCGATCGCCGCTGGATAGTCAACCCTGGACGGCCCCACATTCCTTTGTCTCCCCGATGTGAAGTTACTGCGATCCGGATGGTTAATGCGTCATTTCATTTTTTTGCACACGCAACTTCCAGGATGAAACAAATAAAGACGCCCAAATTTGCAATTTCGAAAATTTTTCCTTTATAAGCAGCAACATTTTTATCAATTTCGTTTTAGGCAAACATACTGTACATACCATTATGATGAATGCATAAGGAGAATAAGATGAGAAATCGAAATAATATAATCTATAATGTTTTAACATTGCAATAACATATCTGCAATGTTTGAATGGACACAATTATTCAAAAAATATTTTGTGACTCCTAACAAAACCCAATCCAGCACCTACTCTACATCAGGTCCGTCCGTCTTCATCTCTGTTGAGTTGTGTCCGTTCAAAAACCTACCTTAACCGGTAGATTACCTTATAATATAATGAATAATATCTGCAATTAGTCAAAATGAATATTTATTGTTAATTAGATAGCTAGACATTGATATTCACCCATGTTGAAATTGTTTTTATTTATTTTAGATTAATTACATCACAATACTCTTCTATTGGTTACTCTTATTTCGTCCCTAGTCATTAATTGGTTCTATACTGTATATACGAGACTCGTAGACTGATTGATATGAAAAATAAATAGACAAGAAAATACGTATATCCCCTAAAATAAAATTCTAGAAGTTATAACATTAATAACATAAGACTTGAGAATAAAATAACAATAATTATCCAATTTTAATGCAAGGTTAAATTCACTCAAAGACGCAGACTAAGGGAATATGATGGTTTACGGTGTTTTCAACGGAATAGCTGAAACTTCATATTTCAATTGCCCGTTACTTCGATCATTTTTATCGCTCGTTTGAGGGGAGAAAACAGATGCAGTGGTGAGTAGGAGATGAGAGCCACAAATGGCTCTAATTGGAGGAGCCGTGGCTGGGAGGGAAGAAGCAATGAGAATTATGAGACGCTGCTCCTGGATGACGTCAATGGGAGTGAATTTGAGGGGATTAAGGAAACTAGCGGAATTAGCCGTTGAAGATCGGCCGAAAGAAAAGAGTCGCCAAAGACCTTTATTCGGGTCAAATTTCTAACGGAAGCCGCATGGAATTCTAGACACAACTCCGTCGAAAGAATGCCCGTATCATTGGGAAATTTGAACCATCGGAAAAGGTTTTATTTCGCATGAACTACACGAGGATATTCTTCTTGAAGTGTTCGTTTGGTCGGAAGAAGAGTTCTAACCCGAATATCCTTGGTATTACAAGTCTTGTGTGTTTATCCAGAACCCAATACACACCGTGCCGTTCCCCCTCTTCAAAGGGAATTTCCGAGCTGGTTAATGAAACATAAATGTCTCCACTCACGGTGCCTTTCGCAGTGCAGTGAGCAAATTGTGGTTGATTGGCCACAGTCTCGAGGGGATAATCCCACATGCCTTCATCGCTCCAAGTGCGACGACTTAGGCACCAAGCCGTAAGTCCAAAGGAAATGCCGCGAACCAAGCCCTGAGTGGTTTCTCGCGTGAGTGAAACTCAAAACTTGGCGGAAATTTGAAATCGTATATTTTCTTGGCTATCATTAAATCAAGCACCCGAATATTTTCATTAAAATTACGCAACCATTTATATTTAGACAGGCACATCCATTGCACGTAGATTTGTATTTGTACGTTTGTTTGTTTGCGTGAGCAACTACATATTCATATGTGGACTCATGTTAACAAAAAATACCGGGACCGTAAACTTGAATGGCACTAAACAATAATAAAAAATATATAATAAATAAAATAATAATAAATAATTATAATAAATTTAAATAAATAAAAAATAATAATAATAAAATTTTTAAAAAAACACCACACACACACACACACAAAATCGAAACAAATAATTAAAGAAATAATAATAATAATAAAAATAATAAATAATAAAACAAACTTACAAACACTCGATCACTAGGATGAGTTACGAAATAACTTTCACTCTCGTGAATCACATTCACACACACACTCAGGGTTTGCAAGGATTTCTCCTATGTCAGTGACCCGTCAATCACACAAATAAATGAAAAATTGCAAAAGAATGTAGTGAAACAAATCTACTTACGTGAATACACAGTCACTCAATCACTTCTTCAATCAATCCATTCAATCATCAATCATTCAATCATTTTTTTTAATTTTATTATTATTATTATTTATTAAAATTTATTATTATTATTTTATTTATTTATTATATATTTTAATTATTATTTAGTGCCATTCAAGTTGACGGTCCCGGTATTTTTTGTTTACATTGATTCACGACCGTAGCTACGTTCCTCGTATATTGAAAATGTGAACTCATATTTAAACATGAACGAATAGTGAAAAATAAAAAATTGGCAAGTTCCACTTATTTTCATTTTTTAAAAAATCTTTATAAACTTTTAAATAAAAATCATTGGAGCTTACCAAGTTTTATTTTTCACAATCCTTCATGAAATTCCATGAAGTTGAGCCAACTGTCTTCAATTTACAGCCACACGAACTCGCGGCAGATATCTACATATAGTAGATACTATTGTGGAAATGTGGAGGTGTAGATGTAAAAAGATGGTAGTCCATTAGGTTGGTTAGAGCGCAGGTCCAACGACCGGGGAGCCCGGGTTCGATTCCATTTGGTGCCTCTGAACACCGTTAACTTCACCCAAGCCGTGTTCTTTTACGAGTACCACATCATCCCAGAAAAACCACAGGCAGCTCGGGAAATGAACTGGCCTCAGACCTGGAAAACCACTGTCAGCAGTGTGAAAGTAACAGGCCCTTATTGCCCTGATGCGTTGATTTCACATCCTTGCGGGGTTGTTTCACCCTCGCCTGGCAAACCAACCTTCGGGGTGATTACTTTTGTCGCCTTCAAACATAGTTATCAAATAACATTAAGTCATTCCGCGGCAGTTTTTAAACCAGAAACCTAAAAAAGGGGGTCTCTGGTGACTTGCCGAATAAATTACCCGGCTATCTATCTCTCGAAAAAAATTTTAAAATGATATGGAGCAAACAGCACAGTTGAAACGACGCGCTATGGGCAAATTCGTGGATGGTCATATCAAGATGATGGATATGAACGGGACCTCGATGGGAATAAGATTGGATAGATGGATTGGCGATTGTCATTGATGGTGAATTGGGAGGGATGTAGGAGTGGAATGAGGGAAAGTTTGGGACTGCAAAGGGGAATGGTGACTCGCGGCGCTCGGTCAGTTGCTGGAGAAACCATCGACGGTGGGATCCTGTGAGACCAACGGAGGATGGGGAGATCCGGAGACCCAAGGGATGTTGCTAACACTTCCACTCGGGTGTATCCGAGGGGCACGAGATAGGGGATGGTCAGTGGAGTAGGGATGCGGTGTAACGGAGGGCAAGGGTTTTGGGAATGGAGGTTGTGAGTGATAAAAGATGTTTAAGAAAAAGGAAAGAAGGTGAGAGAAAAAATGAGGAAGTGGCGACGCCGTTTCTATGCCAAAGCCATCTTCGGAAGGGGATAGATATAGGATGTCGGACGGGATGATGGAAGGTAAGGTGGAGTGTTTGCGGAATTGAAGGATGGTTCATTGCAGAGTTGGCTAAAATTGTGTCTTTGGGCAAGATTAAGAAAATACGGTTGTTCAGTCAGCGTCAATCAAAAGCCTATCTTAAAAGGTAGACTACCATATAATAGCAATAATAACAACCACTAATATTTATTTTAATTAGCGACAACGGGGCAAAGGTTGGCGAAATAAACCAAAATGTGACGGTGGGAATAAGAGTGTTTTAACAATTTACGAGGCATTTTCATAAAGTAAGGGTCGTCTGCAAATATTTAAATATTGGCGCTTCAGAACACAGTTTTACTCCTGCAGCGCCATCTACTGATTCATTGAGAAGCAATAAGCAGATTTATATTCTCGTAGTATTTCAACCATTTTCGACCCTGTCCGTTAGGACAAAGGACGTCAACCTATTTTATTCTCAATTATCTAGATGTGCAATTAGATTAAATGCTTGGCGAAAGGAAGTAAAAAGATCGTTCTTGTAGTCAGTAAGAGCGTACATGGTCGATCAGAACGTTAGCGATAAAATATTCAACGGGGAAGACCTTTAGTCTTCCCCGCGCTCCGTATAAATTTCTCCGGCACAGCGATGTCGTATCCGCCTTGCATTACTACCGTTCTCTCCTTGGCTCGCGTCTGCATGAGGACGAAATGGAATCACAAAACTCGTGAACAGGAGCCGAGGTCCCGAGCATAGGGCGGGCGGAAGTCGGCAATCCCGATACCTTCATTTAACATACATCACCGTAGTCCCCCAAGTAGGGACACGCCAGAAAACGTCCTTCGCGCAGGTGAGTGCCACTGGGGATCGTATTGGGGCGGCTCCCACTGTACTTTTAACGCGCCGTCGCCCCTGGTTCAGACTGCGAAATTGGCAAATTTTCCAGCGATATTTCGGTCCTTTCTCGAGTGCCGTGAGCGGAGAGCTCTTCAGTACAGGACACCACCGAGTTAAGAGACGTTAAGCAGTGGATCTTCTGTCGCCATGCAATTCATACAATGGATTTCTTTTAATCTTTCTCCCCTGAGCCTCGCCTCGTCCAAAAAAAAAACTTAGGGCGTATTTTTCTTTATTACGAAGAGTAGTCTACCGAGAAATGGAACTTTTGATGGACCAAGGAATTAAGCAACGCTACATTTACGCGTTAAATGACACAAAATACTCCCACACACCTTGTATTTCCGTATACCATTCTTCTGCTTTCTTTCCAACTCTATTCATTTTATCTAACATGCTTATTCTTCTCCACCCTATATGTTGCTTACCGAATACTTTCCCCTCAATCACACTCTTCGATAGTTCATTACCAACCTTTTTTTTCGCCTCTATTTGATAAAAAATATTTAATTAGTCTAATTGTCGAAAAAATCTAATTCAATTTTCTAATAACGCTACTCATGTAATTGATGGTTTTTGGCGTAACTTTGTGAAATCGATTCATATTGGAAATGAAAGAATGGTAACTTTGTGATTCCACAGAAAATTTATTACGATAAGATCCGGGTTTAGACGTCCAACGTCATCTTCAGGTGAACACCATTCCAGTTACCATTCTGTCATTTCCAAAATGCTACTCATATTTTTCTTGAGTAACAAATATTACGATACTACACCTACGCAGACAGTAGCATGCCCTTTCATTCAACTAGAGAGGTAGTGTTATTCCTACGAATAGCATTACCTATATGTGTTATAAATTAATATTTCTACGGTTAAGGCTAAGTAAAATTCATCTCCGTACTTAATGAATAAAGTAAAAATGTCCTTTTAGTTTTAAAGTGCCGTAAAGATAAAATTACCAGTGTACGAGATGAGATAAACGTAACTAAAACATTTCTTCTCTCCCCGGTCGTGATTTGAAGCTGGTAACAATCATTTTACTATCATGAAAAGTTTATCGACCCACGTGCCAGACGATCCCTTAAAACCTGAAATTCTATGAGCCAAATAAACTACGTTTCATCAGCGTCATTCTATCCTTCATTACATGCTATTTTATAATTCCAAGCCTTCGTCACGATTGCAATGTGACCACCGGTACCTTCCTCCTGCAAAATCTTAAGCGCTAATGTGTGACTGAAGGCAGGAAAAAATTGATGAAAGCCGTATTGAGCGGAGTGGGCTGTTGAAGACCGTAATAGAGGGGAGAATATTAGGCAAACGAGCAAAGGGCAGGAACAGGGTAGGGATGCTGGATGGGATGAAGGGAGGAAAGAAGTACACAGAGATGAAGAGAGACCTGATGTAGAAATAGGTTGTGGATTGGGTTTTGTTAGGAGTCACAAAATATTTATTTCGTAGTTGTGCAACACATATGTGAAAGTCTCACGGATGTGACGAATAATGTATCTTAAGTTGGCACTAGTGGGCAAACACAGAAACACACAAAAAAGAAAAGAAACTCACTAGTTTTAGAATTCTCGGTGCCCCAAGCCACCTTTCTCGGAATGAAGGATCTCCCGTGTTCCTTATTTCTCTTCCTTGGGAAAGGTGGCTTGGACAACCGAAAATTCTAAAACTAGTGATTTTCTTTTCTTTGTTGTGTGTTTAGATAATAGAGTTTGGAGCACTCACCCTGAACTAAACGTACGAGTGCACTAAATGCGTATGAGCACATTGTCAGAAAGAAATAATGGGAATAATGAACAATATAAGCGTTATAACATACAAAGAAAACTGAAGTGAAGACAGAGAAGTTGATCTGGACAAACGTTGTCTCGTATTGTTAAATTCGGCCACCAGGATAAAAGGAGAGACGGAGAGCCACACCGCCACCAACAGACTCGAGTGCTCCTTCTCCCCTCTAACGATACACAATCATAACAAAATCGAGCCATAGAACCGGCAAATTTTGTACTTAAAAGGCAACAAATTAGATGATTTAATTAAACGCAAGAGTTACTGCATGATGCATGCAATCACGAACTTATACGAGCACGTGTGTTCGATTTTGTGCTCAAATGTTTACTCATGTGTAGGAATGAATACACATTTGCGCAGGTTTGGCTGGTGCCCTAACACCAGCCCCCCCTCCCTATCGCCCACGCGGCCCCTCGAGGGGTGTTTTGCAGATGTAGATGTACGATGATATCCCGAGGAGAGGGAATCTCGAAGGAACGAGGGCTGGGGGACTTAATAGAAGGGGCGAATATTAGTCTGACGTGGGACAAAAAAATCTGCCGTGGCCGAACATCAAACCACCATTCCTTGGAGAGTGGCCAAAACGCTGTGCGATCAAAAGGATCGAAATCCTGGAAATTGTCTCCGGGGTTTAGGGAGGGCGAGAAGGTGGCCGCTTTCCCACCCCATCCCCTCACCCGTCTCCCCAATCGCTCCGAAATATTTGTGCTCCAGGATCTTTGGTCGGGGAATCCGCCCGCGGCTTCTCTCCAGAAATATTTATATGTACAAGAGAATCTGGAATGACATCTAAAAGGAGTCTGCGAAAATCTATTCCTTTGAAATTCCTGAATATTTTGGCTCCACGGAGCGACGCCACGAGAAGTTACGTGTTGCGAGGCCGCTATAAAAAGAATATCTTTCCCCGTTCAGCTCGCGCTCGCGTCTGTGTGCCCGTGTGTCTCGCGGGATGATTTCTCGGAGAAAAGACGGAACAAAGAGTAGCGGTGAAGTGACTGCGTGGTGCGCGGGATCTTGGTCAAACGCCCGAATAGCCGCCGTCTCTGATGTGCCGAAACCACTCTATCCCCGAACCGTGCACGCATGTCGGCGGTAAACCTGTGAGGTGGAGGGAGCAATATTGGGAAACACCACAACTCCCATTCTGCCGTTTTGATAGAGCTTCACGCGAGGTAACAGGGAGAGTGAGACTGATGTTGAAGGCCTCTGGAAGTAAGCAGATACGCCTGAGGGGTAAAACCGGAGCAATAATTGCCTTTGGTTGATGTGAACTGCGACATAACGGGATAATGGTATAAATAATTCTATAAGCAAGAGCGTTAAGCTGTTTCACCCACCAAAGCAGAAATAAATGACACACAAGAGGAAAGAAGAGGAGGTAAGCAATCATACAACATCATAAAGGATAGTAACAGTGTGTTTCGTGGCACGCATAGCCAGAAGAAGAGATCTCGATTGCGCCTTCCCCACCTCTCCTGTGTTCGTCATTTATATGTATTCCTATACCTTTTCCTTATATCTCCATGCGAATGATAAAAATAAATAAATAATTATGTATTTATTTATTTATTTTTATAAACAAATATGAACAAAAATTGTTCATATTTTCGGACAGTATGTAAACGATAACAGAATAGATAAAGCGGTCATTGTGCGTGCGAATGCCAGCGGAAAGTTTTTTGCTACGAAAGAACGCTGCTTTGTTTGTTCGTATAAAACGATGCTTGTCAAAGGCAGGTATACCGTACCCGTGGAGTATTTTTGGAAAACATTAGAGATGAAGAATGGGTGAAACAGTATTTGATGGTTTCTGCTTCAACTTTGTAGAAGTTAATGTTCATGGAATGAAGAACACAAATGTATTTTTCCGCTGTTCTTCATTCCATGGGGTGAAACAGTCTTGAATTGGATTCGCCCGTAATATAAGTGTCTATCACGGATTTGGTCATTTAGACAGAATGGATAAAGAGTCATACCACATACCACTAAAAAAATATGTGAGAGTAGAGTGAATGCTCTGAGAGGAATGGTCAAACCGAGAAATTCATGGGCAAATGTTTTCGATGAAGTACTCAATGCGAGAAATATTAAGAGGCTCAAGAAGAGGAAGCTTATGAAACAATGAAGGCCTTTAACAGAAAGGAAAGTATTTACAGAGTGAAGTGTGCTATTATGGAAGAACGAAAGAGCAAGAGTGTGTATACCAGCAGAAACGAGTCTTTCTGAGCCTTTTGTACTTACAAAAGGGAACGACGTGAGGGTTAATGCGACATAGGTCGATGAGCATCAATACCTTCTGCTCGCAAAATTATATTTTCTTTCGGGAGACTCCCAATCCACTTAAGGCATCGTGAGGGCCGTGTTGACAGGAAATTCGACTTCGGATGAATGCGCTAAGAATAATTCCATTCCTACTCAATCGTCATTATAACACACGCTATCGGAATCCCTCGGACGATGGAAGAAATTCGTTAAACTCATTTCCCGCTCAAATGAGCACCTTCCTCCTTCTCGAATCTTCCTCCTAAATTCCATTCCCGGCGAGAAAGAGATAAAACACGCCAAAAAAACAATTACGGTCGCGGAAATGAATCACGTCGAAAATAAATCCTCTCCCTTTTCAAAATTGCTTCATTCAGAGATTCAAAATGGACACTTACTGATGTGTAAACTTTCGTGGAGTGCTTTTGTGTTCCTTAAGAGAGTTTTCCTCCCGCTGCGTCGCGTTCTTCAAACTGTGTTTATCGGGCGGGGGAAAGAGAGTGGGTGGAGACCTGTTAATACACCGACTTCCCTAAATTCCCAAAAATCTCCGCTCTCTCACACTTCACGGCGCCCTTCTCTTCCTCCCGCACTCCTTTCCCTCCCACCCCCTCCTCTATCCCCGCCCTCACCTCCAATTGAGGCCGCTAAATATTTTATTCCCGTTCTAAAATTTGCCCCGAGAGGGCGGAAGTGGGAGGGACGAATGGGTGGGGCGGGAGCGGGAGAGCGGGAAGAGGAGGGAGGGGGGCGACGGCAGAGGGACGGGTGCGGGAATGAGAATGACAGCGAAGACGGCGGGGAGTAGGAGGGAGGCTTGGGAGAGAAAGTGAAAAATCATTTTCCCTTCCTACTCCCCCGTCCCTCCACAAGACCATTTCAAATCCGCCCGCCGTGATGGAAAACCGAAATGAAATCAGAGTACCTACCTAACTACATCTCCATATCTTAACGCCCACGCCATGCCAGGGGCGGATCTAGAAAACCCCCAAGGGGGGTTGGAGGTATGGGGAGGAGGGTATTTCCATTAATGAACAATAATAATTTCAGCACATTTTTTTCACACAAAGAATTTGAAAACTACGCTAAAATTTAAACGAGTGGCACTAATTTAGAGACTGCAAAACAGCCGACAGTAGATCATTTTACGCCCATGACACATGGGGTATTTAAGCTTAAAGTTTCTAGAGCATAATAAGCATTGCGTTTGTGGGGCGTGGTAAGCCAGTGGGCGGGGACTACTGACTAGTGGGTCACAGGTTCAAATCCCGGATAAAAATCCAAGCGGTTTGATTTTATGGTCAATAGGAGTTTATAGGAAACCAGATGGTGGCATGAGATAAGAAACAGTCCCTTATCTACCACTCAGGATTCGAATTTTACTTTATTTCATTTCTTAATCGATTTGATTACTCTGGACGAATTAAAAGGTATCGGTCGTCAAGTGACGACAACAATTTCCATAAAAATTACTAAGGTGCTCAGCATTGGATTTATTGTATCGACAACTGTGCGAGGTAAGATCGAAACACTCGATCTATCACCGCGGGAACGTTAACATTTCTCCTATTTCACTCGGGTAATCTAATTTTTCTAAATAGAGCGGAATTCATGTAATCCACCTCGGCGGAATAAGTGAACTACCCAATTTTAGTGGAAATGGATGAAAATTTACTCTTACCCGATATTTGCAATTCCCACGACGTGAAGCTCAAGCCTGCCGATCTTCAGAACACTTAGGTTGTCCATTCTTTCCATTAAAAGTGCTCCCACTATCCCATCACACTTCCTTTTCTTTTCTTCTCTCCAATTCTTCACCAACGCAGCGGTTCTTTAGTTCACTTTACCCAATTCGTAAACTGGAGTTAATAGTCACTGAGGGTCCGTCCAAAAGCCACCTGAAGTAAGTAGATTATCTTAAACGAATAAATTCGTTAACTCACATTTCCCCCCGTGGGTCCCAAATAATGGCCGCGTATTCTGAATGCGCTTCTGACTAGACTAAAACAACGCCCGACCTTCATTCTCCTATCACATATACCCACAATCCGTCAAACGAAATTAAGTCTCTACGCGGAGGTTTCTGTCCCCTCTTTGCTCCTCAAAAATCTGATGAGCCATGACTGTTTATAAGTAAGAATCGGGCATATTAAAACACAGACGTACACACTCTCTCATAAAGATAACAGTGGACACTCATTTCGTACGAGTTGAAATATTACAAACAACTAGTAAAGTAAAAATAGTACACCAATAAGTACTGAGTAAAGCCTATGAAACAATAATAATATTTCAAATAACGTTGGCTATTTCCTAAAAAGATAAAATATCAGAGTAATTCCTCGATTCATTCTGAATTAAGTCAATTAAAATAGAGAACAGTAAGATACGAAGAACACCAAAGAATATAACAAGAATTAGTAAACCTTGTTTGAATGATTAAAAAAGCTTTAATAATTTTTTTCCGTCCTGTAGTTGCCATGTACATTTATATCCTTTAGTAAATTGTGCTTGCCCATTGACCGTATACCCTTGGTTTTATTCCCGAAACAAACCTTACCACGGTTTGATTGCTGTGGTTTGCTGGATATCCCGTGGTATCAGGATATATAAAATAACAATATATCCAGCAAATGTTAAGGATATGCCATCCCCTCTCTATATCCTGTATTTCAAGGCTATAATACGAGTAAAAGGTTTTGCCAATCATTCGAATAAGGGTTCCTAAGTCATGCATTAGCTATATATATTCGTAACTTCCATCTATTCCTTATTAATTGTAACTAAGATGATTTAGTAAATTACTTCGACATTATATCCTCCGTAAGCAATAGCTAATGTGAATTAGTAATGGATTTTTATGGTTTACCTGGTAATTATGGGTATAATATTTACTAATTAATCATTTGATCTCAAAGCTGTGCGTAGTCAACAGGAACCTTGAGTAAGGATTTTGTGAAAATATCTCAAAAAAATTTTATAAAGACAGTATAAGTTATAATTGAGTAAGTTTTTTTTATGGGGAGGAAACTTGGTCCCTGAGGCAAGATGACAAGCGTAGATTGGAGGAATTTAAGATGTGGGTGTAGAGAAGGGTGGACCAGGTGAAATGAACGAAAAGGAAAACAGATGAAGACGTCTTATGCATGGTTGGGGAGGAAAGAGGATTGCTGCGAGAAATTCAACGGAAGCGAGACAAATGGATGCAGAGTATCATGATTGGAGATGGAATGTTGAAGTGATAAAGAGGACAACGTGAAACAAGCGATACAGGGAGAGGAAGGGCATAAGCTGTTGGACATGCTGAAAGTTAGGTGAGTATGCGTATCGCATAAAGCAATACGCAAACTCACCTAGACACACCCAATGGACTGGCCGGTGCTCATGTTATTCGAAAAAGCTATAGCATAAACCTTGAAGACGCTAGGAAATAGGAAGCATCATAAACTAGCTTTGCTAATACAGCGGATATTCCGAATATAGCATATTATCACGAAGGAAACAAGAAAATGAAAGACGTGTCGTACTGATAAAACCAATAGAAAGGTGAATAAAACTTACAACACAGGTTGTTGAAGAGGTAAATTATCAAAACCTTTCCCACGGAGATATTTACACCAAAATAAAAGTGGATTTTAAAGGTATCAGATATCATGCACGTCTTATGGGAGTGAAAACGTAGTACAGTCTAAATGAAATCATAACTAACTGCCTTATATATATTCTTATGAAATAATATAGTGTAAATGTAATAGTGTTGGCAGCCAATCCTGTGCACCGTCTCATCATTAGAGCCCCGAACCCCAGAGCTAGCGAGACGGCAATTCCAACCCTTGTCAATGACCGCAGGCTTTGCCTTGACCTTGACCGTTTCGCGAAGCGCCCGACGTAATATGAGGGGCCTTGACTTTGAAATCTCGCCGCCGCTCTGTGATTCAAGTCTGCTTGAAGGCCAGAAGAAAAAAACCTTGAGACAGTACGGGTGCTTGTGGGGGCAAGCCTGCCAAGTTCTTATGTCCCGTTTTAACGCAAGAAAAAGTCTCTACCGAAAGAAATTTCCCACGACTTGAAAATCAATCCGTGAGAATATAAGCTGAAGTTGAATTTTTAATATGAGTTTGAATATTGGGGGGGGGGGGCAATGACCCGCAGTGTGAAATCACTAGGAAGAAAATGAGACAAGTTATCGTCCCTTCCCCTTCCACCAACTCTCCCGTGTACCCCCTATTCCTTCAAAGATGCATCCAGAGCTGAATGGAATCGCGGCGTGAGATTCCTGATTAGTTTTTTTTAATTCGAGGCCATGAGAAAAAATATAAATCAAGCGCGAGGGAAATTTTTCATAAATTTTGCGTGACCTCCGTGTGTCTGAGAATCCCCTTGAAATCATCAGATGTCTCTACCCGAGGAAGAAGCAGGCTCGATTCCCATTTGACACGGCAGATGGCTCTGCCGACGCTAGCTGCTCGACTAATCTCCTCTCCTCCGCCGGCAGACGTGTATCGGACGCCGTGCGGAGCACATCGTTGTAGGGTAAGTCCTACAGTCGATTTGGCTTGTAATTATTTGTTTCCTTGTGTGTTTTGAGTCGCTCTTGCGGAGAAAAATGTCGTGCTTTGTTCCCTTGTCAATGCGGCTTCATTTGAATTTACTAGGAAGGAAATTTTGAATGGATTTCCTCAATCAATCCGAGAGCATCTCGTTGGGCGCGTGATTCTACTCGCAAGTATACCAGGACGTTATATAATGCTTGTAAAGTTAATAATCATTTGTCCCCGATTGCTACGAAGAATGATGGTCGGCTAAGTTAATTTTCTTTTTTTTGTAATCGTGATTTGGCATCGGACCGATGGTCTCATTCCAGTTTGCCGTTCATCGTTTTCTGTTCGTTATTTTTCTCGGTTCCCTGAAGAGAAGGCGAGTAGGCATTTTAGCGGATCACAGTTAAAATCTTACTACGCTCACTTGGCGAAATTCCTCCGTATTTAAACAAATATTTTTACCTCTGGTAGTAATTTTAACTACTCGCTCTCCCTCTTCCTTAGATATGAAATTCATCAGGTCGCTGTTACTATATATATATATATATATATATATATATATATATATATATATATATATATATATATATATATATATATATATATATATATACATATATATACCCATAACTAGGAGGTGGAATTTAAAATAGCGCTACGAAAGGTCGTATAATCGGAAAGATTAAAAAAAATTTTCATTTCCTCTTGCAATTTTTAAATATGCTCGTGAAGGTAGATTTTTCTCTGATCGTAATTATAGATTTGATTAAACCCAGGAAACCAAGGCACCCGAAAAGAAGGAATTGCAACTGCGGGATTGTATCTGATAAAAACCTTCCTGATATTGAGATTGTTGAAGTAGAATTAGCTTTTCTCCTAGATTATATATTTGAGTGAAAATTAGTCTGCAGGAATCGCGCGAGAGAGGAGAAATTTTGAAATTAAAATAACTGTTGGTCTGGAACCCAGTTAGCAATAACTTTTCGGCATCCCAGTGGAATATTCTGGTTCACGCGCCACAACGTATAATTTAGAATTCTTTTAAATGAGGGGAAAATACATGGGAAACGCTCGCAAGCGTGAGGGTAGAATGCTAGGCGGTAGTCGAGTTTGGAGACGCATCGCACCTAATGAGAGCGAGTCGCGCCGATAAAAACTGCTCCCCTTATTGGAGTGTAATGTTGTTTCTGACGAATTGACAGGGACTTACGGGACCTTGAAACCATGGAACACGACTACAAGCTGACTTACTTCAACGGAAGGGGACTGGCTGAGCCTATCCGCCTCCTGTTCGCCTACGCCCGCGTCGACTACAAGGACGTGAGGATCGAGAAGGAGCAATGGCTTAGCGTTAAACCAAGTAAGTTAACAAGCGCGCATCCACGACCTCTTCGTTCGCCCTACTAGCCCCCTCCCCCCTTCCCAACTCAGCGTTTACATTTAACGCAAACCTTACATTGCCCATTAAAAGGAAGTAGGCGGATCGCACTTTTACTGATTCCGAGTATTTAGCGATTTTTCAATAGAGACTACCTTCTTGTACAAACTTCAACAGTTAAAGTTAAATCAAACGGAAAAAAATTTCCGGAAAAATCCATATTGTCGAAAAAAACTCGTGGATGTCCGAAGTGGTACACGAATCAGAAAAAAAAATCAGGTGGATATTTATTGTTGGGTAACGAAAAGGGCGTTACCCATCAATGAATTAAGTTTTTTTCCCCTTGCGCACAAGTGCGTTTTCTCTCAAAATATATCCAATAACGGTGTTAACATTTCTTGCGTTGAAAGATGAAAAAGAATGAGATGTAAAAAGAAATTTAGTATGCCAAATTGAACCGAAATTCGTCCAAATGGAAAATAAAATATCCGATACCTGGAGTGGTAACGTTCAAGAATTAATTTTTATGTGCCCGTCATTAATCAAGTCGGAAACTCCCGCGTGGATTCACCAGCGCTTGAAAGTTGATCCGCCAAACTACTGAAAATAGTGTTCACACAGAACTTTATTGTATGCCATACCAAGAGAATGGATCGTACCTTGGACTTCTGAAGTCTATAAGGACCAATCGAGTGAAGAGACAAAATTCCGTGTGTTCCCTCCCGGGTTGAGAATGGCGTAATGGATTTTTGTGATGACGTCATACGTTTTGTCCAATGAGAGAGAGTACGAGAACGTCGTTGCCAAACTTCCGTAGGGTTCCGAAAGCGAGAGGATGTAAGAGATAATGCAGGAGGGTTGGCGATGAAATTTGACAACGGGAAAAACGTTTGACGTCACTCCGAAAAGCTTCGCGTACAGTCTATAGCCGTGTTCCAAAGTGCGTAGAGGTGCACACGGCTCAATGTTCACTATGGAGAAGACTTCATGGACCCCAAAATCTATATAATCTTTTGGAACATTCTGAATTTAATGGAAAAGAACTCAATGCTTAGTCGTTAACGTAGAAAGGGCTTCCATCAATATTTGTTTTCGAAATTGTCGAATGAGCGAATTTTGGCGGTCAAAATTTCATTTTCACTGCTTGTGTTCGTATATTTTATTTAACTTGATTTAGAACTCAGTTCAAATGAATTATTTGAAACTATATAAATTAAATATTTTACAAACTAGTTGTATATTTTCCAACAACATTTTGTGTTAGCATAATTAGATAACAGGTATTTTAACTTTGATGCCCTCATTTTAGTTTTAGGTATTTTTTCTTTGCAAATAAGTTTTTCATTGAGAGTAGTAATAGTATTTTCAATTCCCATATTAAGCTCAAAATGCCTCTGAAAATGTTCATGCTCAAGTGTGGATCAGCACAGGCAGGATGCTGTAATAGTTCACTTCCAATGTATGGTGACAGGGGAGAAAAATTTGCCTTTTTGTTTCACATAATCCTGGTTACTGTGTTGCCAATTGAGTTTTCTTCCGTTAAAGTTTGAACCATAAGCCATTCCCACTCTTTCCAGACCCACATCACTCAGGACACTGAGGCCATCCAACTGAATACATTACATTGGTCAATATTCACTCTCTCTCCTTCTTTGTACTGCAAGGCTCCCCATACAATTGTAGTTAAAGAGAACACAATTTTTACTAAACATGTATCAATATTTGAAACACTTGCCCCAATATTGGTCTTTTTCTAATACTTATAGACTTATTCAAATCAACATTCACGTCACCAGTTTTGATATTTTTTGCTTTCTTTGATTTTAACCTTCAGCATCATTGTGACAATAAAATCTGAAAAAATTACTTCCAGGAATTAAATGGAGCATTGGTTTTTACAGTCTAAGGAATTTTTTAGTAAAAAATTGCCTCCCAATTTATTGACAACTATTTGAAACTTCCTAACTTGGCAGTTATCATCATTTTGACGACCTATACCAATATGTTCTATGGTTTTAGGCTCAACTATGTGGAAATTCATTTTTTACTAAAGTTTCAAAATGAAATCAAAACCACTAGGTATCTTTCCACGAGTTTTATTCAAGGGTGCAACTAGTTTCGACACAACGGCGTCATCTTCAGGTACCTGAACTAGTTGTACCCTTGAATAAAACTCGTGGAAAGATACCTAGTGGTTTTGATTTCATTTTGAAACTTTAGTTAGACCTATATCAACTTAAAAGTGTTTATAGATTCATCTTATTAGCTTTACTGTCAATCAAATAATGTCTCACATCATGTAATTGAGATCTCAGTATCTATAAAATTGAATAATTTTAGGAAAATGAAAAACATTCCACATAAATTTTGTAAAGTATGCCTCATTTTCTGCTTGAAGTGCAGGAAATGAGGCCTACTTTACAAAAGGGCACATAGGTATTTTACATAAATTTTTCAGAGTGCTAAATATCATTCTTAACTAATAACGCTTGCTTCATTCAGGAAATTTTAAAAGTACTGTAAACTGGGAGCTAAACTTGTTTGGGTACAAAGTATTGTGTCCTCCAAGAGATGCTAACTTTATGAAGTGTTGAAGATGCAAAAATTAAGATTGTAAAAAAAAACCTGTTAGTGCAGTTATGTGTCTGGAATAATTAAATTTCGTTTCACTTGCCTCCTCATAGGTTGGTTTTTGTAATGCCGTTGGTCTATTTGGAGGTTCATGGCCAGAATATTTGAGCAGTGTTCTGGGTGCAAAATAAATCTGAAAAATCATTAACGGCTTGTATCAATTACTTGCAAACAGCTTGAAAGCATGCACATTTATTGCATTTTACATCCAGAAGGTCGATGGTTGAAATATGTATTAGAAATTCTTAGTGTACATATATTATAACTGTAGCATGCAACCAGAATAATGCATACATTAATGTAAACATTACCATTCTTTATCGAAAGGTAAAGTAAGGCACATTTTTATGATGAAAATCACACTTTTTATGTTCTTGTCACCCTATTCACCTTGCATTGTTTTTGTAACCTAATACAAGCTACACTTTTTCCAGCTTAGTCTTAAGTAACGTCTCGCACTCCAATAAGCCCATCAAATGACCGACAAAAATTGGGAAAAATGAATATGAAATTAAGTATGGAAAATAAAATACATGACAGTACCACATTATTGAATGCACATTATTTTAGCTGACAATTGGTTAATACCTGCCTAATGATTACTGAAGAAAATTACAGTATTTGGCCAAAAAAGTTCCAGTTTGGCCAAAAAATAAATGCAATGAATGGATTTCAATAAATCCTAGAATAAAAGTTTGTATATACTCTTTGGTTTTCCATTACATAACTCATAGGGAATTATGCTACTAACCAATTTTAACTCTTTAAAATCACATTCGATATAACTTTTTTGAGGCACTTAGGCCTGGTTAATTAATATACTTACTTTTCTTCATTTCAAAGCCACACCTTTCGGAAAGGTTCCTGTATTGGAAGTGAATGGGAAGAAGGTAGGTCAATCTGTGGCCATCTGCCGCTTCCTAGCAAGGAAATGGAATCTAGTGGGCAACAGCGACTGGGATGCCTTGCAATGTGACATGTTGGTGGATGCCCTTGGAGATCTGAAACAGCGTAAGTAATAGAAAATTGTTTGAGCTGATTTGTTGAGCAAGGAGCAGATTGGTGATAGAATAGTTCAAAATAAAGTTTAAAAGGAATGGTAAAATAAACTTTCATACCTGATACATGAACTTCATAATTATGATATAAGTATGCTTGCTTAATTCCATTCATCTCCCCTTCTTTAGCCTCAAGAAAACAATGGGCCAGCTTGATGTACTTGGTGTAAAATTATTTAGAAAATTGTCTGTCGATATGTAAAATGAACTTCTAGTAAGGTTAGGAGTACATGGCTTATTTGTAATTCCTTTTTATATACTAAAAGTGACCATAATATTAAACCAGTTAACATATGGGGCAATTGGCATGTTCATGTTGGTTAAACTTCCTCTGTGACATACATCATGACAGGTCTACAACATTTTTCATGCTTCTGCGGATAAAACATTATTATTATTAATCCAACAGGTTTTTTTTTGGAAATGTTTGCTGAAAAACTAAAAACTATTCATTATAAAACACCTAATTTCTATTCTATCAAGTATTCTATAGCCAACTAAGAGTTAATTCACAGACCACCATTTTATTTTTGCAAATGCAGGAGTTCTGCATCAAATCTATTCATAGCAAAAGGTCAGAGGGAGGCACAAGGTTTGAGGGAAGTGGCTCCAAAACTGTTTATTAAGCCATTTCCATGGGTTAGGATGAAATTTTAGGATAAAAGTTTAAGATGAAAAATTTTTAATTTAAAGAGGACAGCAGCAAACCTCCACATAAATACAATGTGATTTGGGCTTGCTTTTACACTGAGTATGTATCTTCATCAGGATGTAATACACCCATTTTCTTACCCTAGAGTATGATTATTCAACCATTGCTTGAAATCTCAAGATTCTAAATACAGAATTGATGGTAATACTGTATTGATGATGATAATAATATTGTTCATATGTTAATTAAAAAGTTTTGAAGACTTAATTCATTTATTTAGTTGCTAACTTTTAAAATTTTATTAGAAGAAATTTAAACTTGACTTTACTTACAACAATTCCTTGAATTCATCCTATTATTTCCATGAATGCATTTCATCTCGTAATGGCCATAACGATGTTATTCATGCTACCATCAAAACATACATCCTTGTTAAACTATACAAGGAACGTAGCTACGGTCATGAATCAATGTAAACAAAAAAATGCTGAGACTGTAAACTCAGAGTTTATGGTCTCGGCATTTTTTTGTTTACAAACATCCTTGTGCTTCAATTAACTTGTTTTAATTTCTGTTGTCAGTTCATTCCATGTATAGTTTCTTACATGCTCGGTGTAAACATTTTTCATTCCAATTTATTTTTTGTTTGGTGTTGAATATTTCTTTTAATCCAACATATAGGTAAACTTCTGAAAATGCCTGTTTCTTGTTTTAGCTTTGCCATTTTTAATGTAATATTGAATTGACACAATTGCTTCTCATGCAGCATATTCTGTATTGAAGTATGTCACTATTTTCAATATAATACATCCAAGCATTTTCTCTTAAACCATTTGATACATTCTGATTGCTAATATGCATGGGAGCAGAGCCTTGATCAAATTGTATGATGAACCCCCACGGGTAACGCTTTTAGTATAAAGAGAAAAATTAAAGCAGAGAAAAATCTTAGTTTGCTGAATGAAGATGCATTTTAGTTCTTAATTTCATATCCCATTTACATTAGTATTTTCATGCACAAATTACATTTTGACTGACTTTACAGGAGAGAATCTTATGAAAAATACCACTTAGATGGTTTTTGATGATTTATGATCAAATTATTTTCTATTCAACTGGTTACAATAAGTGACTCTGGAAAACTGAAATAATGTATCTGAATTGACTTGTTATGATTATATCTTTCTGTAGAGGTTGCACAGTACAGAATGGAGCAAGATCCAGCCAAAAAAGAAGAAAAGAAACAAGAACTGATAAAGAATACA
Source organism: Hetaerina titia (assembly GCA_037158775.1). Classification (NCBI taxonomy): domain Eukaryota; kingdom Metazoa; phylum Arthropoda; class Insecta; order Odonata; family Calopterygidae; genus Hetaerina; species Hetaerina titia. Next base: position 73,170,456 of record CM073774.1, on the reverse strand, counting down.
ATCCCATATTACTTACAAAAGTTTGAGCAGGTTTTGAAGGAAAATGATGGCTATTTAGTCAGTGGTCAGGTAATAATTATTTGCTATACCTAGTCCTTGAGTATTATAAATCTTATGAGCGGAATAAGTATTCAGAAGATTTAAGTGTACCTTAATTTCTGAAACTTGAAGAACGTTAGATTTCACTTTCTATCCCTAGCAAAAAAATGAATCTAATTGACGGTGCCCTTTTTTGAGTGATGTAAAAGAAAAAACTCCTAATAATATGTTTATATTTTGTGGGTTTCTTTCAAACAGTTAACTTGGGCCGATTTCCAATATGCAGCCTCATTGGAAAACTTCGAATTAATATTTGGAAAAGAAGCTCTGGATCAATATCCACATCTGAAAGCCTTGAAAGAGAAGATTTTTGACTTGCCAGGAGTAAAGGAGTGGGTAGTCGAGAGACCAGTGACGGAATTCTAGAAAAGGACAGAAATATATCCGACTGCATAGTTGGTGGTATTATTTTTTAATGTTGGAAGTTTGTGGACCTCTTTTTGTTGGAGGAATGAGAACAGCCCAACCAACGATCGCTAAATGTCAGTATTTTTGTAACACATAGAATTTGTATGTTTGTTAGTATGTTGCTTGACCTGAATCAGAGACCTGTTCCCTTTGTAGGTCTTTTGTTGTTAATGTGAAATGAAAATGTAACTAACAATCAGTAAAAAAAAAGATTTGACCTATTTTTGATGAATAAATTGTATTTTTAGTGCAACCCCTTGTATAATTTTTGCTATAAATGATATGAAAGTATGGAGCCAGGGTGCATAAGTTCAGTAAGAGACATAAAAAGCCATTAGAAACTGTGGTAGTGTGTGTGTGAGATGTTGTCAATGTGTGTACCCAGTAGAAAATTTCTGCAGTCATACTTGAACTATGTGATTTAATCCTCATGGCACTAAAATTTGTTGTAATGTTTACAAACAAGCACCAGAAGACCAGAAATAAAGAGGTCACAAAAAGCAATGCTCTAATTTTCATTTTCACCCATCAGTCCATTGCTAACATATTAAAATTATTATCGGAGCTGCTTCATCCTCAGTTCAGTTATAGCATTAATTTTACAATGATAACCACAAATTATGCCTGAAACGGCATGGAATAATTTCATCAATGCAATAATGAGACAATTGCCGATTAATTATGGGCCCAGTTGTGTGTTACATATAAGATTATTAAATATTTTACAACATAATATTAGTACACACTCACCTGTGTGTTAGTCACAAGGTAAGACTTAAGGTAGACTACTTCCATTTTGTACGATGAACACTCATATTATTATGTAATCTTAACATGTCTTTTACAAAGGTCTGGCTGATGCAAGTCTTTCACTGTATCTGATGATGTTCAGCCTGGAATTAAAGTAGAAAATTTAAAAAAATCAGAACTAATGCTGAAAACTTAGTTGAGTATTGAATGATGACAGCTTTCCAATGAAAATGAGCTAGACCCTGATATTTGGGCTCACTTTGAATAACTCTCATGAAACACACCAGTTTAAAGAAAATCTTGTGATCATTAAGGTACTGGATTTAAATTTTGAATTAATTTATAAGAATATTTTTGCAAATGAAAATGCAACATTGCAGCTGAAGGCTCTTGTTAGTATATTGCTGCCTTTTTCATGGAATTGCTCTACATGCCAAAGGAGAATTTGGGATAATTGATCATTAATATAGATTACCACAGAATTAACAAGGAATATCCTAATGGGCACAGGACCTTACAGGAGTTTTAAAGGTTTATGCTTTTCAGGGCATTACATACCAGTGCTTTACCACAATATGCAACTTTCATTGTGTCTAGGCTCAATGCTTATATTATTCAAAGAATGATGCAAAATATTGTCATTTTGTAACACATCAGGTGTAAAAACAGGAAATGGAAAACCATAATAGCATTTGCATGTCCACAATTAAATCAATAGTCATTCACCCAGTTTGAATCTCCCAGAATGTTGGTCATTTCTCCAGGTTTTAAGAGAAAATTTGAAAAAGGAATAGGTCTTGAGCTATCTTTTAGAATTAATGTTTGGAGCAAATTTAGGAAGACTCCATTAAGTCATTGTTAACTTCATCCCTAAATAACCACGGCAAGTACATGAGAAGTTTAAGAGCATTTTAAGTTTGATTTCAAATTTCACATGTGACCGATGTAAGGATCAACAGCTGGCTGGAAAGGCATACTGAATTTCTTCATTTTGATCTTGACCAAAACTGGGCTTTAAATTACTTCCTAAAGAAAATTCTTACTGATACTAGATGAGCCCTCAAGTTAGTGTCTATTTTTTGAAAATGATTAACTATAAAAAACTGCAACAATTCACCTGTAAAAGCATTTGTAAATATATAGCAAATGTGTTCACACTTCTACTAGTAAATATTCATTCTTCCCAAGAGAATGAAAAAAAACTGCTCACGCAAAATACAAACATTTTGGATATCACTAACTAATAACTTCTACAGCAAAATATGAATGCTTGACATGAACTCATGTGAGGTATGTTATTAATCTTCTGCATTAACTGGGATACTGACTTTTCTCATTACATGATACATGGGTAATGTGATTTCCATGATATGAAAGGAATTTCTACAGCCTGCAAATGTTCTCTAATCATTCATCATAATGAAATGAAGTCAACTTTGATAATTTTATTAGGTAATCTACCGGTTAAGATAGGTTTTTGCATGGACACAACAATCAAATAAATATTTTGTAACTCCAAACAAAACCCAATCCAGCAACCTACTCTACATCAGGTCCCTCTTCATCTCTGTGTACTTCTTTCCTCCCTTCATCCCGTCCAACATCCCTATCCTGTTCCTGCCCTTTCAACTGTGGTTTTAAAAGTTAAGACAGCGGTGCAAAATGACCATAGCTGTCGATGCACCCAAAAACCCAAAGCTACTACTACTACTCATTTGCCTAACATTCTCCCCTCTATTACCTTCTTCGGCATTCCACTGCCGCTCAGTATGCCTTTCATCCATTTTTCCTGCCTCCACAGGATTTCTCTCAACAAACCCCTCTCCTCGCCCACCATACCTAGTACTTCATTTGTTTTCCTTTCGCTCCATTTCACCTTCTCAACACCCACATTTCAAAATCCTCCAATCTACGTCTATCCTCCTGCTTCCGCAACCAAGTTTCCGCACCGTACATAGCTATGCTCCATATCAGAGTTTTTATGAGTCTTTTCTTAACCTCCCTACTCAACGTCCCCATCATCAACTCCCTCCTCCTTGAGAAAGCCTCCTTGCCTAGCGCAATTCTTCTCCTTACGTCCCTACCACTTTGACCGTATTGGTCCAAAACACTTCCGAGATATGTAAACTGTTCTACCTGCTCAATTTTTTCCCCTCCTATTTTAATCTTAACCTTTTTCTTTCTGGAAATTTACACTTTGTTTTATCAATATTGATTCTCATCCCACATCTATCGCACTGAACCTCCAATTCACTCAGCAATGCTTGCAACCCCTTGCCTGACTGGGCCACTAATGCTCAACTTTGATGATGCGGCATTATAAACATTTTAAAAAACCAGCATTATTGCACTGCTCTAAGCCAAAATATTTTTGAAATTCCTCCATAAAAACTCAGTATTGGATATTCCGTGATAGAATTATTTGAAGAATTATTAATCAAACTTTTGCATTTTTATATTGGCCTAGTTTGAAAGAAACCTATGGGAATGCTTATACCTGTACATTGTATTAGGAAATTGAGTGGGTAATGTTTTAGGAACAATATTTGGAATGTATCAAGAACCATAATATATGGATGCAAATAACTTTTAGATACATTTAAATAACTCAATACTTTATCAAACTGAAATTGGAACCAATACTTGCATGCAAATTTATATAAAATATCTACATTTTAACAGCTCATCTTGAATATGAAAAATAAACATGCCTTCCTTTTTTACAAATAAAGCACACTAAGAATTATAGATTCACCCTGAAAGTTGAGCCGAAGTGATGTCATACAATAATATTTACAGTATTGATAAATACAATTTACAATACCAATATTGTGCAACAAAATAAAATTTGACCAATTGAGAATGTTTTTCAACTCTGTGCATCAACATTTTTCTTAAGCACTATTAAGATCTTTGGTTAAAATGGCAGTTCATCAAGCATACATTTCAATTCCTATTAGAGTATATCACAGAAATACAAATATCAAATGGTAAAAAGGTAAGTAAATAATTTTATTACACTAAACACTAAATTAAACCACTATGGGCTAGTGAAAGGTCTCTCTTAAATGGTTTACAATTATATCATTTTAGTTCTATAAAGAAGACTTCTGAGGGACCTATAAATTGTCATCAGATCTACGGCACAACATTTCAGAGATTACGAGTAACTATACAAATTATTACTTACAATGTCTTTGAGTGGCCATCGAAGAATCAATCCTGGACTTCCAATTAATGGCATTGCATTGGCCAAATACACACATCTTGGGTGAATACAAGGTGGGTTAGGCTCGATAAATCATAAATGTGAGCATGTTTTCAGCAATTCCCATTCCATACCATTTATTTCAATATTTACAAATAGGAATGAAATGGCTTCTATTAAAAACCATGAAGTCACAACTCTTAAAACGCCACTAACAAATCATAGGTTGATGGGTAAGCTATATTTTTTTGAACCTACTTAAACTTCTTTTGCTTGATGCAAATCCTCTCACTGGATTTTACAGTAATTAGTGTCATTCAATAAACAATTCAGTTGCACATACAAGACAAACATTTTCACTCACTCACCCATAAAATAAAAAAAATGGAAAACAATGCCAAATCACACCATGGATTAACTTATTACCATACGCCTAAGTAATAGCTTTAGGCATACTTTGGATCAACACTTTTCAGCAAAATGTCACAACAACAAGAGGTGCATCTTATATTATTATTATTATAAATTTCCAAGCCATGATTTATTAGTTACAGTGGACGTAGGAGTATGAGAAGTTTCATTAACAGCAAAGTGAACGATAACATGATAAAATGATATACTGCTTCACCCTAACACTTTTGATATTTTATATGTTGTGTACTGTACTACAAAAAAGGTTACCTTTTGGCAGGTGACTCAAGAAGTCTGATTAATGTACACAGCATACAGAGAAGGCAGACAGCTCAATTGCCCACCAACAGAGTCACAGAAAACAAACATTAATGATAAGAGTCCATCTTATTTACAAATGATCACAAGACTTTTTCTTTTTAATACACCATTTGGGCAAATAAAGCAGCACACTATCAATTCAATCAGTTTGTCCTCTTCCCATACTTCCAACACATCTTTTTATCACTCTTGACACACACATATATCCATTATATTCATTCCTCAAAAAGGAACAACAAAAAAAATCCTTCCAGAACAGGGCAGTCACTTGTGCCAATGTTACAAGATCAAGGCTTCATTCTCTAGCACACACACACACTTCTATACTGATGTAAGCAGTGTATTGATCCACAAATGCATGGAGGATGGGTAGGTAACAAAGCTGATGACATGTATCTCTGACACGTGCCTCATCAACACCATAAGAGGGTGCCAACCCATGGGTTCAAAACCACACGTGAGCAGCACCTGGAACTACACCAAATGAGACAGGGGCACCATGATCCCCAGAACCATGGCTCCTGGCATATTTGGCAAGCCTAAATTGAGGCCATGTTCACAATAATCCAAGGAGGTGATTCAGGAAAATTTAATCAATCTTCACAGTAGAGTAGATTTTCCTCACAAACACACAGGTGCCAATGTAACCAACTGTGCCACAAAGGATGCCCAAAGCAATGCTGAACAGTGCCATGTAGCCAAAGTAAAAGGCTGTTTGGAAAAGTCCATACATTCTGAAAAGAAGAAATGGTGAGGGTTCCACATAAATTTTATTTTAAAAGGAAAACACATCATGAGAACCCATAAAAAGCATTGATTTCCTTAAGATTTTTTGAGTCATAAGTTAAACCATCGCCATACTTATCCACATGACGCTGCATAACAGGAAATGATTACTTCAACTTGTCAGGAGTATCATTTTTATATGAATTTCCACCCACATGGAGATTTATTACACTTTAAGTTGAGAATGAATAATGGATGGTAGCACTTTTCCACTTGATAGAATTTATTTTATGACTGGGTTTCAATGTATTACACATCATCAGGTAACCAAACCTGGTTACCTCATGATGATGTAATACATCAAAACCCAGTTGTAAAATACATTCTAACAAGTGGAAAAGTGCTACCATCCATTATTCATTATGTTCGACTTCCACCACATCACGCCTGAAGCTACTCAATTCGTTTAAGTAAAGAGTCAAACAAATAAAACAGTTTCTGGCATAACTTTGTGGAAAATCTTCATATTGACATTTGAAAATTAAACAACTTTACTTTCCCACTTGAAATATTTTATTCTCACGACCTAGGTTTCGTTATAGTATAACATCATCAGGTCCTGTATGCCAGGCAACAACATTGTTTCATTCGTATTTGATGCATGAGCTTGTTCCTATTCATGGCACAACTGTCATGCACTCATCTTTTATTTCATACTTTCACATAACTTCAGATCCTTTTGCTCAAATGTGGACAGAATTAAATTATGTAAGTTGGGGTGTATTCTTTACAAAACTAATATTTTAAAATGATAGCAACTTGAAATGAATATATTCCGGGAATGTTGAGCAACCTTAATTATCACCCAAACAAAAAGCAAATTATACCAACAGCCAGGGGCGAGTATGGATGAATTTTTTGGGCTTCTGCTTTGAAAAAACTGATCCAATAAGTCAGAAATTGGGACAGTATTATGGTAAAAAAAAATACAATATTAGAGAATACTTACTTGGTTTTAAAAAAGAAGTAGTAAAACGAGTACAAGTACACATATCCTGAAGTTGATGCTGCAGCCAAAAAGCTCGTCCATTGCCTAATAAAGAGAGATAATGCTAGTATAGTAGACATTCATGAATATACTTTCATCTGCTTATATAGTATATATTTACCGATAATATATAGTCAATAACTCAGATTTGAACATATAACAAAACATGATTCACAGATGTATTTCATAATTGGCTGAAGCACACAACAGTTAATGTGTAAATAAAAGATGAAGAGGAAAGTTTTCCAAATTCATATACACAGGTACAGACCCTTTATTAAATATGCTTTAAGAGTTTCCCTATTTGGTGATTCCTTTTCTCATAATGTCATTCTGCTGAAGTAAAATTAGTGGTCTCATTACCTACACCAACACTAACTGCACAAGAATGATCTGGTACTTTCCCGGCAAATAATGTTTTCCAAGATTATTCGGGTCTCCCACCGGGTCCATGTTTGTAGGTTTGCCGACGTTTCGATGGCTGAGTCGTCCATCATCCGCAGGGCAAGAAGGCATCGTCCTCATGCTCTGAGGACAATGGACGACTCGGCCATCAAAACGTCGGCAAACCTACGAACGTGGACCCGGTGGGAGACCCAAATAATCTTGGAAAACTAACTACACATTTGACTACTAATAACAACAAGCAGAAGCAACATCATGGTTTTGTCCATGTACTGTATTCGTGTGTGGAGCATGATGACATTGAGTAGGACCTAAACATAAGTTTCAATACTGAAAGCATTTGACACAGCAAACCCTGCAAAATGTTTGCTTATGTGAAGCAAGTTCGTTTAATTAGTTTCATTTGCTTGTTATATTTTAATGGCCTTTTGAATGATTAATTGTTTTTTTAAACAAAATATTTTAATCTGATTGATGAATAATTTTGGTTTGTACTTATCCATAAAAATCATAAACACAATAATCAACCCGAAGGTCGGTTTAGTAGGTGATGGTAGAGCTCACCCATGTACCAAGCCCGACGGCATGTGAATATTCACACATCAGGGTAGGGGGGCCAGTTCCTTTCCCTGTGCTGGTTATGGTTTCCCAGGAAGATCTGGTACCCAAAAAATCAACTAGCTTGGGTGGAGCTGCAGGTGCCCAGAGTGCCTTGCCCGGGAATCGAACCCGAGACCCTCCAGTCAGTAGTCCAACGCTCTACCCACTAGACCACCGCGACCCACTTGTACTTATCCACTATACTTTAATTAAAATGTACAATGCATTTTGATATTTCTATGCCATCTTTACATACATTCCACATTTCAGGGGTTTGTATCTAAATATGTAGTATATTTAAAAGACATTGTACGTTGCAACTAAAGTTTAGTAGAAATTTTTTCACCCAAGTTATTTATTCATCATGAATGTCAACAAATTAGAACCTGCCATAGTCTGTAAGTTTGATTTTATTATGTGCAATTTCAATAACTTAATTTGAACGAATCAATTTTAGTCACTGACACTGAGACCCATATAACCAACGTTACTTTGATGCCTTCCCACAAAGGAAAGGTGATCATTATACACATTGCATTTATTGTAACTGGTCATTATACATGTAACTATCCTGTATTTAAATAATATTGTTTTGATGAGGATGTTTTTAGTTTCAATTTTGCCATTTAATTAGGATTACCACCAATTTTCGTTCATAGAAAACTGAATTTTTACCTATCCTTAATGTCTCTGCTGGGTGTAACATTATTCAATAACTAAATCAAAACGACTAATAAATTTGATACAGTACTCATATTAGATATCCACCCATTTGGGAAATCACTTTTACCATTGTTTTCTTCTTCCACTCCAGCAGAAATATAACCAAAACATTTAGACATCATGATTCATCAAAGAGATTACATAAAAATTTCTTACCATCTGTAGTCCTCTGCATTTAATAGGAAGTATGTGCAGACAATTGTCACACACACTGTCACTATCATTAGAATGATGAATACCAGGAGCATGAAGCCATACACATAGTAAATTTTGTATGCCCAGAAGGATGTGAAAATGAAGTACCTAAAAAAAATTTGAAAAGAGGAATTAGAAAAGGTAGGCTCATCAACAATTAATATAGTGGACCTTCGGTTAACGAGGTCCTCGCAGAGAAAATAATTCACATAACGAGCAAAAGTATTGGAAAAAAAATGAATCCCTTAACAACTGACTCAAGTGACAAGGAAAGGGAGATTCCTGAAATGATTTTACTGCTTCCTATTGCCTCAGTGTGCGATCAGCCATCATTCCGATAGCATGTCAGAGTTGCCAGTGATCATACATTTTTCCAAACTTGTGTTCAGAAAAATTATTAGTGATTTTTTTTGCGTTAACGTTAAAAAGTTAAATAATATTTTGTGCATATTTTTTAAAATATCCCCAAAGAAAAAACTGCAAGACTGATAAGAGAATAGATTTACAATATCCTCAAGAACAAGGAGATAAGTGCTTCAAAGGGCGTGACATGAATCAATGATGATACAATCGTCACGTATTCTCAACTATGTTGATAGGTTGCTTCTCATATGGATAAACAGCAGCAATTGCATTGCAATACTATTAACGAAAACATCATTTATGAGAAGGCAAAAGTGATTTTTGCCGACCTAGGTAAGAAAATGCCAGGATCATCAATACCCAAAAGAGAAGTATTTAAGTGAAGCCATTAATGATTGGAGAAATTTAAAAGGAAATGGCATCCACAGCATTGTGAGGCATGTTGAAGCAGCAAGCTCCAACTCAAAGGCAACAGAGAATTTCACTGGTAACTTAAAGAAGCTTGTAGATCCCAGACCTGCTACAGCTAATTTTTTTTTAATGGCCTCTTCTGGAAAAAGATACCATGGCAAACCTACATAAGAGCAGAGGAGAATGCATTTCCATTGTATTGTATGTATCACAAATAATAAACTATTTATTTTGATTCTTCTTTGCTTACTACAAATTGAATTTGCATTCTAGGTTTGTTCATTCCATGATAGAGGAACAGATGCAGATGATTCATTATCCTAGACAATTTATATGTAATTTTTTTTTAATATACCTTATACATAATTTATTTATTTCAGCATTGACTGCATTATCGTATTTCACATTAATTTATTTGGGAAAAATCGTTTCACTTAACTAGTGTTTCGCTTTACAAGAAAGATGGCGGAATGACTTATGATCATTGTGCGAGGTTCTACAGTATCTTACTAGTACTGTGTTGCCATTATCAGTATCATTATTTTATCTGTGAGGCTAAAGCTCTTTTCGACAAGTCTTTAAGACATTTCAAACAATTAAGGAAAAATGCTTAGCGTCTTCTTCCATGTATAACATGAAAGAGGTAGGTTTAAGTCAAACCTTCATCACCAGAATGTAGACGAATCGCACGACCAAGAGACACTAAGGAGCAAATAATATTTTAGAGTCCAAAATTACTTCAATGTTTCAGAAATTCCTTAAACACACATTTTTTCCATAAACAATATGATAACCAAATTTCCTTCAAAGTAAATACCTGAGCAAAACTTTTTTGTCAGTGAATATTTGAGGCAAAACCTCAGGTTATACTAAGCAACGGGTTGAGTTATATGCATTCAAAAACATACTCTGATCAATTTTCAACTCTAACTGTTGGACAATACAGCACCCTAAAAATTGCTCTTTAGGCTAATATATAAAAATGACATATGATTATGAGAAGAAATATTTTAAAAACAATTACACAATTTTATCATCAGCAAACAAGTTTTTACTAACTGTACCACAATTGGTTGTGATTATCTTTCAGATGGATAACAGTTACCAGATTAGAATTAGATTATATCATGACCAACCCTAGCAACACCACAGTTATTACTTAAAAAAATAATGATTTGTAATAATAATTACACCAATACGGTCAAAGTTGTAGGGACGTAAGGAGAAGAATTGCGCTAGGCAAGGAGGCTTTCTCAAGGAGGAGGGAGTTGATGACGGGGACGTTGAGTAGGGATGTTAAGACAAGACTCGTAAAAACTCTGATATGGAGCGTAGCTATGTACGGCGCGGAAACGTGGTCGCTGAAGCAGGAGGATAGACGTAGATTGGAGGCTTTTGAAATGTGGGTGTGGAGAAGAATGGAGAAGGTGAAATGGACCGAAAGGAAAACAAATGAGGAAGTACTGGAAATGGTGGGTGAGGAGAGGGGTTTGTTGAGAGAAATCCTATGGAGGCAGGAAAAATGGATGAAAGGCGTATTGAGCGGTAGTGGAATGTTGAAGAGGGTAATAGAGGGGAGAATGTTGGGCAAGCGAGGTAAGGGTAGGAACAGGATAGGGATGTTGGACGGGATGAAGGGAGGAAAGAAGTACACAGAGATGAAGACGGACCTCATGTAGAGTAGGTTGCGGGATTGGGTTTTGCTTGGAGTTACAAAATGTTTATTTGATAGTTGTGTCCATCCAAAAACCTACCTTAACCGGTAGATTACCTAATAAAAAAATAATAATTACATAATTTTTAATAATTTGTCAAACTACTTGAATAGATATGAAAAAGAAATTAGATTGATTCTGAAAACACATTCCACTTCTAATGAAGATAGATAATTAAGATAGAACTTAAGGTTGTTTGTTCAAAGGGCCTCACATTTCAATGAAAATGGACCCAAATGGCAGAACACCTCCAAGGACAACGATAACAGCAGGTTCCATGAACCACTTCTTTTCAGGTATTGGACGAGGCACAGCATTCACCCTACAGGGGAAGTCTGGCTGTCCAGCCAAATTTCTCCCCAACACTGTCCCAACCAATGTCAACGGAAGGATGACAAAGAGACAGATGCAGGTCACAGCCACCTATAACAAAGGAACAACACAGAGAAGTATGAAACAGAGAAAGAGGACCAATATATAGTATAAGGACAGGGATTTTGGGAACATGCACCTGGATCCAAATTAGCACAAGTCTCTCAGCATTTTCAGTAGACTCCCTCTCTCAACTGATATTCTCGGACTGGCCAACGTATTCTCATGGCTTGGTTCTTTCAGAGGGTGATTTATGAAATTATGTTTCCTCATATGACATGCTTCCTCAATCAATACAGTATCAAAGAATAAGGAGAACAAAAAGTCAGGTAATGACAGAAGATGTTAGATGATCCCTGGCATATGCCATTCAGAAGGTATGTGCCATAAATGTGGTTCTGATTTGGCACTCAAGACTTCCAAAATAAATATGAGATAGGACAATGAATACAACAGCACATTTTACAAATTTTCACTCGTGGTCAAGTATTAAAAAAAGTATTCAGAAAATAAATGTATTCAAATTATAATCATTGGCATGATATCTTGAGTGTACTTTTGGATGAACAGGTCATCCACTCATCTGTCCAAAGATCCTTGCATAAGAGCAATTCTACTGTAAATAACATCAGTTATAACCAATTGACCATTGAAAAATTTCTTTTTCATACCAAGGACCTAATAATTGCAAGAAAAGTGGTGCGTATTTATTGAAATGTAAAACTTCCAATTGTGTTTTTACATTGGCCAGACTGGTGGGAAGTTTTAAATCTGGACTTCGGGAATTTTAAAAGTTTTCAAAATCATGACAAATTCCCATAAACTGCATAACAGTTTAACAGGTATCCCAGTCCATGCGAATGATTTTTACACCCTGAAATTGTGTCATTTCATGACAATAAGTCAGTGTTTGCCAAACGTATGCCCTTCTAACAAACATGCATTTTCATAAATAAAACAGTTTCTGGCGTAAATTGTTGGAAAATCTTCATACTGACGTTTTTATAAATCAAACCACTTTACTTTTCCACTTAAACTTTTTAATTTTCACGACCCAGGTTTCGTTATAGCATAACATCATCAGGTAAAAATACAAGTCAAGCACAGTTACAATGAAAGATAAATAAATAAAATAAAAAATAAAAATAAAATAATATAAAATAAATAAGATAAAATAAATAAATAAATAAAATAAATAAATAAATAAATAAAATAAATAAATAAAATGAAAAATACAAGTCAAGCCCAGAGATATGTATAAAAACTGTGCTTGACTTGTATTTTTACCTGATGATGTTATGCTATAACGAAACCTGGGTCGTGAAAATTAAAAAGTTTAAGTGGAAAAGTAAAGTGGTTTGATTTATAAAAATATCAGTATGCATTTTGATTTTATTCCAGAAACTTTACATATTTGAGGCATTGGTAGAAAAGTGGATTTTCTAGAACAGCATGAAATTTTAACCATGCAAGAACATTTAAAAACAAACTGAAATGACGGAGTTGATTTGAACTTTAGAGAATTTTGGATTAGTGTTTTCGTGTTGGGAGTAATGACAGTATCGAGACAGCTGTGTCCTGACACTCAGGCCTTTTCAATAATAGGGAGAGAAATTCAGTCCTAATCCAATATGTTACATTCAGTAGAGACTGAACTCCATCCCAACCTCCAGAGTATACAGTTTACCCAAAATACACAGAGATGGGGTATCTATGCACCCATGGGTATGAACTGTCAGAGCTCCATCTCAAAAACTGGCTTCCAAACTTAAATGGCTTCCTTCAGATTTGTCCTAATTTCTAAGCCAGTTAAAGTACACATTATGAATTCAATCAAAGAGACCCAACAACTCAGACTCAATCAAATATTCCAAATTCTACAATACAAAAGTAATGATTTGAATGTAAAAATAAAGACAGGATGCTATGCAACATTAAACAACTTTACTTGTTCCAAAATAAATCTATGTAGGTGCACGGAATTAATTGAGATACTTAAACATAAAAAGTAGCGCAAATCACTAAAGAGGATTCACAGTCTTAATCATACTCTTAGGAGACTAATGCTAATTGGGATTATGCTTCCTTTGGTCGATTTCTGAACGCTACAGATCAACTAACAAATTCTCAAAAAAGTCATTAATTAAATAAAAAAAACTTAACAATCCATACCTAAGAATGAATAAAAAAAAACCATAAACACAGTAATCAACCCGAAGGTCGGTTTAGTAGGTGATGGTAGAGCTCACCCATGTACCAAGCCCGACGGCGTGTGAATATTCACACATCAGGGTAGGGGGGCCAGTTCCTTTCCCTGTGCCGGTAATGGTTTCCCAGGAAGATCTGATACCCGAAAAATCAACTAGCTTGGGTGGAGCTGCAGGTGCCCAAAGTGCCTTGCCCGGGAATCGAACCCGGGACCCTCCGGTCAGTAGTCCAACGCTCTACCCACTAGACCACCACGACCCGCCCTAAGAAAAATACTAGCAATAAATACCCCAATGATATATTGCTATCTTATAAGTTTGTTAATGTGTTAGCTAGTTAGATGAATTGAATTGCATCTTTAATAAATGGACCACTGGAGATGAAACCTCGACTCATATGGCATTTTAATTGATATCATGTGTAGGCCATCTTATTTCAAATCTTCTAGCAAACTTCACTTAACAATTCCTGCAATGATGGAAAACTGCTCCTTATTCATCAAATACTCATGTCCTCACATTGGATGGTTCTCAATTTAGCTGATCTCTTTATAGATATTTCTGGATGCCATTACAGTTAGTACTCTGCCTTGGATAGTGTACATAGAATTGTGCCTTTCAGTTCGCATGGGTAGCCGCCCACTTATATATAACAAGTAAACCTTGACTTCACTTTATGCTCACATGTAATTCCTGTGTTTCTCATTATGTGACCCAAATGCAGCTGCCACCCCAAAGCATAAAATAGTATGTCCTTCACCATGTAGGAGAGAGAAAATGAGGGACTACAAAAAAAAAGGAAACCATCAAAGGCTTCCAATCCACCCATATAGACCAAGCAGAGCCATATTCACCCATGTATGACGGGCAAACATAATGATTGTCACACTTAACCAGAAGATTTATGCACGCAGAATGTCTGGTGAGACAATCACAGAGAAAACATGAAAGAGTTCACTAAAACTGAGCTACTTCATAAACTTGAATCAAGATGTAATGGAATTCAAGAAAACAGACACAATTTCAAAACTCACCATTGTACCAAATGGAATGGCACGAGATGCATGGTAATAGATTGCGATGAAATTGATGAAAAAGGCTGTCCCACACACCAGGGCAGGCAACATGAAAGCAGAGAGGAGCATTTGCCTAATCCATATCTTGCCACCCATTCGGGCATAGAGACTTCCTCCAAAATAGCCATTTATGGGTGAAGTGGCCGCGTAAACAAATATTGCTGTGCTCAGAAGAGACCCTCGCCTGAAATGATGGTAAAATATGCAAAACGTTACATTTTAAACAGCAGGTACAGTGGACCCTTAAATCTATGTTATTGAAAGGATATGTGAAAAAAATGGGTGAAAATCAAAGCTCACGTAAAAATGATATTTGGAGCAGGGGTGACATTTTAAAAGTTTTTGATGCTTTCAAAATTAATTGAATCACTGGATTCAAATACAATGAATAATAAAAACATCAACTTTTTGTTATTCAAACATGCAATAATATAAAGAATAACTTCCTCACCATGAAAAATTTGAACCACAACTTCTCATATAGAAATATAAAGATATATATTACATATAAATGAAATGCCATTGGTTTACGAGTCCAAGTTCTTCTCTACCAGAAAAGCACACTATTTTATAATAGTTTCCAAACCATTGAGCATCCGAACAAAAGGCCAAGGATTTCTTTTTGTTTTTCATTGCTATAATCACTGCTACACATTTTCTGAAATTTAGAAGATCTCTGTTTTTTGTTGAATAAGTACTATCTAAGTTCTGGAAATAATGAGATGACAGCATTATGGCCAAACATAGATAAGATATGCGACTCCAAAAGTTGTCACTGTTTAAAACAAGCATTCTTACATGAGACATGTATCTAGTGTCTCACAACGAGATTTGCAGTTTTGTTTCATTCTATGGACCCTCCCATTGGAAATACATTCACTTTAAGCTGGCACGCAACAATTTCTCATGCACTATCCCTGATTCCTGATGAAGTTTAATTCCCCATTATACAATACATTTTACCAGCCCAAGGAGGAAGTAGATACAGGCACATCATCCTTGAAATATCACCATGTGGATAGTGGATGAAAAATTTTTATGTACCACTAATCAAAGTTTCCTACATCTACCAACATACCACTAATGACAATCTTCATCCAACATGAGTCTTTATTAATGGATTAAACCATTGATAAAAATGGTTTAATCTCAATTTAACAACTGTTAGATTTGCATTTATAAAAATGGAAATAAAGACTCCCATATTAATTTTCATCCCAACTTCATTTTTACATAAAACTAGAATTTACATGATTTTTCAAAGTTACTTTTAAAAATATAAATTTGAGATTCACCGTAGTACATCAACTTTAATAGCTATCTACCTTTGTTTGGCACCAAAATGAATGCACTAATAAATATATTTGAAACAGTGGCAATTATTGATCAACCATCTCCTGTATTTGGTTGCCGCTTCAGGGAAAAAGCAGAGGTTATGGGAGATCATGGGAGAGGGCAGGTGCCACATTCATTAAGTGCTGGCACAGAATGATGCTGCAGCCACCCAATTGTGGAAGGAGAAGGTAATAGGGCAGGGAAACAATAGAGGACAAAGAGTGAAAAGACCACAAAGAGTGAAAAGAATGGCGCTTACAAAAATGAAGTATGGAGAATGACACCGCTTTAAACAATTAAGTGAACAGTACCAAAATTGCTGCATTGGAGTCCTGGATTTAATGCTACAGGCACTCACTACCCTTATTGCACATCCCACAGAAAAATACTTACTCGGTATAAAGTTCTCCCAAAATTGCAAAAACAATGACACTGAGGGTGACTACAGTGACCTGGTATCCAGCACCAATGAGGGCAGAGAAAAGCATGGAATGGGACGCAGGACGAAAAACATCACCATGAACCTGCTTCCAGCCATATTCATCTCCTAAATCTCTCTCCTGGAAATGTGAACAAAATGCATATGATTTAGACTTTTTGTTATAAAGCGCTTAAAAATGATGGGACATTCTTGTTAGGACACTATAACATAGTTTTGCTGGTTTCTGCATGAGAAACCTACCATTGATCAGTAATCTACCACTCAATTTAATAATTATTTAAAATAATCTTTTGATATAAAGCAACAGCAATACATGATAAATTTATGAGCCACAAACATACAAAGTTTATATAAAAGGCATTGGTAGCAATATTTTCCTGGTATGGGCGTGAAGTGCTGAGTTCAGACCATTGGTTAAGTGTACGCATGATTGCAGATCATAATGGCATTGATAAGATGACAGTGCACACCAATTATTACTGAAAATTTGGTGATGGAAAATATCTATGCTAAACTCAACCTGGACAACCAAGAGCAGAGTCAAGTGTCTGCTTGTGAAGACCTTCTCCAATGGCATCGCAACGATTCCCCAATCCCCTTACAGTTCCGACTTGGCACCAGTAGTCTATTCCCAAAAGTGAAATCCACCCTCAAAGAACACCACCATGGGTCCCTAAGTACCATCAAAGAAGCTTGCATGCATAGCCTTCTGGACAATCAAGGACCTTCCGGAACCTGCCTACTCTGGTACCTTCAAGTGGTGGAAGAACCACTGGCAAAGTATGTCGATGCTCAAGGGATGTACTCTGAAGAATTCTGAGGTATTGTAGCAATATCTGATATAAATCTATGTTTCCAACACTTTCTATAAACACCAACTACTAATGTGGATTCCTTGAATTGAAGGTAAACCTGATCGGTGGATATCTTGACATGAATACTTAGGATATCGTTATATTTCTTGGCCAATTGTCAAGCTGGACACCTGAAGAATGGTTTCCTCCTCAACCCCTAAGTCTTAGTGAGGCAGATAACCACAAAAGGAGAATGATTTGTTCCTTGATTAGCATTTTCTCTTTCCTGGAATCCATCACATTTTAGTAGAAAATCGTGTCTTCTGTTGATGCTAGCACATTTTTTTCCTTTGTTATGCAATACTTTCATAAAATTTCTGCATCTTAAACTTTTATTATGATAAGAGTCAATAGACAGACAATTGAATATCCTGATTTTTATTAGTTTCACGCCAATCCCCTTTGTAATAGTTTGAGTGTGCTTAGATCTTTTAGAAAATTTGTATTCAGTGCTCTGAATCATTATTATAAAAATAAATTTAGGGCATCAAAAATGTAAAACAAATCAGGCAGCACATACTGTTAGTGGGACTAGAAATATTTCTTCCAGATGTCAGCTATATTATTTAGCATGTATTTCAGTTTTTGCAATTTTACACAAGATGAAGCAACATCAGTTTTTAAGTTTGAATATTCCTTTGCAATCATGCTTATTTCTATTAAGTCACAATATTAACGCTGCATTAAATCAAAATGTCAGTCATTTTAATATTGTTTTGCATTGCAGTAATAATAATACAATGATATTATACCATTAAGTGAAGATATTAAAGAATCTACAAGTATACTTTCTTAATATTGACTTTGTAGCTTCATATATGTATACCACATTGTTCCAAGTAATTAAGCTATATACTGCATTCTAAGTAGCAGAAGCAAGAGGTCGAAAAAGCTATAATGTACAACTAAATGTTTTATTGCAAGAGATATGACCAAATATGTACAAGTTTTTAGTGTTTCCTAATTAAATTGTGAAATACCATTATTGTTGGTAAAAAAAAGAATCCCCACAGGTGCAGAGGTATTAAGGAGGGCCCTCTTTAAATAAAATTCATACTTTGGATATCACAAAAATAGTTACTTTTTAACTATAAGGAAAAAGATTTATTGTAACACCGTAGGGAGAAATTAATAAAAATAGTTCAAAAGACGTATCACTACTACTTATTGTCTACAGTTAATTTTTCTTATTCAAGCAATTATTAAGAAAATTGTTAGAAAGAAGAGAGAACATCAGCCTAGGGAAAAACAAGAGCATGAAAGAGACAAAAGAATTACAGTGTTTTTCTAATGAAGAAGTTGTGTCAATGAAGAAAAATAGCAATGACACAAATCAAGGAAGAACCATTTAGTGCTCTACTGTGGTGAAGTACATCCACACCTTCAAGTGCTAAAAGAATATTAAAGATATACTCCTGGTTGTTAGATGATGACAAGATGGGTAAATTGAGTCTGATCTAATGATAGAGAGACTTTAACGGATGAGATACAGAGGGGAATCAAATTGAAACAGTGGCTAGTTCACTGGCTTCCTACCCCTACAGCCTGGGTTCGAAACCCAACAGAGGAAGGATTTCTCAGAAATATCCCAATCCTTAATCAGGTTCCCATGTGCAGAGCACTTCAAGTGGAGAAGGCCATCCATTCTACCTCAACCAATTATACCCACCTATACCCAATGATGCTACTGATTTCACATGTCAATTGTCTCTCCTTTAACTACTACAACAACTCAAGATGGGTTTTGGTTACATGAAAGAAAGAGGGAGGGGTAGACTATGCCACAACCTCAGACTTTGCCAATTCCTCCACTATCTCATCCCCTTGTTCCTGCAAGTCATTCCCACAGACACATACCAATCAAAACAATATTACATAACACATTCCCTTTGCAGTTTACATTCCATCAACTGGCTATCACAGTCTGAAAAATAGCACAACATTCCCAGCCAACCTCCCTGACTTATTTTGACCTTGTATTTTGCGACAAGTGCTATGAATTAGTTTTTTTTTTGGAAAATGGAAAACTTTTTTCAAAAATATTTACGCTAAAATCACAGTAAGGCATTCTTGACGGAAGAGACTTATAACCACACTTTAGATAAGTGTGACAGTATTTTATTATAACATGACAACACTTCAAAATTTAAACTTGCTAAAAAATATTTATCACCTCTTTAAATTTCAAATAAATGTTTTATAGGATTTGTAAAAACCTGACTTATTTAGTTTTAGTCAATAAAACTAACTGAAACAAATAATAAACACTCCTGTGAGACTCAACTATTTTATATTTTTTAGCAAAAGCAAATTCAAACTACATATACATTAACTGTGCATTCAGGGGAAGGCTTTCTAACATTGCAAATCAAATTTAATCACACATTATGGTTTAAAACAATGTCCCTCACCCCACAACTATGTCTGTAAGCTCCCTGAAAAAAGTGCCAAAACACAAAATCTTTAACCATCACTTTTTTCCAAAGGTATGAGCCAAAGATTCACCATTCAACGGACTTCGATGTATTCACACCACATTTTCAGGGCTTGATCATTTCGTACTACATGTGCAAGAACCATATCCTCAAACGATAGCAAAAACTAAGAACGGATATACTCCACGTGATACTACTGAATAATATTTTGGAGCAAAAACAGGTGAATAAAACTGAAGTGCAGCAAGATCTTGCATTATTGACACTTGGCAATTGCAGCAGAAAACAGATAGCAAAGAAGGCAGAGAGAGAATCCGCAAAGCCAATGCCCTTCCCTGAGAGTGGAAAAAACAGATGGCACAGAAGTGGCATATATTGTGCTATTCATAATAAAATAATTTAAACAATGGTGACAAATTTGTGCCAAAGAATCTACCGAGTCAAGTCCCAATATAGGGCAACCCCCTGCAGCAGGATGAGTATCATGAAGTGGTACATATGCTCCAAGTATTGCTACTGAATAATATTTTTGCACCATAAACACACTGGGCATAAAACAAACCTGAATGAACTCATATGATCACTGTTATCAATAACAGACCAACAGCAGCCAGAGAAAGCAAAAAAAAAGGTAGAGAGATTCCCAAAGCCAACACCCTTCTCTGAGAGTGGAAGAAACAGGGTTACAGAGGAGGTGCAGGGTCTGCCTTAGTAAATGAATAAAAAAAGAGACATACATGCGCCCAGAATCCATGGATGCAACAGGTCTCTGCATAGAGTATTTCCTAGAACATGAGCATGAGTAATGAATGTAAATATGGCAATTAATGTGTATTTTTAACTATGTGCACTTAACCTTACAACTTCCAAGGTATGATTGGTTCATTTTATGTGTAATGTATTCATGCCTCGTAAATTTTCAGCACATTCATTTGTTTTCAATGTGTTACTGGTGATAATTTTAAATTCAACTACCGAATTTACCCAAATAATAAGCCGAAGCTTTTTGTCACAATTTGTGATAAAAAAAAATCACCCATTGGCCTAAATTCGAGCCTCAGAAAATATTCCTTCAAAATCACAGGCCTATGTTATGCACCACGAGTGAAAGAGATTTATATTATTTTTCATTCAATTTAAAAAGAAGATTCTATTAATTATAATTTGTCACTTAATATCTAACTTTCTATAAAAGTTTTCAAGCTATTTCAAAGAGGGTTTGTTGAATAAACATTTGTTAACTAATTGACTAAGAGATGTTAACTAATTTGACAATAGATGTCGATGCTCTACTGTTTGACTTTCAATAATGTATAGGTAGACCTGTTGTCCAACAATTTGAATATCAATGTAACATGTAACTCATAAACAAAGAACAGAAAGACATAACTGCAGTGTCTATAGTTGATTTTAATAACATGTGACTGACAAGTAAATAACAAAACTGCTTTCAAAACAACAGAGCACTCAGAACAAAACTATTTGAGTTACATGTAATTAAGAGAATCAATTCCTATTGTAAGATAAACAAATGCAGATATTGCATTGATATAGAAAGAAGATAACACAAAGCAATGACATTCATTATTTTATGCAAAGAAAAGTGCAGTGAAATGTAGTTTCTCAGCAATAAAATGGTGCCACCAGATCAAAATCAAGATAGCAATGGGAAACCTCAGAGCATCTTACATCCTTTGTAGAAAAGTTCCTCTGGTCTACTTTCAAATGACCTCCAGGAAACCTTAAAACTATATATTTTCAGGGGTCCCAAAGAGAATGCTTTTGGAGTTGTGCAGCTTAGGTCATTGCAAATTATTTAATTACAATCGGGAGACTATACTCACAAGGAAACTAAAAATTTATGCTTAAAAATCCATACTCTATGCTTATTCATTTCCATTATTTTTTGTATTACCCTAGCAAAAATGCAATGCATAACATAGTTTAGGTTGTTCATGCATGCACAAAATACTACAGCATAAAATACCTTTTAAATTACTTTCTGGGTTCGTACCTCATATTCAACACTGTGAATAATGTGTGCAAAATTATTTTCAGAATTTAAGTTAAGTAATTAAAAAGTTGTATTTTGACAGGAATTAAATGAGAGCAATGAAAACTTTTCAGTTTCAATATTATTTAACGTTCTATTGCATTTTCCACATTTTGCTACCAATATATTTATGGGAAATAATATTTCTCAGCAGACTTTGTGCGGCAATAATAATTTTTGATTTTGCAGTACATGTTCCTGCAATAATTATTTTATTGTGCCAAACCTACATTTTTGTAAATCATTATTAAACGAATATGCATTATTATTACATGGAAAAATAAAAGTAACACCATCTTGAGGTATCAATTACACCTCCATAAAATATAGATGGATGTCACGAGTTGCCACCCGAAGAGGACGTTGAACGTGGAAACCCGGGTCATCTCGAAATAAATTTTCAGTGAAATCACAAAGTTACTAATTTTTTATTTCCATTTAATGTTTTAATTTAAACTTTTTTGCACCATCTGTACTTTCCTATTTACATTGCCTCGCATCCATTAGCCCTGATATTCCCTATATTCCCCTTAAAAGGCAAGCAAATACATGGCTTTACTATGTAGCAAATAAGTCATTTACTATCTATACTGCATTGTTTTAACCAATATCGTATGTGGAACATGAATTATCTAATGAACAAGGCGAACAGTAACTACGGCCATATGAAATAATGGTAAGAGTTAACCCCAGCCGTACTCTAATAAATGGGCAAAGCATAGGTAAGGGGAGTTAGAAAAGATATAAATTAGCAGAAAATAATAAAATAAATATAATAAAAGATACTAAAAATAAGTGAATTAAATAGATCCCACAAATGGTCAAAACAACTGTGTGTCTGGTGATTAAATTACAAGTTATTCTAATAAATGAAAAATAAACACGCACTCTCTAGCTTGGATGCACTTTGCAGTATTGATCCTTGCTAGTCTAGACTACTAGTCTTGCTAGACACTAAAATCAGGACTTACGAGAGATTTCTCTCGAATAACTTGTAATTTAATCACCAGACACATGGTTGTTTTGACCATTTGCGGGATCTATTTAATTTATTTATTTTTAGTATCTTTTATTATATTTATTTTATTATTTTCTGCTAATTTATATATTTTCTAACACCCCTTAACTATCCTTTGCCCATTTATAAAGGTATGGCTGGGGTTAACCCCCTCCCATTATATCATTATCTAAGGTAAGCTCCTAATACCCTCAAACATAAAATGAACAGCCATCTCATTGGGAACTCGTGATACAAATGCCTTATTCTCAAAATCGCAAAAAAAAAGTTGATTCTGTTTCATTATTACTACCAGTATTTAAAAAATCCTAACTTTTTACCCAATTTTCCAGAGCTGTTTGGACACCAAAAAAAAGTTAGGTTAAAGTATTCCTGTTTTGAAGTCATGACAAAAAATTATGAATTTGTCCAAGGTACAGGTTAAACAGAATGACCAGCTCTTTTACTTTCCTGCAATATAGTTGGCATATATAATGTTCATTAACATCACAATGTCCCATAGCCAGTGTACTAATTCTGTACTGAGTATGTGTACCCAGATATTTCCTTTGCCCCATAAAAATTACTATCTCACCCTTGATATTTTCTAAATACTATGATGGAATGTAGTCAAGGATACCACAAATTTCAGACCTCTCAAGAGGATGCAGGCACAGTATCTCCCTTTCTGGATTTTACATTCCAATGATTTCAAACTAATTTCAAATTATTTACATATTTACTCATCGATCCTGAAAAATGTTATATGCATGAGAGAGAGCATCAGATTGTTCAGCAAACTAATCCATCAGGCAGGTGACAAGCAAGCACTTAACAAAAAAGTTATTCTCGCCACACATACCAACGCACATATATATAAAATAATACAATAAATATAAAAAAATTAAACTTAATTAAATAAAAGGATCTTCCAATAAGTAAAAAAACCATAGTTTTAGAAAAATCAATATTTTTTTCTTTTTCATCTAACGCAATACTTGGAATGTTCTTTTTAACAAATATTTTATCTTTATTGACAGGTTACCGTCATAGATCCTGCATATACACAATTACTGCCCTAAAGGTGCAATTTCTGTGTCTTCATAACTTGTAGCATTTATATTGGTAATTTTAGACATGAATAACTTTTAAATTTTAATTACTATAAGACAAGATATATGTAAAGATGTCAAAATAAACTGTTTTTATGTTTTTTTGCAGATTATGACAGGAGATTTGTTCCTAATCTTGCTCACTGTTGTTTCATTAATTAAAAAAAATACCTTATAACTCCATTATTATTTTTATTAATTAACAATTTTCCAAAAAATAAAATTTTATTAATACGACCGGTTTCAATGTAACTACATCATCTTCTGGCAACAGTCATTTCTCATTGTCTACTATACATGCTGAAAAGCAAGTAAGGGGAGGGTAGTGGAAAATGGGGGAAAGAGAGAAGGGAGGGGAAAATTTTATTTTGTGGAAAATTGCCAATTTTAATTAATCATGATATTCCACCATATCATGCCTGAAACTTCTCTTTTTATCCATTACCATTATCAAAATTCTTTTGTTGCTTCAAATAATATTTTCTTATTTTTCAAAGAATGCGTTAAATAAAATATTATATACTCCATACTGAAATAGGGGTTTATCTTTTACATTTCAGAATATGACATATCATCTCTTCTTGATGCATGCGGCCTTGGATTGGGGTAAAATTTTTCTTACATTCCCTGTTTTACCTATCCAGTTTACAAAATATACATGACCAATTTGGTCATTAAATGATGATTCAATAACACATTGTGCTCACTGATTATGCACACACTGATACTCTAGAGAATTATGGAATAATAGTAATTTGAGTTAAAAAAAACTTTTAAATATGAAGGATTATGGATTGAATGAAATTGAAGATGCAATGCTGCTAGTGTCATTCAAGTAACCCAAGTTTTCCAGGTGTGAAAAATATGCTGGGAATTGTACGATATTCAAGTAAAATTAAAGTAAAAGAATGAAGACTAACTTAGCAGATTCCACTGGACTTTTCATTTTTCATAACCATGGTTCCATTATGTTGCAAGGCAATATCATGATGATGTTGTCTTGCAACAAAACCATAGTTGTGAAAAATGAAAATTCCAGTGGAATCTGCAAAGCTAGTCTTTGTTCTTTTACTATGAAAGACTTCCATCAAGTAATGCCTGAGACAGTGTCAGCTATTTATGTCTACTTGTAATTACATATGTCAGAATTAAGAGGTGCCAGGCCTAAAGTTTCCAAAAAATCAGTAGTGCAGCAGTATTTTTCTTCATTAAACATGTTTCAAAACAAGAAAATTGTCACTCTCGACCCTTCTTGCCCCAATTCATTAAGTGATCCCATATTAAAACTATAAGGTCTAGAATACAACATGTCTCCACCGGAAGCTTACATAAACATTTGCCATATGGAACCTAATCTCTTAAGTATTTGCATCTATTACAGAATTTATTTAAAACAGGATTTGCTTTTTTTATAAAAGACATGGGGAGTGATCACTGTATCATCAGCACTGACAAGTTCCAGTCCTCACACTCCAATCCAATCTCTTAAGTATTTCTTTGTATCTTTTAATATACTGCCACTTGTACCCCCAGCTGGAAGGCACTGGAATAAAACTGCCTTTTCCCCACTAAGCCAACCCTTTTTTACTGGCTATATGTGGTACTTGAAAAATAACAATTTCATCAATACGAGGATGACAGAAAGACACTAATGCATTAATGGAAGAGCTGTGCAAAGCACATCCATAATAATTACAAATGAAATAGTAAATCAAAAGCTCAAAGAATAAAGAACTCTACAATTATATAATGAATGAAATGAAAACCTTAAGTTTTGCTCTGAAATATATCCAAAAGCCACACAACGACATTCACAACTAGTGCCAGAAAAATTTTCAAAATTTCAAAAGAAACAAAAATGCATTGCTAAATATCTTAGTTGAAAATACAAGAAATGAAAACACACAGCTGACAATTGGGAAGGACACATGACTTTTAAGTTAATAAATCTTAGAAAAGTTATGGAACCGGAAAGTCACATTGACTAAATGCCATAGATGAATTGTAAAACTTCTTCTGGGGCAAAAAGACAATTACTCTCTGGGATCGATCTTTTCTATAATATAAAGGAAATATATATCATTCAGAAGTTAATTACAGGATTTGCTATTATTTATGAAATACTTGGACATGGGGGTGATCACTGTATCACCAGCACTGGCAAGTTCCAATCCCATAACTATTGGAATATGCTGTAAGTACTCACCATATCATCAAGTTCCTCATCCTTGCTGTACCTTGCATAATCCTTCCTTAGTGTTCTCATTAATATCATTGACACAAGTCCCACTAAAAAGATTACCATCATGAAGCTGTTGAAAATACTGAACCAATGAATCTGAAAATAGAAAAATTAAGAAATACTTCCTCGAAATGAAAAAACATACCATATAAAATTTTTATCAATGGGAGTTCAAATTCAAAAGTAGGTTTTAAGTATTATTCTAAGCCTTTCTGGTTATTTTTCATTACAAAAAGATAAGCAAAGGACTCCACGGTAAGAACTTCACTGTAACGTGACAATGCATAAGGAACGTGGTCAACATTCAAAGAACACTGCAGAAAGTCATACATTGCTTTCTTATTCTTAATGAATCCAATAGCATCAATACTTCAAAAGCTAATACCAACATAAATACCACTATAGCAAGATCTAATTCATAGGCCACTACAAAGAGTTAGTAATTAGTCAAGAGTTTTGGTTTACATGCATTGGTAGGAAACCCTTCCCCGTCCATGTCACACACTTGCTTCGTATTGATGATGCATTCCAATAAATAACATTGGAAATTGAATGGGAAAAGCATAAGCCATTACTGGATTTTCTTTAACCATTTTGATTTTTGTCTATCTAAAATTAATTGAAATGTTCTACATATGTTTTGTTTCGAAGTGGGTAGAGAATTCAGCTCGAGATGGGGGTGCTCCAGGTTCAATTCTGGATGACACCTTGAAGTTATTTGTTTATGATACCAAATATTTCCGAAATTACATGCTCAAAACAGGGTAAGAATCTGCTTTTACTGACCCTGAATTTATGAAAAATATGTGCTTTAATGATGACAAGGACGTTGAGTAGGGATATTAAGGCAAGACTCGTAAAAACTCTGATTTGGAGCGTAGCTATGTACGGCGCGGAAACGTGGTCACTGAAGCAGGAGGATAGACGTAGATTGGAGGCTTTTGAAATGTGGGTGTGGAGAAGAATGGAGAAGGTGAAATGGACCGAAAGGAAAACAAATGAGGAAGTACTAGAAATGGTGGGGGAGGAGAGGGATTTGTTGAGAGAAATCCTATGGAGGAAGGAAAAATGGATGAAGGGCGTATTGAGCGGTAGTGGAGTGTTGAAGGGGGTAATGGAGGGGAGAATGTTGGGCAAGCGAGGTAAGGGCAGGAACAGGATAGGGATGTTGGACGGGATGAAGGGAGGAAAGAAGTACACCGAGATGAAGAGGGACCTGATATAGATTATTTTGCCAGGTGGGGAGTCACAAAATGTTTATTTGATAGTTGTGTCCATCCAAAAACCTACCTTAACCGGTAGATTACCTAATAATAATGTGCTTTAGGGATTAGCCTTGTGGCTAAGTTTTAAGTCATTGAGTGTATCTACTGGGTTTTGGATGGCAGACTAACTCCAAGATATGAGAGGCTAGCTGGAAAACGAGCATACTCAATTACTAAGCAGTCATAAACAATTCAGCAGTAGTACTAGTACTTGGACAATTCAGAACACAATGCTTAGGGTAAAATGGCCTGAAATAGGCCTGGGGTAGGACTGAAAACTTCGAAATGCTATGAAGATGCCATGACTTGGCAACCAGCTGTGGCCAAGCAATAGGGCACCAATTACCTGTAGGAGGGGGTAACTGCCATTCTTAAAATGAGTAAAGGTCGAGTTCGCAGTGTACTCAAGTACAATGGAAGAGGAGACTGGAGAAAATAAGTTGGGGGGAGAGGAAGACAAATGTTGATGTTTTAAAATGGGTGCGTAAAGAGAAGAATTCACTGGAGGAAATTCGAAAAACGCAGGGAAAGAGGTTAGAGGAAATGTTGAAAGGTATTATGGGATGCGGAGGTGGCTCTCGGGTTAGACTGCGTGAGAGTCATTTTTGGCTCAACGTTTCTCTCCCGTTGCAGGGAGCGTCTTCAGGAGCAAAGTAATCTTTCCTGCTATTCCGCCGGTATACTACCTTGAACAAAAAGTTCCCGGAATAACCACCGTGTGGCGCTCCCATCGTTCCGATTTGAGTTCTGTTTTTTTTGTTAAATTGGTACATCTGTTGTTGATATTCCCTTTAAATCTTAGTGTCATAACTTGACATTTGCAAAAGTTACGTAGCCAAGAGTACATCTATCTCTGTGTGTGTTGGCGATTTTTTACAATTGCAGAAATGGATTTAAATTTGCAACAACGAACTTGTATTAAATTTTGCGTAAAAAACGGATTTAGTGGCGCACGGACGTTGTAAATGTTGGAAAAGTGTTTCGGCAACGATTCTCTAAAAAAAAACGGTCGTTTACCAGTGGCACGAGCGGTTCAGAAGTGGTCGTGAGTCAATCGAAGATGATGAACGCAGTGGCAGACCATCGACATCGAAAGTCGGTGAAAAAATTGATAAAGTAAAAGAAATGTTGGTCAATAACCGCAAATTAACCATCAGAGAAATAGCGGAGGACTTGAACATTGCCTATGGATCCGCCCAAGACATTGTGGTTAATGATTTGGGTTTCCGTCGTGTAGCAGCAAAGCTGGTGCCAAAAGACCTCAATTTCATGCAAAAAAGAGACCGTGTTGACGTCGCAAAAGACATGATTTGCGAGGCTGAATCCGATCCCACATTCATCAAAAGGATCATTACTGGAGACGAGACGTGGGTTTATGAGTACGACACGCAATCCAGACATCAGGCAAGTGAATGGCGTTCACCAAATGAGCCGAGACCAAAAAAACCACGTCGTTTTCAGTCCAAAAAGAAGGCAATGCTGACGGTTTTCATGGATTACAACGGTGTAGTGCATCATGAATTTTTGCCAGAAGGCCAGACAGTAAACAAAGAGTATTATTTGGGCGTTATGAGATGTTTGCGTGAAGCAATTCGCCGAAAGAGACCAGAAATCGTCGCACAGTGCGTCGAGACCGTCGCACAGTGCTATCATTATTCGTAATTTTTTGACGAAAAATGCAACAAATACCATCCAACAGCCACCGAATTCGCCTGATTTGGCTCCCCCTGTGACTTCTTTCTGTTCAATCGAGTTAAAAAACCATTACGGGGAACGCGTTTTAGCAGCCGAGAGGAAGTAATGGAAAAATCGCAGGAAGCACTGATGGACATACCGAAAACCGAATATAAAAAATGTTTCGAGGATTGGATCAAGCGCTGGCATAAGTGTGTTGCAGTCGATGGGGATTACTTTGAAGGGGACAATATAGATTTAGATGAATAAACTTGTATTTTTAATTTTCTGAATAAATTCCGGGAACTTTTTGATCAAGGTAGCAGTATATACCTCATCTCTCGTCCTTTCACTTTTTGACCGTTAGGGTCTAATAGCCATTGGTTGGTTTGGTAAGGGTGGGGTTGGTAGATTGTGTTTTTCCTTTCTCTTTTTGGCCGTTTGTAGATATTTTTCTTTCCCCACGCAAGAGGTATTTCCAGGTGTTTGGTAGGTGGAAGCCATCGTCCCGGTTAAAATTCTGTGGTTGTTTCGTTATTTCAATAGACTCACGAATTAGCCTAGGGAAGTAACGAAGAAACAATACTACTTCCCTAGGCTAATTCGTGAGTCTATTGAAATAACGAAACAACCACAGAATTTTAACCGGGACGATGGCTTCCACCTACCAAACACCTGGAAATACCTCTTGCGTGGGGAAAGAAAAATAGCTACAAATGGCCAAAAAGAAAAAGGAAAAACACACAATCTACCAACCCCACCCTTACCAAACCAACCAATGGCTATTAGACCCTAACGGTCAAAAAGTGAAAGGACGAGAGATGAGGTATATATACCGGCGGAATAGCAGGAAAGATTACTTTGCTCCTGAAGACGCTCCCTGCAACGGGAGAGAAACGTTGAGCCAAAAATGACTCTCACGCAATCTAACCCGAGAACCACCTCTGCATCCCTCAACAGCTGCGAAAGCCTCCGATCTACAATCACTCGCCTCTACAGGTATTATGGGATGTTGAAGGCTGTGTCAGAACTGAGAACATTGAGAAAGCATGGTAAGAGTAAGGACGACAGTGGGCTTTTAAGACAGCATGAAGGCTGGCAGATATTATGGGGAGATGAAGAGAGAAATAGGAAGTTCCCATGGTATTTAGGAATAAATATAATAAAGCAATATGAGAAAATGACTCACCCGATGCTGGAAAAAATTTGGATCCAAGTATTTGTCAAATCTATCTTCAAATTTGACATTTGACTTCTTCCAGTTCACTTCATATGTAAATGGAATTTTGGCATCCAGAGTAAGTTTTACTTTATTTTCAGAAGTTAAGTTTACATCAACTATTTGTTTTCCATTGAAACCTATGTCAAATTTTTTGTGTGTCCAAATGTAATGGCTATAAACACCACCATTTTCTTCCACTTCTCCAACAATTCCTGAAAACAATAAAAATTGTTTAATCAAATGTTTCCAACACATCAAAAGTGGTATCATGTGCACAAATTAATCCACTAAGATTTAATCGCAAATGAAATCTCCACATAATATATTTCAGAAGAATAATAACACTAAATAAATAAACATTGGAAATTATTTTCCTGGTTCACATTTTATCACATGTTTTTACCTCACAGTAGACAGAAAATTTTAAATACCATGATTTACATTTAGTGACCTTTGACAAAACATAATAAAACATTTCTGATAAATTGGAGATTCAAAGGAAAAACCGCTCAACAAAATGCAATATTTAGTGAGATTTCATTAGGAATGTTACTAGTACATAAAAATAACCATAAACACAGTTATCAACCTGAAGATTGGTTTGATAGGTGGTGATGAAATTCACCAAATACTAAGCCCAACGATGTGTGAAATTCACACCTCTGGGTAGGGAAGCTAGATTCTTTCCCTGAGCCACCTATGGTTTCCTAGGAAGTGATGGTACTCAAAAATTCACACAGCTAGGGTGAAGCTTAGGGTACCCAGAGAGGCATGCCCAGGAATCGAACCTGGGCCAGTAGTCTGAACCTCCAGTCAGTAGTCAGATGCTTTACCCCTGGACTACCATGTCTCCCTAAGAGTCCATAATTGATCTGAAAAATATGTAAATTAGTACTAGAAAAGGAACTGTAATAATGGTTCAAACTTCTGGAAGATGTTTTGGCAAAAGTGTGAGACTACTAGACAGTGATGATTGGGACCAAAATCTATCAAGAGGTAAACTGGATAGTGCTGTGTAAGTCCTGAATGAAAACAAGAGGTCCACAGAATGTCAACTCAACAAAAAATTTTCTATATCAAGATCCTGAGAAGGAAGGCTAAAGACATCCTGCTCACAGAAACCAGGACTGTAATTGATTCTTCCTAGTATTATTTTGCTATACGTTTGGTAGTCATATGTTTAAGGCAGGTTTTGGACAGATGCAGACGCCACCTCTACCATTCTAAGCCTTGCCTAACACGGCACAATTATACACCCAAAACTAAAATAAACCCCTAATTCCACCTATATTATGCCATTAATGTCTATTATTTTCCTCTCCATACATTGTTTGCCTAGCATTCCCTTTCCTGCTTCGTTAGAATTTCTCCGAACAATTCTATCCCCTCCACCACCATGCCTAATACTGCTTTATCTGTTTTCCTTTCCATCTATTTTATCTTTTCCATCCTTCCACACCCACACCTCAAAATCCTCCCATCTCCTACTAACTTCTTGCTTAAATGACCATGTCTCCACATAGCACAAAACCATAAATCATATCTAAGTTCCAGAGTTTTTTCTTAAACCTAACTCACCCCTGCCATCAACTCCCTCCTAGTGAAAATTTCTCTGGCTGATTCAATCCTTCTTCTTATACCTCAACTGCTTTGACCATCTTGGTTCAAAACACTTCTAAGATAGGAATTTTGCAGCATCTAATCCAGTCTATGACCTCCAATTTTAACATTTAACCTAAGTCTTTCTCTTCCTAAAAAATCAACATTTTTTTAAAGTTACACAGATTCTAATCTCATTGTGTCCGGTAAAACTTTGTGTTATTTATTTCTAATTTAGATAACAACTTTGTTACTTCCACATAAAAAGTTTACACCTGCATTTGGATTTGCAAAATCAATTAACCACAGAACATTAGATATAGGCTCATATGACAATCCCTCTCCTATACATTTCATTCCTTCCTCCTACTTTTCTACTTCCACTTCTAACTACTTTTCCACTCCCTTCTCTAGACCTGATGTTAAAAAGACCCCTTGAGACCACTAAGCACTAAAATCTAAGAGACACTTCTTGAATTAAGTTTTATGAGGAGTATCACAAAGTTACAATGATAATTTATATTAAAAAACACACTGTAATCAACCCAAAGGTTGGCTTGGTAGGTGTGGTGCAGTTCACCCAATATTCATTTAAAAGATGCAATGGTTGTGATATTCAGGAAAACAGGAACCAAGAGATGCATACACTGAATATTGAGTCTAGTGTTATAAGTATCAATATCACTAGCATGAATACTTATTTATGTAGTTAGTCCAAAAGCATCCAAGCATGGCAATTAAATTGGGGAAATAACCAAGAAAAACAGATGATTATTATTATTATTATAAGGTAATCTACCAGTTAAGGTAGGTTTTTGGATGGACATAACTATCATATAATTAACTTGCAACTCCAACAAAACACAATCGAGCAACCTAATCTCATCAGGTCCCTCTTCATCTCTGTGTACTTCCTTCCTCCCTTCATCCCATCATACATCCCTATCCTGTTCCTGCCCTTTCCTCGTTTGCCCAACATTCTCCCCTCTATTACCTCCTTCAACATTCCACTACCACTCAATACGCCTTTCATCCATTTTTCCTGCCTCCATAGGATTTCTCTCAACAAACCTCTCTCCTCACCCACCATCTCCAGTACTTCCTCATTTGTTTTCCTTTCGGTCCATTTCACCTTCTCCATTCTTCTCTACACCCACATTTCAAAAGCCTCCAATCTACGTCTATCATCCTGCTTCAATGACCACGTCTCTGTGCCATACTACTACTCTCCATATCAAAGTTTTTACAAGTCTTGTCTTAACATCCCTACTCAACGTCCCCGTCATCAACTCCCTCCTCCTTGAGAAAGCCTCCTTGCCTAGCGCAATTCTTCTCCTTACGTCCCTACTACTTTGACCATGTTGGTCCAAAACATTTCCGAGATATGTAAACTGTTCTACCTGCTCTATTTTTTCCCCGCCTATTTTAATATTTAGCTTGGCCTTTTTCTTTCTGGAAAATTGTATAACCTTTGTTTTATTAATATAAATTCTCAAAACAGATGATAACAATTTAACAGGTAACAAATAGCAGCCCCGCATAAAAAAATAAAGTTGTTTACATAACTAAGGTAGACAAAATTAGTTAAGGAGAGGAGGTCCAAAGAAAATTAGAAGGGAGAAAGAGCATGGCATGAAGAGTTCGGAATAGGTCGATATCAGGGAGGCATTTAATCATTACATTACAGGTTGATAGAAGTCTTAAAGACTAATGAGCATTCGGGGATTGAGAGGCAACAATATGTGACTTTAAAAGAGGGAATTCAAGCACAATGCATGTAAAGACACACAAAGAGGAAAAAGGTAGAGAAGTTAGAATAACCAATAATTACTCTGAATGATTTTTATGAAAAACTTAATTTGATGCAGCAATATGTAAGGAAGGAAATGCCAAGTGGAGCCCTGATCCAATCTAGAGAAAAGTTAGATAATTGTAAGTGATGGAGGCAAATGACAGAGAAAGAAATTCATCAGGCTATTAAGTAGTTTGAGAGAAGTGGGTGGAGCGGTGGCTCAAATTTGGAAACAGTATTCAAGGACAGGATAACAGCAGGAAAAGAAAAACGTTTGGACAGCTGGCAAGTTTGATACTTAGCTCTGTCGATAAATCAAGCCCACCAGTGGCATGGCTTTAGAGGAAATACTTCTGATACAATCACAAAAGAGAAGTAACAAAGATGACACACAAGCCTCTTTGAGTAGTGACTGCTGAAAAAACATGATTATAAATTTGATAATCATATTCTTGGAGTGGTTTACTGAGAGGACATTTATTTTGGCTGGATTCATTTTTAGGCACTAAGTATTAGACCACCCAGCAACAGAGTGGAGGGTATTCTGTAGGCTAGTGATATTGTCGATGGAATTGACTTGTTTGAAAATTTTGCAGTCATCTGCATAGAGGAGAATTAAACATGAGCAGTAGTAACCATTTCAACCAAGTTGTCTATGTAAAAAGCAAATCATGAAGGAAACTCTCTTGGGGAAAACCAGAAGAAACAGGGACAACAGAAGAGTAAATAAAATCAATTACAACTTGCTACTGCCTGTTTTATAGGAATTGAGTCAAATTATTCCAGAAATATACTATGAGTATTATAGTGATTTTCCAGTTTGTGGCACTCTGTGATTTATTTTTTATCAAAAGCTTCTGCAAAATGAACATAATAGATACCCAACTGAGTTCAGAACTCTGAGACCTGAATGGAGAAATATTGCTAAGTTCAAAGGTTGCTTAATGTCGACAATCCAGGAAAAAACTATGTTGCTCTTCAAAAAATGAAGGGAAAATTGGAAAACAAAAAGTCTTTAATGGAAAATGTGCTCACAGACAGTTGACATGGTAGAATGGTTAGAAGGGAGATTGGTCAGTAAGACTCAAATGGAAGATTTTTCACAAGATTTGAAAAAGGGAAAACCTCATCTATTATCAACATCATACCCCACCAAAAAGCAATGGATAAAAAGAATGGGAATGGGAACAGCCAGAGGAGTGGCATTTCCCAGAAACCATAACCACCAGTTGATTAGAGCCATCTCCACAGGTGCTCTTAATGCCATTTTATAATAAGCCAAAGGAATTAAATACTGCAGAAGGCTTGTCACTCCACCAATTCCAAGTTAAGGAGGAACAGAGAAATGAGCAAGATCATACTCTACGTGCAAGACAGAAAAAATACAGAAGCACAATTAGGTTACTGTTATGTGGCATTAATGAACTTGAAGGTCACTGAAAAATTAAGAAGTAGACAATTGACTTTACAACTAGATATACTTGGAACCAATGGCAAAAA
The DNA here is from genome assembly GCA_037158775.1 of Hetaerina titia. Lineage (NCBI taxonomy): Eukaryota > Metazoa > Arthropoda > Insecta > Odonata > Calopterygidae > Hetaerina > Hetaerina titia. The sequence goes on along the minus strand of CM073774.1, from coordinate 73,134,896 downwards.
GGAGCAGGGTATGAATATAAAAAGAATTTTAAGAATATGGGAAATATAGTGTATCAGTTCAATTTCATGTGTAGTAATGTAGTAATAGCAGAGAATTACGGAAATCTATAGGCATTCTTAAGTACAATGGGTTAAGAACTTCAAAAATATAACATGAAGTAAATAAGAATAATGCTTAAATTCAGCACAAAGGAGAGAGAACCAGAGAACAGATGCTGAAATATGGATAGAGAATTAGAACAAAATGAAAAATCCACTCTTTCATCAGTAAGAGCACCTACCACAAAGCTAAACCCCAAGGTGAGGAAAGAACAAAAATCTTTCACCTATCCACAGTAGCAGTATAACATCATTTTATGTCAGTTGAACAGGAAGTTCTCGTGACATCAAGCACAGAATCGCTTAACAGCGGACTTTAATGCTTAAGACCAATATGCTTAATCAGAATTTGGTAAAAAAAAACAATTAATTATACCCTAAATGAAAACTTTTGCATGGATTTTAGACACACTACAAGTCAGGCAGGGACCAATAGAAAATCAGACTAGAGAAGGACTAGAATATATTTGGTTTACTACCGTTTAAGTTAAGGTTTGGATGGACACAGAAAAGACTGCTACATTTCTAAGGCATAACCTGACAAGCCACACTACAAAAATCCTTCTTCAATTTCACATACTCCCTCCCCTCATGGCATCAAAAATGCCTTAATGCCTTGGTACTGAAGAAATATGAAGAACCACATAGATTCGGCACGCCTTAAGACACAGTGGATTTATTAGGAACACAACGAAATTAGAATTGAATGCAACAGAAAAGAGGATGAAGACAACAAACCTTCAATCTAAAAATTAATTAATACATATGATTTTAGCATCTATCTCATCTGGATAGAAGTGAAACATTTGGAGACTTGATATTGGCACCACAAGTTCATTTGTTTTAATTGAAGATACAAGGTTGTTGTGATATCAGTAGTGATTTCTATTTTAACACCAGCTTCTGAAAAATATACCAATTGTTCAATTTTGCACATTACAGAAGATTAGCACATATCAAGACATGCCTGGGGCCCATTTCTCAAAGCCAAGTCAATTCCTTGTAATCTGTATACACAGAGTTCACTTAGGGTTACAATATGTGCAGCATTTGTTACTCGCCTACATTATACAGCACGTGAAATTTAAAGTTTCATATTAAGTTAGATTGTTTTCAGGGTACTTGTAGCTTTGAGAAACAGGCCCCTTGAGTGATTGTAGGCACACCTATGGACTGGTGCTGTTAATAACATTTGTGTGTATTGGTCAGTCGTGAAATTTCTGAGAACATGGAAAATTGCATTCACTTTCCTGATTTTTCCTATTTTAAGGCCAATATGCCTATTTTTTCTGAAAAAATATCACTGGAGAAAACACTGAAATGGCATTCGTCCACTACACAAATCAAGAATACCATTTTTTGCACCAATTCTTATTTATTTATTATCTATTGTAAAAATAGTAATATTTTTTAAATTATTTATCATAGTTACCAGATTATTTTGAACAAATTTATGCCACAGATAAAACTAATTAATACCATCGGCTACAGCATGTAGCCATTTTGTACATCCTTACTATGTACATGGCAGTTTTAAAACTATTACAAGAGCATATGAACATTTGAAAAATATATTACAAAAGAAATAATGGGAAAAAATCTTCACAGGTTCAACACATTTCAATAATAATAATTATATTTAACCATTGTAGTTCCATCAGTATCTTTATGATTACTTATTATTACAAAAGCTTATGGACATGAAACTGAAAAAATGATAGCATAACATGTTCAAGTAAATATTAGGAAACACAAATGTATCTAAGCTGTTTCTCAGCCAAATCATTAAGGAAGATACTATTACTAGGGAAGCTACTCAATATCTGGTATTTTAGCCCCAACTCTTTGCCATCAAGTGCAGAAAATAATACAATGGAATGATTATGAAATGGGCACAGGCATATTTAATGAACAATCAACTTAAACAATATTTAATATTAGGCAGCAAAAATGAGGATATCAACTGTGAAACATTATGACACAAGTGCTATTTAAAATTTACAGCAATATTAAAGTTTCTTGTAAACCTCGGGTTTCTTCCTGAACAGTTTTTTTGTTGTTCCACTGTAACTTTCATATGTACTATAATCCCACAACCATTTGTTTAGATCCTCATCAAGGATGGGTGCTCTGATTCGTGACCCCCCACTTTATGTAGCAGTCCCTGAATTGCTAAGGCATAGGCTCAATAAGAATCAAATTCAGACAGATGGGTTGATTTTCTCTCTTTTCACTAATTTTCTAATGTCTGGATTGTTTTGAGGAGCAGTCAGCAGATATATTTTGAGTTCCACCAAGATAACTGAACATTAAACTCTTTTTCTTTTTCGATGGTCTCATGGTCAATGGCTGGTCTCACAAGGCATTAGATCCACTTGAAGTTTTCAAATCCTCCAGGGTCTTTTGCACTGACTGTATGTTCCTTCTGCTGTTAATATAGAGAAACTAATTTTCTCCACCAGCATTTACATTGCTAACAACGTCATCATGTTCTGCTGCATAGGTGTTCCAAGTAGTTCAGTGCTGTGACCATGCATTGTTACCTGTGGGTGTCTGTCAGCAGCCTTGCATCCACCTTGTGCAAATTTTCTGGTGTCATATCTAAGGACTAGTCATTCATCTCCAAATTTGAGGATCAAAGGCTTTGCTGAAATTCTTAACTCATCACATTTACTAGTTTGTCAACAACGATAGGTGTCTACTATCATACTAGACATTGCTACGAACATTTATTTTCCCTTCCTTGAATACTGCTTTAAAGTCATTCCTTCACAAAGACTACTCCACAAAAGTTGATGATGAGTTTTCCTAAGAGTCAAAAAATAAACTTCACACAAAGTCAAATTTGTGACTGTCAGGCTCATTTTAACACAAGATGGTGGAATCATAAACAATGGCCATCTGGCAATGATAAAGCACTTGTTGCCTAGCTACTATCATACTATACTGAATGTGTGCATAGACTCAATTCTACTAAACTCATAAGCAGTTCAATGCAATATTTCCAGAAATACTGTGTGTATTCCTACATTGAAGAATATTATACATACACAGAGAAAAAATGAAATTCTAGAGATCAATAGAATTTTGCAGTAATATTTTCAACTGCATGAACCTTAAGGTAAGGATTTCAATTTGATAGCTTAAAATAAAGTATGAACAAAGCACATTATACCTCTTTTAACAACCTTTGAATTTAATCAAGACGTTCCGCACACATGGCAACATTAAATCTTTATTGCTTCCCCACAGCATGTTTTCGCCACTACTGATCCACTTTATGAGATGTATATGCATTTATGAGCATCATCAATAAAACCACCATACATGTATGCTTTGACCAAAATGCCCTTCAATACTCAATCACCACACATTAAGTTTTCAGCAATTATTTACTTGGAATATTTTAATTTCAAAGTCAATGTAAATAAAACCATTTAGTTCATGTACAGGCTTTGCTGAACAGTAATACAGTATTCAGTAACAGTAATACAATAACTCTGACAGCAGCTAATCACAGCAGAACAATTTTTAAATATCAGGAGCATTTCAAGATTAAAGTAAATCACCAAATCTAAGAGCCCATTTCTATATACAGGTAAATTGTTACAAAATAGGGTAGATGGGTGTGTTTCGCAGAATACCACACATTATTAGCACCAGGTTATAGGATAACCTTGGCACCATTTAAGTCCCCTTGCCCTTGGAGGGCTTTAACAACAGATGACAGAAATTAAATAGGTACACCAGAGAGTATTTAATATCAATCATCAAAATTTCTTGCAAAATGCAAATGAAGGTGAATCAATTGCAACCCTAAGGTCAAAAATGACCAACTGTGTTCCATTCCCATTCTGACATATTGTTTTCTTTTAATCATAAACCTTTCCTTTGCCCACTTGAGACTTCATGCATTGGTGAACAGTGTTTGGCACTCATCTCTATGATGTTTTTCTAACTCCTACTACCAGTTCCAAGCAATGCCTTCTAGCATTTGCCACCACCCCTAGTTTTTCCTCAGCAAAACAAACATAACACAGACACTTAGAAAAATCTTGAAAATCATCTTCAAACAACAACAACTATATTTTGTATTCACTTCACACAGTACATCTTAAATTTTCGTTGAGCAGGCTTTACTGCGTAATTTAAATGGAAAAGCCCATAAAAATAATTCAAATATATTCACCACTACAAATCCACTTTCCATAGACTTTCTTCTAAATATCCAAAGTAGTTTTCAATTCATCAGCAATAACCTCATGTAACAATTTACATTGAAATAGAAACAATGTGTGCCATGAAATAATGGATAACACATTACCTGTCTACTTCCAGGAGCATCAAAGGAATATTAAAATTAAGTCCGACTAAATTTGATCAGATTATAAATGGGAGATGTATATGTATAAGGCCAACTACAGCGGCGCATTCACCATATATCAAAATGTCTAAGATATAGAACAAACCTAATTCTAATTTGTTAAGAACATGAAAAAATTTGCAACTCACCCCAAACAGGGAGATCATCGATGTACATCTGGTACCAGTAATGATTCTTTACGGCATAAATGAAAGCCTTCTGCTTCTCTTCAGTTAGTAGTATTTCACAATAAGGTGTATTGGTGATGGCAGCTAAATAGAATTGACATGCACATATAGTTACTCAAGCAATAACATGTAGTGTACACGTAATCGGTAATGATAACTACCGCTAGAAGAAATCAGACCTTTAAATTCAATATCCAATCCACTGAACTCCAACTCCACCCCTTGAAGTGCTTCGCCAAGGGTTTCATGATAGTGGCTTATCGTTTCTTTGGTGCCAACGCAAAATGGCAAAGAGAAATATGCATAAGTTTCTTGACGATTATGATACGGTCCGACGGTATTCATCCACAACACCACTTCCTCATTATCTTCATACTGTAGCGTAAGAGAATATTTCGAATTAAAAACTTAGTTAATAACCAAGTCTCCTCGGAAATTCATCACAATAAAACTTGACATTTCCATTTGCCAGAAAATACTATATTTCATATCCACACTGATTATTTAAACATTAAGTTTCCCACTACACTTCAGGCTACCAATGTGATTATGAATTTTCTTTATTATACACCCCCCTACGAAGGCCAATAGTGAAAAATTATTTCATTTCGTAATATATTTTATAATTTAATATAATAATTCTACTAGAAATTGCAAGTAAAAGCATAAACACAGTTTTATCCGACAAAGAAAATGGGCAAACGCCCTATCGGCAAAACAAAAAGCAACCTTTCTACTTACTATGTGCGTGTGCTCATCAGCGCTGACTCTCATTAATACACAAAATATAATAAAGAATTTTAAGTTCTTCATACTAATAAGTGTAGCAAAAAATTGGTGAAAACTAAATTTGATTATTTTAGAATAACAACTTGCGATTAACTTCACGGATTTCCATTGATGGCAGCCCGTTTGACAACATCAGCATCGTACGTGTTACTGCCACGTCGATTCAATAGATGTCTCTCGAGTTCCCGAAGAGGAGCGACGTACTGATACAAATTTAAAATGTTTAAATACTACTAGTTTAAAATTAAAGGTAGATGAATAGATGCGATTTAAAAAATAAATTGCATAATACTATAATATTATTCAATATACCTCATTTGATTTATTAACATGTTCCCCTTATCTTCAGTATAAAGAGTATGAGCCTGCATGGACGAAAATAATTTATTGAATACTAGTAGAAATGGTTAATTTTATTTAACTCAGATTTCAAATTGGGTCTGACATTTAACCATTATATCGATTGGATCATTTCTAAGTGCCTAAGATAAAGGTCAAAGTTAACGCTGCAGTTATCGCTTAGATAAGAAAAGCCCAACGCAATACACTCCACAAGTTCATGCCAGAAAGATTAAGGACAGGTATTTGAGATGACAGTTCTTGGGTTATTTATTTCAAGTTTTACACTTGACGAAAAATGTTTAACTTTCCGGCTAGGGTAAGTCACTCCATAATATTTTCCCAAATATTCAAATTATTGAGAATTGATTATGTAGTATGTATATTGAATGAAATAATAAAAAAAATTAATCGAAAATCGTCCAAAATCCCTACACAACTGCCTGCATGAATACTATTGTAACCGCCAAGTCAACTACCTGTCCATACGGAGGTATAAAATAATGAATTCACGGAGGGAAATGGTGAAAGGGCAGGAAATTATATTTGCAGAAATTGGTGAAAATTCTGACGGCATTTATAACAGCCTTAAATCAGCTACTTATCCAAGTTTCTCTGAATCGATTCGCCATGCGTCTAAAACACAACTATAAACGAATCTACCGCGTAAAATAACTCCATTTTGATTGGAAAGCGCCGAGTGTCATAGGATGTGAGAGCATGGAAGCTTGCGGAATATCGTTGCACGACTATTTCTCGGCTGTCTCAGCTCATGTGTTGGATACAAGTTTGGTCCGGTTATCAAACATCCTTCTTCAGATGTGAATATACATTTTCTGCGCATCTTAGGTAGATAAAGATAAGGATTGAAAGTGAGTGGAAGGTGATTGCAAGTATGACTCAACACAGCAGAATGGCAGAAGGTGTGAATCAGGTGAGTGGCGGGTTGAGCTTTGTTGATTTTTTAGTTTCCCCTTTCTAAAGAATAATTTATTGTATCACGTTATGTTGATTATGTACATAAAATCATGTTTAACTCTGAGAATTATATTTATGGAGAGCCTTATGATTAGAATGCGGAGGTTTTTGCGTTTTAGTTTTTTGGTGAATCCTTTCGATTGCGATGCTCGGGCTGTTGTTTACTATTTCAAAATATGTCTTTTTTTAGCTTAGGTTCAAAGTACTTGTTATTCCCCTGAAATTTCCTACGCAAAGATACCTCTGAGGTTACAGCTGCTTTTATATTTAAAATACGGATGATTTTTATCGCGTTTTTTAATCTAATTGACATGAAAAAGATTATTATCTAGATTTAGAATGATGATGCGTTTCGATCGAAATGTCATCTTATGTTAAGATAGTTTGTGCCCTGCCAATTGTACAACTACTGTGCATGCATGAATTGCCTATCGTCTGATGTAGGCACTTGTTAAGAACAACTCGTTAATTTCAATCGTCGCCAGCTACGTTCTGTTGAATCAAAGTCGTTTCATGACTCTACTTGATTGCGTCATGATAATGAAACTCCCTGACTAGCGGCTATATAATCTCTTCACCCGAGTCATTGACTCAATCATCAGTATTATTAGGATTAGTCTACCGGGTTAGGGTAGGTTTTTGATGGACCCTGGTGTTACACTACTATATTCTCAAGCCCCGAATAACACGACACAAAGTATCCTTTTAGCCCCATAATTGTTACAATCTCCTATATTTCACCTTTCCATCTACGTATTATACTGGATGTGCATGCGTTCTTGTATCAATTAACCCCACTTTCGTACTTCTGCAGAGGATTTTTACCTCCGATTGACGTATTGCATGTAAATAGAATGTAAAACGTTATGACTCTTTTCCCCCAAGATGGCGGATCGTGCCTGTCAATTTAGATTCAGACATATTATACGCCGTAATTGTAAGCTTGGCATTCAAAAAAAAGGTTCCAATTTCAGTGAAACCTTGTTTAAAATATTAAAAACGCGCGAAACCCTCGAGTGTTGTTGTTGTTCTGGTCGTAAAATTCTGAAAGGGGGCATCAACGATTCCACTGACTATGCAATCGTTGCTAAGCTTAAATTAGTCATCCTTTATCTTAAGAATGAATTTGGATCTCTATAGAAACGAGTTTCACATCAGTCGTTTACGCGGTATGATGAATTCGCGAATCTGTCAACCGTGAGGTGCTGAATGATAACAATTAACATTTCAAAGGGTTTTCCCCTGTACATGGCGCCCATTGCGATTTGGTTAAGGATGTCATTAAGACATCGGATACGTGAAATGGTATCAATAGCTATTCCGTAAAATTCTTCGATGGCATCTCCTGTTGCTGAATGTGTGTCGGGCTGCTCTGCCCGTGTTATTACGGCATTGCTGAAATAGCTTAGACAAATGCCTTGCTCTGTGGTCGTCATTTGTCTTTATCGTCATTTAAAATATACTTGAAAAATGAAAATACAACAGAATTCAGGGCGTTTATGCGGCTAATTTTTATCAATTTATTACAGGCTGGAAAAAATGGGTTGCAATAATTCTTAAGAGAAGGTTACGGGATCAATCAAATCATTTCATGGTGTGCGACGAAGATTTCGTCCGCTGTTTTTCAGTTCCCCGCAAGCATCAGTGTATAACTACATGCACATATGCGTATGACAGCAATTTTAGGCATGCCTTACATTTCACCGCACCTCAACTTTTTAACCATAAACGCGTCAAGTTTTTAAAGATATTCCACATCAAATAATAATCTGCAACTTTATCGCCGCATACTATTATTATTTGACAAACGTCAGGAAATTAGTCTTAAATATTCGATAAAATATAGCTTCTTAACGTAATCAGTTCATTTTAAATTTTTTTGGATTTTGAACTTCATTTTTGCTTGGTAAATTTAGCAAAATAGCATGTTGCACAACTTACAGCTACTTTTACTCATTGTTTGAGTCAAGAGCCTTGACAGCCGGCAGGTAGAAGTTTCAAGCAGTAGTAGTGACTCGTATTGTGGTAATGAATGTCTGATCCAGGACACAATTATTCAAATTAGTCTTAGCATCACACGTAGTCACAAAAGTTTTGGCTATCGCAGCCCTGATACCATTTCTGACTAACAGATATCTGAAGTGAACTCCAGGATTGTGAATTACATATCATACAGACTTTTTTCTAGCAGAAAAATTTATTTAATTCCATTGGAGTTGCCTCTCCATAAGGGGCCATATAGTAAATGCATGTTGTAGTTAACCATGTAAAGTAGAATTTGGATGGACATGGACTGAACATTGCTATAGTTCTAAGCCATGTCTGATAAGACGTAAAGTTACATCCCACACTACAGTAAACCATTCTTCAATTCCAATTACACTCCACCTCCCTCTAAACGAGCCTCTATAAGATCTTCCTCCCCCCACACTTCCCAACAAATTGCCCCTCCCTCTCCTCAGAGTTATTTGCAGTAGTTTTATGGAACGGGGACTGGCAGCCAAGGCCACTTGCACCATTAGGGATGGAAGGGAAGGGTGGAGAGAAACCCAGCATTGGCATTAGCCTACTCTTGTCTGAAGGCACTTTTTAACATCACATCCAACAGATGTTATACTCACTCAAAGTGCTCTCCACAAATCAATCTCAAGTTGAGTTCGGGATACCACTGAAAAAAAAATGCCACCAGTGTGGCAGTGAGAAGATTGCCATCACAGTGAGAAGCCTGTACATCAGCCACTGCAACATCTCAAACCCCTAGGAGCTATATAGCGACCTCCCTGATATATTAAAGATACTTATTGATTATCTAAGATTGTTGAACATGATAACTCAAAAATTATCAGTGATTAATCTTCTTTTAATGTATTATCAAAGCATGCAAGGTCTCAATGCAAAGATAAGTTTAAACTGGCTCTCTCTCTCTCAATCTGTGTTTAAGTTAAGTCTTAATCGCAATTGGGGATGTCCTGACCTATAGTGATTTAAATGTCACCATAAATACCCAGCATATTTTTATTAAATAAAATTGGCAATTTTCCACAAAAATAAAAAAAATTATTAATACGACCAGTTTCGATGCAACTACATCATCATCTGATAACAGTCATATTCTCGTTGTCTGCTATATATGCTGGAAAGCAAGTAAGGGGGGGTGGAGGGTAGTGGAAAAATTGCCAATTTTATTTAATCATGTTATTCCACCATATCACGCCTGAAGCGTCTCTTTTTATTCCAACATATTTTTGTCTATCTGATAATCATTGCCCCTCGAATCATACTTGGTTCAGTGTACTTTTCACCTCATTCATCACTGAAATCATATGAGGTGCCCCCTTGTAAATTTCCACAAATCTCCTCTATTGATATTTTTGTCATTCCTATATGGGGTAAGTATAATTAAAGACATAAAAGGGAAGATTATAATCTTCCCTTTTATGTCATTTGGAATATTTTTTACTGATGGGGACTATTTTATATTCCCACTGTTGTTAACAACATTTTTACTGACCTTAGTCTTTGTCAAGTGTTTACGGGAATAAGCACTTATGGAGTCCTTGTAACAGTATCCATACTACATATTACCTACAAGAATTCATTTATTATTTCTCCTCCTCCTACTGCTCTCCTCTACATCCTTTCTACATCCCTTAATTCCATTTAAAGTGCCTATGATTTTACATCCCTCTCCCTTGCTCTCCCTGCATTCTTTACTATGTTGCCATTATCAGTATTCTGTTGAATCCAGTATCTCCTGCATCCACTTGTCAGGCTACATATGAATTTCTATCAACAAAAATTTCTTCCATTACCATGTCTAGAATTTCTTTGTTTTTTTTCCTTTCTGTTTTTTTCCTTCATTTAATTTCTGCATTTTTCTTTACACCCATATCTCAAAAGCCACCAATCTATGTTTATCATCTTACCTCCAGCCAAGTTTCCAATCCATTCAAAACTATGTTCCATGTTGAAGTTTTCACTAGTCTTATGTTTACAGCCTAACTTAACATGCCTTTTGTTTACTCCCGCAGCTTCATAAAAGTTTCTTTACCGAATGTGATTCTTCTTTAATATCTTCACTACTTTTCATATTATCTAAAACATCCTAAACGAATGAATTGCTCTAGTTTATCTTAAGTCTTCCTATTTCTTCAGAATCCTATTGCTTTACATTGTTTCCAATGATGAATTCAGTTTACCTATCTTGGTAGTGGAAGTATTGTTGACCAAAATGGTTCAATCAGTAGGAACATAAGGCTTGCATTAGGGAAAGAAGCTTTCACAAGGAGGCATTTGATGATGGGGATGTTATGTAAGGACGGTTAGGAAAAAACTCATCAGCATTTTAATATGGAGCGTAGCTTTTTATGGTGCGGAGACATGTTAAATGGAGCAAGTTGATTGTCATTGATTGGAGGCTTTTGAAATGTGGGTGTGGAGAAGGATGGAAAATGTGAAATGGGCAGGAAGGAAAACAAATGATAAAGTGCTAGGCATTGTGAGGGAGGGGAGAGGATTGTTGGGAGAAATCGAGAGGAGGCAGGAAAGATGGATTCCGAGCATTTTGATTGATGACAGGGATGCTGAGTAAGGATTTCAATAAATGGCTTGTCAAAACTTACATGGAGTAAGCTTTTGTAAGATGAGGGAAATGGTCATTTAAACAGGAACATAGGAATAGGTTGGAGGATTTTGAAATTTGGGTGTGGATAGATGAAGTGGACAGAAAGGAAAACAACCGAGGAAGTGCAAGGGATTGTGGGGGAGGATGGAGGGTTGTCAGGAGAAATCCAAAGGAGGCAAGAAAAATGGATTCAGAGAATTTTGATTGGGAATGGGATGTTGACGACTGTGATAGAGGGGAGAACTTTACGCGAGTAAGGAGTAGGAATAGGACAGGCTTATTGGAGAGATTGAAGTGAGGAAAGAAGTGTGTGGCATTGAAGAGGGACTTACATATACTGTAATGTATGTTGTCAGGTAGTTTTTGCTGTAAGGAGAGGCAAGTAAATGTATAGTTGTACGATTGTATAGGCTGTGTCCATCCAAAACCTACCTTTACCAGTAGAATACCAATAGCAGTAATGATTGTAACCCTGTGACTGTCAATCTAATGGTTGATGATTTGCAAATATGAGTAATTAGAAGAATTTCCCTCACTCTTTTACTCCAGCTTCCAAGCCTACCCAGTCTTCCTTTACTATTTCCTCACCATTCATATTGTAAAGATCAGTGAATGTTCATTAAATATATGTTGGAACCATCAAATACAAAATTAGGGGTCTATGATATCATTATAATAAAAGTATTGAACTCTATCAAAAGTAATCTAGTAAATGGAAAAATAATGACAATGGTTCCCTCAGATTTTTTGGTGGGCAGAGCAGACTTTTGACACTAAAATTTGTGCCTTGGTTGTCACCTCATGGGATATTCAAGGGTCACACTTGCAGTACCTTTAGTTCTTATTATCAAGGATATGTGTCAGTGTATGAGTTCTGTAAAGTAAGTAATGAGACTGATTTTTTTCAACATTTTTTCATTCGAATAACATTACAATTTTATGTTGTCACCCTCAAATTAACTTCCTTCTGAAGCCTTACAATGCTGGAGACGGTTCTTCCACTCCTCATAGCTGTGATGGAACTCCGATACTAGAATAGCCTTGAGCTGGTTGGTTATAACCGTTTGAATGTTGCTTTTTTGGGCCTTGGAGAGGTTGAAGTGTACCACTCCATGCTCTGGTGCTTGGTTTCTGGGTCGTACTCAAACACCAAAGACTCGTCACCAGTAATGAAATGTTCCAGGACATGGGGGACATTTTCAGTCAAATCCAAAAATTCCAGGCACCTTTCCCTCCAGATGTCCTTTTGGTCTTGTGAAAGGTTTTTTTGAACCATTTTTGCACTGATTTTTCTCATCCCCAATTCATTGGTCAAAATTTGATGAATAATATTGTGAGTCAAATTTGTATGTTGCGTATTGCATTTTTCTTGCATACTGATGCTTTAAAAATATGTCATCCCATGGGAAATTGTGGCAATGCTTCTGAATTTCAAGACTGTTTAATCAAGCCTGCTCACTGGTACAATATAAACCTTAGAGCTCAATGGAGAGAAATTCTCTGTTGCTGCTAAACATAAAAGTAGAATTCCTATTCCATATGATTGCTATTTATCTGATTGTATGTTGGATCGGGTCCAACACATTTCTGATTTCAGTGTTGATTTATGAAATTTGATTTTTCACATACAGATTCAGTTTATAACCACAAAGTCGTACAGGATTCTAGGTTTCATCTTTTGTATTGTGCATGACTTCACAGATACTATGTTAAGCTGATTTATGTATATCTAAATTTAGATTAATGTTCTATTATATGGAGCCCATACTGTCTCCAATCTGAATTACAGTTTGATAAAATTCAAAAGAAAAATTATAAGGGTGATTGCTTGTAAACACTTAGAAATAATAATTGGAGAATATAATTGTTTGATGAAATGTCTAAACATACTATCAATCTCATCCAGGAGGAACTAATTTTTATGCATAGTACTATTTTTATATTATATATTAAATGATTATAATACATGTCCTAAAATTCTCTTTTTGACTAACTTCAAATGTCCTGTGGTTAATAAAGAAATGGTTACCTGTATAGTCTGCCCAATTTTCAAACACATTGTTATTTTCATCCTTTATGCCATATAATGAGATTGAAGCAACTTTTACCATGTTTTGATTATTTTAATTCTTCTCTTCACGTGTTGAAGATTTTTGTCAAGTCAAATGCCAATTAATTTTACATTAGATAAAGGTATGTAGTTTTTCAAGTTGTTTATTCATTTGGAATAATGCTTTGTATGCCAACTTAACACCATGGATTTTTGTATTTAAAAAGGGAACCTGCCTGTAAATTAAATTAATATTATTAATAAGATAACACAGGCCAACAGTGTTTTTGGTGCCGGAGCTTTTAATGTTGATTTAAAGAACAATTGGGGTGCTGAATCCAATTATGACACTAGTTTTTTCCTATCAGCTATAGTTTTCAAGATATAGATATGTTGTTACTTATGTAAAAAAATCTTCTACATGATGATATGGGAATATTATATTAATAATTATCTCATTGGCCTACAATATAGAAATATACATAAAACTTATTGACAGTTTATTGAAAATAAAAGGAACACTGCAGAGTGGTTATAAATTAGTATACTTATAGATTTATTTAACTTTGAAAATTATTTTCCGGAATATATCAAATATTAAAACAATTAATCGTAAGATGTGCCATATCTAAAAAAGTAGAGCTGTTAAATAAAAACGGATTTCATATTTGGATTCAGCTCTACAAATTTAGTTAAAATCATCACAAAGATTCCCGGCACCAAAAAAAAATTTTTTTTTTAGGCCTGTGTAATCTATTGACCCTTGTTGCTTTTATTCTCTTCAGCTATGTATGCCTTATACTACCTCTTGCTCACACTTCCCTTTTGCAATGACTGGTAATTGTTACAGGAACCTGAAATGTTGACCGAATGGTAAAAAGATTATGTAGATGGTTTTTTAATGGCCAATGATAGTGAAGTGGGGAGAGATAAGGAGTGGTGGGATGAGTGAGGATTTGGCAGGAAAATGATAACTTGTGGGATTCAATTGGTCACTGAAGAATAGTTCTTTGATGTTTGATGCCTGGAGAATCAACTGGATATTGTTTGCACTATCACATATTTGAGTGGCACAAGATAATGGGTACATATCACCATAGGGATGCAATGCAATAGAAGGCAGGGGTAGGTTGAAGGGACAAAATGTATTTAAGGGAGGATCAAAGGGAAAGGAGGAAGAATTAAGAGGAATTTTTAACACCATATTAATGGCAATTCGACCTCCTTAGGCAAAGAATGATTCAGATTGACAACTTCCCAAATCATAGGAAAGAAAGTAAGGCTGAAGTGAAAAAAACGGATGGTACAGGGGAGAAGATATAGGGAGGAAGGGTTGGGTTAAATCCATGAGCGGTCAAACCTGTCTCCAGTCCTTTTCATTCCACCTTATTTCCCTACAATCTAATGCAGTCATTGTGATCTTCATGATATTCTTTGTGTGATAAAGATGGTCTTATAATTAATACTGTATTAAATTCCTCCATTTTCTCTCCTATTTTCCCTCGTTCCTTCCTGAATGGCTTTCGTCTTTCACAACCTTCCCTAACCTTCCATTGACCTTACATGACTTCTCATCCTTACCCTGGAGACTATCCCTTATCTCATGTCACTCAGATCTAAGTGTACATAGCACAAACATCTAGCTGGTCCGATGGGTGTCCATCATTGAGGGATTTTCCCCAGTCAATGATTGAGCCCCACAAGTTACCAATCCTCCGCTTAATACTTCTCTTTCTCTCATCCCACTCCTTGTCTTTCCCAACTTTGGTATGATTGTCCATTGACAATCCATCAATGTAATCCCAATGATGTTTAATGTTTGTAGAATATTATATATCTTGGTTTTCCTGTTGGAAATGCAGTTACCAGCTTATCTATTTGTCTTAGTTTGGTATCTCACCATTGGCATGGCTGTGTGTGTTGATAAAATAATTTTGCTTGTCACTTGAGAACAGTTTTATCTCTTCAATCACTTTTTACATGATATGGCTCTAAAATTAATAGAAGTAATTAACACTATATCTATCATTAATGGCAACTTATACTATTATGCCACATAGTTTAGTTTGTCGGTTATAACTAGGAAAGTACAACCTAAAAACCCTAAATGTACAAATTCAATCAATTGGCCTGCACAATTTTTCCCCTTCTTGTGCCTGTTTAGCAGCCAACATTTAATGAAGCTGATAATTTACTTGATTTTAGCCTCTTACTAACTTATTTTAGGCATGTGCTTGTCTGTTCTTACCTTAACCATCTTCAAGTGGAAACAGCCAACAATTAAGTATCATCAGTCAACTTGGCTATTGAACATATGATGGCTTAAAGTATGATTTTAGTCCAAAAATAGTATGTTTATATCTTCTTATTTGTATCCTCATTGCTGTAAATAATAAATGTCACCAACTGACTCATTGCTCCTCATCATGCCTTAATCAAACTTCCCATCTCTTTTAATTTTGATCACTCTCAGGGCTGAACTTTCATCCATTCCAAGAAAATCCTACTCATACTAAGTTATCCATCTAACCGTGATGGCACAAATGGCCACAGTTGACTATTTTCTCTCATAATAATTTCTACTAGATGGGAGGAGGTAAGAAAAGTGGGTGCAGAGAATTTTGATCGATGATGGAATGTTGAAGACTGTGATAGAGGAGTGAGCCTTAGGCAAGTGAGGTAAGGAGAGGAAAGTGGCATATTGTATGAGATGAAGGGAGGCAGAATGTATTTGGGATTGAAGAAGGGTTTATTGTTGTATATTGTAAGGTATTACAAATTCGCACATTGAGTGAAACTTGGAATTTTATTTATGGTTAGTCTTTGTCTCCATCCAAAACTTACCTAAATTGGTGGGCTACCATTTATAATCAGTGACAGATAAGATAAAAGCTGGGAGATAAGAGCATGCTCTCACTCCATGTATTATCTAAGTACATATTAGGGTAGTCTGCGCATTATATTACAGAAGCATTGTCTACTGGTAATCCTACTTCCTAAGTGTACAGGCTGTGCCCAGCATGTTTCATGATATGTGTGCTAGGGAGGGAAAAGAAGATTAGACTACTGATAAGGAGTTGAACAAATGTGACATTAAAATTTGTGTATAACTGAGAGTAAAAAAATTTGGTCACATCATAATATCAGTTCCTGATTCTGTAACTATAGGATGGACAGTGATTGACCCACTGTGCATTGCTTCAGGCCAGGTGTCCTAAATGTCTTCACTAACGAATGATGGTGAGGATGCCTTCGAAGAAGTCCTATCATCACTCCCAGCCATCCAGGAAGAGCATTTGGAACTAGTTAAGGCAGTGAGTTCTTATTCATTATTGCTTGATTGACCTAAGTAGTGAGTATTGGTATAGATTCTCAAAATTTCTGAGGACCTACTGTTCAACATTGGAATATGAATTACTTCAACTAGAAATACTTTTTTTGGTCTAATTCTTTGTCAATTTTCTTGGATTGTGTGGTCAAGAAAGCTGGCTAATAGTGTAGTCCTTGTCTGAAGATGGTAAAATAAGGACTTGAATATCGAAGGCTTTAGGTCCAATTCCAATAAACCAAAACTCTTTAGATGAAGAGATCATGGGGCAGTATAACTCCAAGCTTTCTCTCAAAAGATAGAGAACTCTGACCAAAAATGTCCCAGAGCTAGAGATTATTATTAACAGCAGTAGTCTACCAACTCAGGGTAGGTTTTTGATGGGCCTTGCTACTACCCCCTAATGTAGCCTTAGTTAAAATTACAAAAATTATCTTAAGCCCCATAATACATGTGACAATAACTCATTCTATAGCTCCCTTAACCTTTAATTTCCTTTAATTCTACTCAAAATGTTTGTTATTCTCCTCCTCCTACCTCATTTTTCCTCAGTTACAGTCTTCAGCATCCCATTATATGTAATTGGTATTTTACTGGGTTAAGTAGGTTTTGGATGGACACAATGTATACAATAGGACCATGATATATTTACTTGCCTCTCCTAGTAAAAAACGACTTGATATACAACATTGTAATAAAACTTTCTTCAATTTTGCATACTTCCTGTCTCCCTTTATTCTTTCTGATATGCCTATCCTATTCCTATCCCTTCCTCATTTGCTTAATTTTCTAATCTCTATCACAAATCTTTAACATCCCATTGCCCATCAAGATGCTCTGCATCCAACTTTCCTGCCTCCTTTTGATTTCTTCCAACTATTGTTTCTCCTTTGCCACCATTCCTCACATTTCCTCATTTGTTTTCCTTTCAGTTCATGTCACCTTTTTCATCCTGCTTCAATGAAACATGCTTCTGTATCATACAAAGGCATATCATAGCTTTGACAAACCTTTTCTTAACACCGTTACTCAAAAGTCCCTGTCATTAATTCCCTCCTTGTGAAAGCTTCTTTGCTTAATGCAATTCTTTGTATACTGCAATGTCCCTACTACTGTGGCCATTTTGGTCTAAATCACTTTTGTGATAGGTAAACTGTTTCTGCCTATCTACTCTATTTTATGATATCCTATTTTAATATTTATCTTAACCACATTACCTCAGTTTTGTTTGCATTTACTCCCATCCCATACCTAACTCAGTGACTTTGCAGTGTGCTCAGCAATGTTTGCATTCCTTTGACTAACTGGCTAACTAAAGCTTGATCATCTGCAAACCTAACCAATTTTATTAATTTTCAACCAAATTTCATTCCTGTCTCCAGATCTTTCCATGCCTCCTATTATTTCCTCCACATATACGTTGAAAAGCACAGGTGATAACGGAAAACCCTGCCTAACTCCTCTTTCTAACATTGCCCATCCCAACTCTTCATCTGCCATTTGCACCTTAGCAGTCTGAGACATATAAAGGTTTCGGACAAGTTTCATATCCCTTCAATCTACTCATATTTTTAGTATATTAGAGAGAGAATATATATGGATAATGTATGTTCATGAAGTAATTATGAATGTAACCTAAATGATCTATTGGACCCCAATGATGTGTCAGTGCAATTATATTAAATTTGGTGATTAATGATCACTATCCTTGTCCTAAGTGATAATTCCATTTTGTGGCATGTATCGTTTATCTTCAGATAGGGTTAATAATATGTGATAAATTGTATGTCTAGGAAGGAAAGGATACATGAATTATAATCATTGTATGGAAAACACTGACATCTTGTGCAAGCAGCATTAGAGGTACCAAACAAAATTAGTTATATTGTTTAGTACTGTTTGTTTCTTGCATCTTCAACATTTTTGTTGACTTGGATAAGCAATAGTTTTTCCAGCATCCCAGCTGTAATTCTTTAACAGATTGAAGATGCCAACAGGAATGCTGGAAAAACTAATCTATCTTAGCTTGCCATGGACCGTGGAACCTCCAAACAATGATCACAATGTTCTTTTCCATGTATGAATGGTATTCAGCTGTGCAGTTGGCTGTGTTAATTCAAATTTGAAAAATCCTTGGAAGTTTTGAGGGGATAGTTTTGACGTACTGTTAGGGAAGTAATATATGTGAAAATTTTGGTGTAGTATACAAGAGATCAGAAATTTATATAAATGTATATTTAGTGATAATACTAGGCTCTCCCCATGGATTTAAACCTTGGCGTGGTAGAAGGGCTGTGTGTTTTGATTATTCCGAGAACTGTGCTAATGGGAATGTTGATAATTGCTCCTTGTTGGGTCACTCATGACAGGTTGAAGGGTAGTGGCCAGACAAAAGGTAGTCTGTGTAGGGTGGTTATCTACTTGTATGAGATTGAGTGTTGACGACTTAAGAACTCAGCCAACTGTGCCATGTGTGGTACCGTAGAGTAGGAGATGCAAGGTAATTTGACATCATACAAAATCCTTGCCCTGTGGAATTGACAGCATGGCGACAGAGATGAGGAAGACTGAAGCAGTAGGAATTGGGTCTTGGGATGTTAGGAAAATGTTTAGAACAGGGAAATTAAATTGTGTAATGTGGGAGATGGAGAGAGGAAATATAAATATTTTAGGGCTGTACATGGTTAGATGGAATGATGGTGGGATTATTAGAGTGATAATTATAGATAAATATACAGTGGAGGGGAAGAAACGCAAAGAGGATTGGTAATAGTATTGAACCAAAAGGTAGAAGAAAACACAGTAAACATAGAACAGGTGAGTGATATCATATTATAAGTTTAGGTAAAAGGAGATAAAAGTAACCACAGTGAGAATGAATATATGACTAATTGGGAAATACTTGTATGTATCCATTTGAGGAAACATTTAATATGGTGATAGAGGATTGGAATGCAAGGGTGGGTGAAGGGAAAGATGGGAATGGATGTGAGGGGCTATGGTTTAGGAATAAGGAATGGCCATGAAGAAAAAGCATTAGAGCTCTGCAGAAGAAATAGGTCAATCATAACATACACTTCATTTTAAACACCACAAAGATGTAGGTATATGAGGAAAATGCATGGAGATAGAGAGTTATCTCAGACTATGTCATGGTTGGAAACAGATTTAGGATAGAATAATTAATTTGCATATTCTACAATGAGGAGAACTGGATTCAAATCAGTATTGAGAGATAATGAAGTGGTAAAATATTTAAGAGACAAGAACAGGAATATGCGTATGGGAATGTAATATAGAAGCACTTAAAGGGATGAAAAAAAGAGTATCAGGAAGCAGCGGAGAAATGAGTGAGGATAGGGAGAGATAGAAAGCAGAAGATAGATGGGGACACTTCAATAAAGGAATGCCAAACATTGCTAAGAAACAGTAAATAGGGAAAGGACAAGGAAATCACTGATGAGTTGATTTGGTAGATAGATTAGAGAAAGAAATTGATGAATGTAAGCACAGAAGTAGATAGAAGGGCATACAAAAAATA
The DNA here is from genome assembly GCA_037158775.1 of Hetaerina titia. NCBI lineage: Eukaryota > Metazoa > Arthropoda > Insecta > Odonata > Calopterygidae > Hetaerina > Hetaerina titia. The sequence goes on along the minus strand of CM073774.1, from coordinate 73,114,597 downwards.
AATAATTTAATGATGTTGGAAACTATTAAGTTGAAAGAAGCATGGTGGAAGACTGTTCAAGGATTTGGAGATTTGTCTTTGGAAGGTTAAAATAGATGTATCGTACAGGAAAATGAGCATACTCAGGAATTAGGAGAGAAAATCGGTGCACTCGCTTATGTTAGGACCATGGAGTAATGTTTGATTTTGCCTCCAGCTAAGGTGGCACTTAGCATCATCAGGAAAAAGAGAGGAGAACAAATGATTTGTTTAGGAAGGGGTAAGATACATATGATGAGAAATAATGCTTTGCAGGAGATGGGAGTAATATGACACTTATCCACTACCTGTACATGTCTATGGTTTCTCATGGGCATGTGTTAGGAAGAGGGCAAAGTAGACAAAGCTGTCACCATCTCCTGAATGTTTCAAAGCTTACGCAAAAGTGGTAAAAGAGGCATGGGAAGAGCTGGAGATATGATAATATGGGGAGAATTCATAAAATCAGATATGCAGATGATTTAACATGAGTTAACCAGTCAGCTAAAGGTTCACCTCATTGCCGCACACACTTACAAATGAGTGTGATAGGTATGAGATGAGAATAAATGTTAACAAGACACAGGTTACAAGATTATTAAGATGAAGGAAGGCTAAATTAAATGTTATAAGTGGAGGGCAAAAAAAAAAAAGAATAGGTAGAACAGGTAACCTATCTTTTAAGTGTTTTGGAACAAGATGAAGTTTTAGGGACATACCTGTGTGGAAACATGGTCGGTGAGGCCAGATACTATTGAAGACTTCTAAGATGTGGGTGTGGAGAAGGATGGAAAAGGGAACATGGTTGCAAAGGAAAACACAAAAAAGTATTAGGTATGGTGGGACAGGTTGATGGTGAAGCCCAAAGTAGACAAGAATAATGAATAGAGCATTTTTATTGGCATTATGACAAAAACAAAAGTTGAACTTTTCCACAGATATATTTGTAACGTACAACGCATTTCAGTTCATCAAACCATCTTCAGATACAACACAATGGTTTGATGAACTGAAATGCATTGTACATTACAAATACGCCTGAATCTGTTGAATATATTTTTATTGGCATTGGAATATTGAAGACTGTGATGGAGGGGGAAAACATTTGGCAAGCTAGGTAGGTAGTGGGGAATAAGAATAGACATGTTTGATGGAAGGGGGGTAGAAAGCATTTGAAAATGAAGAAGTGTCCTTTGTAAGGCGGGATTTCCGGTTGTATTTTGTTTGGTGAGACCTGAAGGGTGTTCAGTCTGTGTTTCTCTAAAACTTACCTTAAATTGCAACAATTTGAGTGTAAAAATCATTTACCTTGACTGAAGACCAGGAAACCTTAACACTCTGAAATTGTTGAATTTTAATGCACGTTATTGGATGATTCCATTAAAGTTACTGTTGGGGCATCTCTTGCAGTTCTTTGAACTTAGCATCAATGCTAAACTACCAAATAATGATATTATACTGTGGCCAGTCTCTTAATAGGTTGTTAAAATTTCATTCTTGCATAGCATGAAAGCAAATTCTTAGCACTTTGTCTACAAAAAGCATTTAGAGATTTAAATGCAGAAATTTTGCAGTGTAACAATCATTCACCTTGATCAAGACTTTAACCTTGATTCCTCAATTTAGAGCATTCTTTAACCATTTAAGCTTCCAAGACATTCCCTTACCATTTGAATTTCTAGGGGCTTTGAAGAATCAGGATGTTCTGGTGGATTTCCATACAGACAATGTCACAGGTAATCATATTGTGCACTTCTCTGCTGCCATCAAAGTTAAATCTAATGTTTAAACACTCAAGTGTTTTCCTATGATAACCTCAAAGAACTGTGGGAAATTTTACTAAAGTTACTTTAACAGAGTGAACAGTTGATGAGCATTGAAATGCAAACATTTAACAACGAATTTGTATAAACTGTGAAATTTCTCCATTTCAATGGTCGTCATTGGATGAGTTGGTTTTAGGATCTGTTGCATGATCTCCCACTGTTCTTTGAATTTTGAGAGTTATTTAGAATGGTTTTCCCAAAATAGTTAGTTAAGTAAATAGTTAGAGTTTAAGAGGATGCCACGATAGCTTAACTGGCTAAAGCACTCGGCCGGAAATTGAGGGATCCGGGTTAGAATCCCGGTCAAGGCGAATGATTTTTACATTCTTGAATTGTCGCATTTGAAATGCATGTTAGCGGATGACTTTGTTAAAAGTTACTGTTGCATCATCTCCCACAGTTTCTTGAAATTTTTCTAAGGTATAAACAGCCTAAGTGTTTCAAATTGGCTTTAACCTCGTGGACTGTGGCGCGTCACGCATGACTACTAATGGCTGTGACACTGTGTGCACGGTATTTCATTACAATATCTTGTTCCTTTAACAGCCCAAAAATTTCAGAGTTTAAGAGGACGCCGCGATAGCTTAACTGGCTAAAGCACTCGGACCCTGAGGGATCTGGGTTAAAAGTTACTGTTGTGGCCTATCCCGCAGTTTCTTGAAATTTAAAGCTTTGGTGTTTTTTCTTTGTTAAGTATGTTGTGTTTAGCACTTAGTGCATGTTGAATAGATGAATATATTAGTGAAAAAGTGAAACAGAGAGAAAGGAAAATGAAAGGAGGAAGTGCGCTAGGTATGGCGGTGGAGAAGGAAGGGAGATTGTTGGGAGAAATGCAAAGGAGGCAGGAAAGATGGATGCAAAGTGTTTTAATTGGCGATATACATCGAAGACTGTGATGGATGGGAGAACACTATGCGAACAAGGAAGGGTTAGGCAATGAAGAAGCATGTTGGAGAGAATGAAGTGAGGAAGGAAGTATGAGGAGCTAAAGAAGGGTTTATTTTAGCATTGGATGTCAGTTGTATTTTGTTAAAAGTGGCAGGAAAATGTATCATTGCACAGGTATTTATGCTGTCTCCATTCCAAAACCTACCGTAACCACTGAAATACTAATAATAAATGATATTATGTGTAAGTAAATTGGCCATGCATAAAGTTACATGATAGGAAATAAGGAGAGTTTAGTTTATTTACTCTGTTGGACTTCGTTTAAAATGAATACACTTTGTAACTTCCACACGATTTGTGTGGAAATCGTGTGGAAGTTACAAAGTGTATTCATTTTAAACGAAAATGAACCTCCACAAAGTTGAGCCTGAAACCATAAAATTCATCTGTTGGACTTAACTAATTGTATAGAACCCTTGTTATTGGCATAAAAATAACTAGCCTCATATCTTTGTATGTTATATAATATTTTTTCTTTTTAGTTGACTTCAAGTATAATGGATGAAGAGAAGGCTAAATTGAATCTAGCTGGGGTGAACATACCGGCCACACCTCCACCAACGCCCACATATCCATCGATGTTAGCAGAGAGAAGAAGCTTAAATCGCAATTCCACCGGAAATATAGTTCCATTGAGGACTCCTACTAAAGGAAGAGTAGCAGATGTCATCGACAGCTTTGGTAGACGCCGTAGCTCATCATGCAGTGAATCATTGCCCGAGTCTCCAAAATATATTGGCTCACCGTTTTTAGAAAATGGTGATGGCATAAAAAAATCCCAGTCATTCTTTGCATACGAAGGTGTTCTCCCTTCAAGTATGGAAAAGACGACAGTCAATACTGTTCCTGATGCGAGACCTACTGAACCACAGCAAGCTGAAGAAAAAATGGATCTCAGGTACCAATTACCAGATACCTATTAGCTATTAAAAATCACAAATAAAAGTAGTTCTGTAAAAATAAACTGAAAATCCCATGAATTCTTTCACATATATCCTATTCACCTAGCTGCTTTTCATATTTCTACTTGTGCTCTAACGATAAGAATGTATCAAAGATGTCAAATTTATTATTAATGTTTACAAGTGTTTTTGGTTGGTTGAGAGAATGTTATTAATGGCAGTAAGTAGTATGATGCGCAATAAATACAATGCTTGCTTACACCCTTAAGCATGCATCTTCAAAGGTAATAAAGCACTTTTAAAACATGAACTTCTCATGGAGTCAAATTGTGTCATGTCAAAATAGATTTAGATTCAGTGGCCTTTATTTTAAATTCACAAAGTTTGTTTGGTAAGCTGAAGACTGATATTGTTTGCTAATTTATTGCTATTAAAATGTTGCTAATTTATACTCATGATACCTCTCTCTCATTCTATTATTTTGTATAGAACCTGTATGTGTGCATTTTCCCTGCCTTATAATTTCTGCAAATTCAAAGCTTCTCTTTATTCCAACACACTTTAATATTTGATGACATTACTGTGCTACATTTAAGAATTATTTAAAAGGGTTGTATTTTTATGTATAGCTTTGAGGAATGTGTTCCCTTGCTAGCTGTACTTTGAACCTAATATGTGCTAAGACTTTTGAGAAACGGAAAGAAGTTGGCAGGCATCTTTGATTATGGGTAGATCCGAAAATTAATTGAAAGAAGAAAGTCAAAGAATGAATTATAAAAGTTTGTAGGAATTTGTATTTGAATTATTTTTGGTTGTTTCAAAATTTCATGAATTTTAATTTTATGACATGTAACCACCTGAAATATAGTCTTAATCCTAGGCAGATTTAATTACATAGTGTGCCAGAAGCTTTAGAGCCATCTTTTCACCATTAGGAAGAGAACATAGAAGAATTCAAAAAATTCGGACCAGCATGGTCAAAGTAGTAGGGACGTAAGGAGGAGAATTGCGCTGGGCAAAGGGGCTTTCACAAGGAGGAGGGAGTTGATGACGGGAACGTTGTGTAGGGAGGTTAAGAAAAGACTCGTAAAAACTTAGACATGGAGCGTAGCTATGTATGGCGCGGAAACGTGGTCACTGAAGCAGGAGGATGGACGTAGATTGGAGGCTTTTGAAATGTGGGTGTAGAGAAGAATGGAGAAGGTGAAATGGACCGAAAGGAAAACAAATGAGGAAGTACTGGAGATAGTGGGTGAGGAGAGGGGTTTGTTGAGAGAAATCCTATGGAGGCAGGAAAAATGGATGAAAGGCGCATTGAGCGGTAGTGGAATGTTGAAGAAGGTAATAGAGGGGAGAATGTTGGGCAAGCGAGGAAAGGGTAGGAACAAGATAGGGATGTTGGACGGGATGAAAGGAGGAAGGAAGTACACAGAGATGAAGAGGGACCTGATGTAGAGTAGGTTGCTGGATTGGGTTTTGTTTGGAGTCACAAAATATTTATTTGATAGTTAAGTCCATCCTAAAACCTACCTTATACTGGTAGATTACCATAAAAAATACTTCAATACCATCATTTTGAGTAGGGTAACCATTGAAAAAAAATCAAGATTTCTGAAATACTGAGAAAAATCAACCACACTGTAAAGGATAAAGGGGGCTTTGTGTTAAATGCATATAACTATTTAGTACACAGTTTATTAATACTAATATATGCATTTGTTACCCCAGTAAGATAAGTAAGGCAGAACAGAGATATAATTTGAAGGTGAATAATTCAGATGCGTAAATATGTGTATTTTGGTCATCTGAGAATAGTTGAAGTGGGAAAATATTATTCAGGTTGAGTTTTTACTTTGCTGTTACATTTACATTTTAAGAACGGTTGTTTTATTTATCTCCCTCTTTTCTCGAGTAATACTACTCTTTTTCATCTACAGCATTGAGAAAGACAGTACCCCAGCCAAAGCTGTCGACACTGCTGCCATGGTTGCTGACCTTGATGCTGAGGAATACAACATGAACCATGACAGAAGAGGTTTCTTCCTAATTCTGAATCATGATAAGTTTGATTTTCCAAATATGGACCGGCCAGGGTCCAATGTGGATGTGGACGAATTGAAAGCAACAGCAGAACTATTAGGATTTGAACCGTTAATTTGTAACAACTTATGTTATCAAGAAATATCGAACTTAATTGAAAAATGTAAGTTTTTTACTTGGAAAGTAATTTTTTCTATCTTCAGCAAGATACTTGGTTGCAAGATTACTGCCCATGTCATGTTTTCAATTGTAAGCCATTGCATGCATAGTGAAACCCCTCTTTTGCGCTTTCAAGGGGGACAATAGAAAAAAATTTAATGGAGGAAAGGCTCGATTTGTGGGAAATGGAAGCAAAATGAGTCATTCTAAATCATAACTAAATTTTGCATAGTTTACTTACCAATCTTAACATGCAATAGATGACTCATTCATGGCAGAAATAAGGGAACTAAAATATACAAGGTGTGCTCCAAAAGTAAGGTGACTTTATATTTGAATGAAAAAATATATATTTATTCTTCAATATTCAAGTAGTTCCCTTCAAAACAATCCCCCAAGATATAATACACTTGTGCCAATGCTTTTTCCAATCCTCGAAGCAATTCTGATGAGCACTTTTTAGTATAGACTTGAGCTCTTCTACCGATGCAGTCTTTATCTCCTCAATCATTGCAAATCTCCATCCTTTCGTCGGTCTCTTCAGTTTTGGGAACAGGAAAAAGTCGCAGGGGGCTAAATCCAGCAAATATGGTGGCGGAGGCATGATTGTGTGGTGTTGCTTTTGGCCAAAAAATCTGTTACTAGCAAGGATGAGTGAGCAGTTGCATTATCGTGATGCAAAAGCCATGAATTGTTTTTCCACAATTCTGGACGTTTTTTTCGTATTGCTTCCAGCAAACAGTGCATAACTTTAAGTTAATATTCCTTATTGTGGGTAAAACCTTGTGGTAAGAACTCCTGATACACTACGCCATGATAATCGAAGAAAACAGTGAGCAAAACCTTGACATTTGATCGAACTTGGGTGCTTTTTTTGGTCTTGGTTCTCCTGGGTTTTTCAATTGGGACGATTGAGCTTTAGTTTCGGTGTCATAATCATATAGCTATGATTTGTCACCAGTTATGATCCTTTTGAGCTAATCAGGATCTTCATTAACGTTATTCAACAGCTCCTAAGCAATGCTAATGCGACGTTTCTTCTGATGAAAATTAAGCAGTTTTCGAATGAACTTCACTGACACACATCTCATGCCCAAAACATAAAAAAAAAATTGCAAGGCATGAGCCAACCAATATGCCAACATCCTCAACAACTTCTCTTGTAGTGATTTGACAGTTTTTCAAAACAATTTTCTTTACTGCTTCAACATTTCATCTGTTGTTGATGTGCTGGGGCATCCAAAGAAAATGGTGAGAAAAAATTCTCCGGTTTTCAGAAGACACCGCAGTAGTGGCGGAAATGTGAGATGACCTGCAAGCAACTCTAAATGCTATGGATCAAGTACAGGGGGAATATATTATGAACATCAACAAGAAGAAAACTAAAATCCTTGTGTGCGGAAGAGAGAAGCTGAGTTCAGATATCACAATTCGAGGGGTGAAACTAGAGCAAGTGGAAACATTCATCTACCTGGTCAGCAGCATAACATGGGATGGAAGAAGTTCGACCAACATCAAGCAAAGAATACCCCAAGCTAAGAACGCATTCATGAAGAAGAGGCTGTTACTAAGCCTAAGGCTGGAAACAAGGAAGCAATACAAATGAGTGCGATGAGGAGTAGTTGAGCAATTACATGTCATAAATGGTGACCTCATGCAGAAAGTTGGTAAAAAATTTGAGAAAATAGATGTCATACTGTTTCATTATTATCTAATCAGTTTCTGTAAGTTTCAAGAAATCTTCTTCATGAAATTGGTTGAACGCTTACATTTATACATTCTGCTTACTCTGGGTTCCAAAAATGGCTGGCTGACTTGCCGATCATTTAGCCAGTGCTTTCACTTTTCTAGAGAGTCAATGTGTCAAAGGAGTTTTTTAGCCAAATGGTTACTGGTGATGAAACGTGGGTTGTTCGTGTTACACCGGAGTCACGCCACGAATGATGCAAGGCCAGGACGACCTTCAAACACCTGTTTTGAAGACAACATTGATCGTGCGCGATCCCTTGTCCTTACCGATCGTCAGTAAACTGTCCGAATGATACCTGATGAATTGAATTTAGGAAAATTAACAGTGCACACTATTTTAACTGAGGATTTGGGTTGAAAAAAATGTGTGAAAAAATTGTGCACATTCAGCATTGATTGTTCACCAGTTTCTGGCAAACAATTCAGTCACCATCCTTGAACATCCTCTTTATTCGCCAGATCTCACCCCCTGTGTCTTTTTCATATTTCCAAAATGCAGTCCAAGATGGGACATCATTGGGAAGATGTGGACACAATAAAGCAAGAAACGATGAGACAACTGAAAAGCCTAACGGATTTGAAATTAAATAAGGCCGTGGGGGTAGACAGCATTCCCACGAACCTACTTATAATTTAGAAAAACGTGGGAGGAAGAGTTTTTTTGGGCAAATTTGTTGCATTTATGAGGGAGGCATTTGGCTGGAAGATTTTACCAGATCTGTGCTAGTGTCTATTTCTAGAAAGGGAAGGCAGCAATGGCTACTGAAGAATAAGTTTGATTTTTCACTCAGCTTAATTACTTCTTAGAATTGGATCTATAAGAGGATGGGGAGCAGAGCAAATGATTACTGTGAATACATCACATGAGAATGATCAGTGAGGATCAGAAAGGGGAGAGGCAAGCAGGATTCCATTGTAGTAATGAATTCATAAATAGAGAGGAATAAAGAATGCAATGAATACAAGTAACCCAAAGCCGTACTCTTGGTTGGTTGGGGGTTGGTACTCTTGGTACTCTTGTACAAAGCCGTACTCTTGGGGTTGGTACCCCAAGAGTACGGCTTTGGGTTACTTGTATTCATTGCATTCATTCGGCCGTAGTACGTTCCCTTTTGCTTTATTATGAATGCAATGAAGATGTATTTGCTTATTTCATAGATAAGAGATAGAGAATGGATATAGCAATAGAGTGAATTGGGTGGAATGAATGAATGTATTGCAGAAAACTGGGGTAGATTGTTGGGCTAGGAGACATACAAATGTATTGTTCTACCATTGTATGGATTATGTCCTTGCAAAAGTTACATTAATGGGTAGAATAACAATAATACAAATTACACTCTGTTAATGTTGAAATGAAATGAAAGATTTAAGCACACCTGGGCAAATAATAAGTAATATTGTCTGTACTTAATGCTGGTGTTAATATTTTTTTAATTTTATTAATTTGGTACAAATGTAGACCCTCCTCCTTTCCTTTCTTGTCTCTATTTTATCAAAAATAAGGGTAAATATGTGCTAGGTTATCGGGTATCTGTGAGTTTTCCATGGATTTTTATGTACATTTTCGTACATTCTGGGTTTATAATCAAAATGTTTTTGGTTTCTCTTTGAGATGTACAAGATCTGATCAAAAAGTTCTCGAACTTCATTTAATAAAAAAATACTTCACTAACAAATGTTGGTCAAGGTCCCCTTCAAAGTAGTCTCCTCACCAACATACACACTTATCCCAATGGTGTTTCAGCTTTTTGAAACTTGAGCGCTTCTTTTGGAATGCTCATAAGCTCCGCCGTTGAATTTTACTCTATCTTTGGAATGGTGGCAAATCTTTTTCCTTTGAGTGATGTTTTTAGTTTGGGGAACAGGAAAAAGTCACATGGTGCCAGCTCTGTTGAGTTGAGTGTTTGGAAAAGCACAGCGGTCTTGTTTTTGGCTAAAAACTCTCAAATTCTTAGAGAGAAATAAGCTATCGCATTGTTATGGTGAAAAAACCACTCGCTGCTCCTCCAAAGTTTCGGCCATTCTTGTCTGACACTCTCTTATGCTTTTCATAATCCCCAGGTAGTACTCGCATGTTGATAGTCTGGCCTCTAGGTAGGTATTCATGATGCACAACCAGTTTTGTATAAAAAAACAGTCAACATCACCTTGACATTTGAATGAAATAGTAGAACATAACAGTTTCAGGCTTAACTTGTTAAATTCCTTCATGATGAGGGTAGAAAAAGAAACTTTGCACTTCATTGACATTATGCAACAAAGTGGGGTTTATAAACTCAATTGCTCGGACTGCAATGCCATCTATATTGGACAGATAGGAAGGACATGAGATATCAGGATTAAAGAACACCAATCAAGCTTCACAAAGAAAGAAAATAGATTTCAATTTACCAAACACCTCTTGGAAAAGAATCATACCAGTAACTTCACACTGGACATTCTTCACACAGAAAAGAAAGAATCCAGGTTGAATGCTTTGGAGGAGTTGAAAATTTGGCAATCCCCTCAGTCGGATAGATTTGAGTTGGTCAATGAAACAATAACCCTCTACTGTGTCCCCCTCCTAAATTTCCCAAAAGACTCAATCTTTCCCCACCAAGGCAGTAATCACCATCGACTGTCCCATAATGAAGGTCAAATCATTGCAGACACCCTCCCATCCCCAGCCCACTAATAGGTTGCTGCACCAGTAGTCAACTTATCCCCTTTCCTTTTTCCCCCTGCCTCCCTCCCGTCTTGGAGCCAGGCGATATAAGTTTTTAGGTTAAGGAAAGGTTTTCATGTGTGTCACCGATGATGATGTGAAGCATCAAAACCATGGTCATGTGAAGTATTAAGTCTTTATGTCGTAGTGCATATTTACTTTTTCTACCGAAATTGTAGAGCTTTTTTGGGGCAGGGGACGTTTCATTAATCCATGTTGAAGATTGCACTTTTGTTTCAATGTCATTTCCTGGGAAAGGTTTCATTGTCTTCAGCTCGTTGAAACAGTTCCTGACACATGAACTCAGTGTTATTTCTGGTCTGCTATCATCAGGTGAGGCACAGATTTAGCGGTGGTGACTCAATGTATCCCCCACAATTTTTCAGTCAAGATTTCATAACATGAACCAATCAAGATACCACACCCATCTGCAAGTTCTCTGACAATCAAACGTGAATTTGCATAAACAAGATCATTCACTTTCTCAATGAGGCAGTCATTAGTCATTGTTGATGTCTTCCAGAACTCTAATCGTCTTCCACTGATTGCCAATCCGTTTTGAACTGGGTAAACCACTCATAACATGCGGTATGTTTCATAGCATCCTCATCATAAGCCTCGGTAATCAACTTGATAGTTTCCGTGATGGATATGCAGAGTTTAACATAATTTTTCACAGAACGATACTTCTCCTTCAAAGCGCTTATTTTTCCGTGGATCCGATTTTTCACTACACTCCACGAACACTCTCACATAAATGCCCATAACTATCAACAAAACAAGATATCAATAAAGTGATTGAAGTCAGTCATTTGGGAAGTTTTCCCCAACAATCCCTCCAAGCGGTTAAAGAATAATCAACTGGAGGTATGCTATTAAAAAAGTTGGGGAACTTTTTGAACACACCTCATATATTGTTCTCCAATATTTTGCATCTTACGTTTTGAGCACCTTCTGGCATGTGCTCTGATTTTTTGACCCAGCATTGGTTGTGAACTATGAGAGAAAACAGTAACCCACATGGAGAAACCAAAAACACTTGGTTAAGGGTAAGGCCTGTAGAAATCTGAAAAACAAATTTAATTTGGTATTTGTTTTATCCCAGTTGCAGGAATGGACCATTCGAATTCAGATTGTCTTGTTGTTGCCGTCTTAACCCATGGGGAGCATCATGGTTATCTTCACTCCAAGGACTGCATGTATTCAGTTGAAAAACTTTGGACCCCATTTGCTGCTGATCTCTGTCCTACTTTGGCTGGGAAACCCAAATTGTTTTTCATTCAGGTATATTTAAAATTTTGGTATAATCATTGAGTTTATTGGTAATTTGTTTCCTCAAAATCTAGCCTAAGCATGATGGGTCAGGATGCTCATAAATGTAAACTTCACCCAAAAAATATGGTCCAGTTGTGATTTTAAGGAAGTTAGGTGCATTTAGTTTGTCCGTAGCTACACGGAATTGACATATTGACTTATAAAGTAATAATAATGTATTATTAACTATCGACAACTAATATATTTGTCAAGGATACTTAAAATTAATAATGCATTATAATTAGGTATTAATAAATACCTAAGCAGAGGCCTATGAGTGATAAGACATTACCTTAAGATAATTAATATAAAAACAGTCATATTTTTGGGTAAATACAGATTAATCAAAGACAATTCTTTGTTGGTTCTCATTCACCTGCAGAGAATTATATGATCAATATGTGATCTACACTTAATCACAAATTGTGACATTTGATTGATAATTCAATTTTAAATTTTGGTAGCTTGAGCTGCTTATATGCTAGACAAACTGTAAGTGTTCAGGCACGATGAACTGAGATGGCCATAAGATGGCATTGCAGCAGCAAAATAAAAAATACCAGTTAAGGTGTGCAAATGGAATCAATAAGTAATCAAACAGTAACAGATTCTTTGTGGTTGATGTTTATTTAGTGAACAATCACATGGAAATTCATCCCTGTTATTTTCACATACTAAATATGTATGTAATTCTAAGTATATTATGATTTTTTTTAAGCATGTTCATTTCATGTTCTTACATTGTAGGCATGCCGTGGTCAGAAACTTGATGCAGGCATTACATTAAGGAGAACAGAAACAGATTCTGGGGTTAACAGCTATAAAATTCCAAACATAGCAGATTTTTTAATATGTTACAGCACAGTTGATGGTAAGTCAATTTTCTAGTCAGAAGTCTGATGTTTGAAGACATGCTATGAACATGTTTTTCTCAAAAAAAATATACATAAAACTATAATTGCTTTAGATTTTGAAAGGATGCATTATTGTGATAAAAAAGGAGTTTTGAAGCGATATTTTTTCAAATGAATCAAATTATGACTCTACTATTAAATATGTAGTCTGTCTGTCCAAGAAATACACGAACTGAGGCCATAAAAACTTTATTTTTCAAAATTTAGTCCACATCGATTTTGTCCCCTTCAAAGTACTCTCCATTCGTTGCTATGCACTCATTCCATCTTCTTTTCCACTGTTTAAAGCACTTTTTGGAAGTCCTCGGCAGTTTCGCTTTTTAGTTTTCTCATCATTTCTTGCTTTAATGTGTCCACATTTCCCCAGTGATGTCCCATCATCACATTTTTGTATTTTGGGAATAGGAAAAAGCCAAAGAGGGTGAGATCTGGTGAATGAGGAGGATGATCAAGGATGGTGATTGAATTTTTTACCCAAAACTGGCAAACAATCAATGCTGAAAGTGCAGTTGCATTGTCATGGTGAAGGATCCATCCATCATTTTCAGTTAAAATAGTGTGCACTGTTGATTTTCCTAAATTCAGTTCATCAGTTATCATTCAAACAGTTTTTTGACGATTGGTAAGGACAAGGGACCGCACACGATCAATGTTGTCGTCAACACAAGTGGTTGAAGGTCGTCCCGGCCTTGCATCATCTGTGGTGTCTTGTCGGTTAACTTTAAAATGCTTAATCCACTTAAATGGATACTTTCTTCAGAGCATTATCAACATAAGTATCTGTCAACATTTCAGTAATCTCTTGATAACTTTTACCACACTTCACCAAAAAACTTGATGTTGATTCGTTGCTCCATGATTTCATCAATTTCCATTTTTGGCAAACAATGAAAACAAGGACAGAAAACAGAAACTAACATAACTGGCACCATATGCACAGCTATAGTCTGCATCGTGGTCACCAGATTGCACCAGTTCACATTTTTATTGAGCAGAGTAGTATTTTTTTAAATATTACATTCAGAAATTGAATCAGCCGGTTTTTCTGTTAAATCTATTTCTTAATTAGCTAATAATTGTTCAAGTGTGTAAACCTCTGATTCAGGGATGAGACAAACTATGAATAGAGTAAAAGATTATTATAATAAATGGTACAATACTCATGCATAACTGATAATCATTTTACCCTGCTGTGTTTCCGAAACCATCGTATATGGTAAAAAACCAATGCTGACCCGTAACCATTGATGATAGTCTATTGATAGTTCATTGTAAGCGAGTAGTGTGAAAGGTTCTCAGAGTCATCACCAGATGTCAGTGCTAGCACAATGAGTTTCCCACATAGTAATAGGTAATCCTTTATGAATAAACATAATGCAACAGGGGGTCAAGTCTGTAATGTTTCTCTCCTAGAAAAACGTTAAAAACATTGGCCGGCCCCGGTGGCAGCGGGTTAACATCCTCGTCTGCCAACCCAAGGGTCATGGGTTCGATTCCCGCCAGGGTGGGATTTTTTCCACCTATGGCTTGGATTTTTGTATTATTCTTACTGTTAAGTTGTCATTGTTGTCCGATGTAAAGACTAAAAAGTGCTGTTTTTGGACCAAGACAAATAAATTAAATTAATAAATAAGTAAAAAGTTTTCTTCTCAAGATATCTCCAGATTCAAGTCTGTAACTGTGCTAGATAACTTTTTCTGCTGACCAGAAGATAGAAAAGTCTGGACTCGAAGAAGTTTATGGAAGATGAGAGGTTCTCATGGGAAGTGCTTCACAAACCAATGAAATCTTTCATTACTACTTGTTTACGTATTACGTAACCCAAGTCCATATTGAGCAGACAACTATATGCGGAGCATGAAAGAGTTTGTGTTTTTGTATGCATCATTTTTTAATAAATAAATTTGTTAAGGATGCTACTGGAACAATCTATCAGGACATTTGCATTAATAGGAAGATGAATTCCTAAAATATAACACAGGAGGATTATTATCAACACATATTTAACAAGTGGATAATAGGTAAATTCATATTTACACTATCAAATTAATCATTGCACAAAATTGGAATGCATACACAGCATTAGACATACAACTTATGTTAAAATAAGTGGACAAACGAGGTCATATCTGGTTGGAACAGTTTAGATGATGATCTGCATGGTGGTCAGCCAAACTGTACAACTACCATAAAAATTATTGCAAAAGTGCATAAAATGGTCATGGAGGATTACTGACTGAATGTGAGAGAAATCGCTGAAGCTGTAAGAATGTAATCTGAACAGGCATATCACAATTAAACTGTGAAATGGGACACGAGAAAATGTCTGCTACTTGGATGCCATGACTCTTGATCCAGGATCACAAATGCATCAGATTGGAAAATTCTGAACAATGTTTGATCCGTTTTAAGAGCAACCAACAAGATTTTCTTCACCAGTTTGTGATCATAGATGAAACTTGGGAAACAGACAAAACAGCATTCAATGCAGTGGAAACAGGGAAAACCCAAAGGTTGATTGCATAGCAGTAGAACTCACTTGATGCTAAAACGCAACAGCTTGTGAAATTCACAAAACCTATTGTTACTTTTGTTTCTCAGGAAAATTTGGAATCTGAAAAATCACAAAGTTTGGTTGGGTGAAGCTGAGGGTGGATAGAGGCATCATTTGATCAAATCCAGGCCCTTAATTTGTATTCCAAAAATAGAAATAAAAGGATTCACAACAAGAGAAGCTACCATGCATACGTGTATTTAAAGTATTCCTAATACATAAGTGTTATAAGGTGTCAGTGCTCTGGAAAGTGATCTGTGGTGTGGATGCTTCTCGGTTGTTGTCCCTGTGTAGTAATTTATGAAGATGGAAGAAATTGAGATTCGAGCAGTGGTCAAATACTTCATAAAGAAAGGTATAAAAGTAAAGAAATTCATGCCGACTTTCAAAATAATCTGAGGGACTCTGCTCCTTCACATTCAACTGTTGCCAATTAGACAATTGCCGACTGAAAGTGCAACAAATTGCTGAAACTCCAGATTTTATTGTCTATGTTATATGGAAGTAAAAGGCAAAACTATTATGGACAGGTAGACCGAGGCTGAAGGCCTTCAAGAAGAACTTTCACCAATTGTTGTCACTGTTCATTCCAGTTGTATTTTCTCAGTTCCAATGAAATTAAAAAGTGTGTTCAGTTGGAATAAAGAGAAAGAAGTTTTTTTATTAAGGCTGATGTACATTAGTAGAAGTGTGAAATTTTTAATCCAGCATACCTGTAGTGATGCGGGAATACTGAAAATGAAATTGTGTGAATACAGAATTCCACGTGCATTTGGAATATAGGAAATTGTATGGGTCATGATAAAAATGTTGTAAATTGTAAGATAGCGTAAATTCAAAAAACGCAAATACAGGATTTAACTGTAGCACAAACATTTTTGTTTAATTCCAAGTTCCCTAGATATGATGTGTCTTATTCTGTTAAGACCTATTTCAACTTCTATTTGGCATCTGTGGTCATCAATGCATTTACATGTTTCTTTCATGGAAAACACTAAAAAAGATGCCATCAATATCTAACTTGGGAATCTCACAGAAACCTAACCTGATATTTTGCTAAGAATTGAAGTGGTCTATCTTCCACCTAACTTGTGTGAAGTACTTATTTAAAAAAAAGCATGGAACAAAAGCGATATACTGCTTATTCTGTGGAATTGTTCATTTCACTGTAAATATTGATTGTGAGGCTGTAGTTTGTAAAATAATTTCTTAATTAAACAGCATGGTTTGTTTATTTATCGTTAAATAATTTTTTTCCCTATTCCAAAGGATACTACTCGTGGAGAAATCCAGAAAATGGAACGTGGTTCATTCGCAGCCTTTGCGAAGAACTGTGCAATCTGGCGCCGAAAGGAAAGGAATTCCTTCAAATCCTGGTGAAGGTGCATGCTCGAGTTGCTTTTCAATATCAGTCCTTCAATGAGAAGGACCCTGCCTTTGATGAGCGGAAGCAAATACCTTCATTTGTCTGCATGCTCACAAGATGTTTGTACTTTAAGCCCAAAAAGACTGATCAAAGAAAAATCAGCAACAAGGATAATTGTTGATGGATTAAGTGAATGATGTGCCATTCTTATGTTGTTATGTTGTAAATTTGCCATTGTACATATCTTTGCCAACCTAGTGAAAAAGCTCATTTAGTTTGTAATGTTGGTTGTATTCCTATACCAGTTTTGCGCTTATTATGAAAGAATCATCTGAGAGCATATCTGCATTCCGGAAAAAAAATATTTTATTTTTATGTTGCATCCATGCCATATTAAGTCCTTACTGTACCCAATTTAGTTTTGCGTTAGATTTTTGTGCACTAAGTAAATGGAGTTATAGTTTTGTTTTCCTTTGATTTTTTTCCTATGAAGGAAATGCAAGCAAGAAATTCTTACTGTTTTAGTGTTAAAAATATAATGAGCATAAGCAGGTTTTTGAGAGATCTCTAGGGACTCTTATTTATAAGATTAACTATTGTATATTTCAGTTAGCGTAGAATCAACCTCCTGGAGGCTGAAATTTGAGCTATTTGGTCTGTGGCCGTGTGTAATGGTCTCATTTTGTGATTCAGTGATGGAAACAGATGAGAGACAAAGAGGGTGCAGCACAAAGTTGCACAAAGTTTGCAGCTTTTTATGTTCAGGGTTGTAAGTTGCCGGAGTCACAGGGGATAGTATTTTAAGTCATATCAAAGGCTGTGCCATTAATTACATCAGAAAATAGACTTACTGAATATTTGAGACATGATTCCTCCTCTGTGGTTCCTTACCGCCATCTGAATCCCCTTTTATTGACGGCCAATCAGGAAACTGTGCCTTCATCCGAAATTGCATAGCATCTCCCTTCTTAACTTCTAAATGCCCTCATCAGAAACTGTCTCTGTAGCTATCTCACAAAAGGACCCAAGAGTTGATTGCAGAAATAGTGATTGACATATGTATGTTCAAATGTTTGCAAGTACTTCAAGTGTTGTTCTCGAAGCTCCCCTTTAGTTACAGGCACTTGAATTAATGCCTTCATCTTTTTTCTCATCATCAGCTAATTTGCATTCCCCATCAATTAAAAATCAGTAATGCAATATTGATTATCAATTTGATGGTGCCCATATAAAAGTTTGCCACTTAAATTCTATATGAGCTGACTACCCATTTTTTTGGGATGTGGTTGGTATCTGTGTCACTAACACCACTGCCTCTACTTTTGTTACTCAAGTACAAGCCATTTCATTGTATTTATGTTTTTATTTGATATGTATTTTCTTGAGAAATGGTACAAATTTTATCGGAAATCCCATGTTCATTTACAGGAGATGACCACTGTGGTTTTGGTCATCTGTGAGCCCAATGTTTTCTGCAATATGTCAGAACAAAATAATAGTAATGATGTTGTAACTGTATTTTTTCTTGGTGTAACCTAGAATGTTATCCCTGCACCGTGATATATGTGCAGTATCAAGGTAGTGTCTGTTTTGCTGTTCCAGTGTGAGCGCACTTTACCATTGCTCATTATTGGTAGATTTTTATATGCCTCAAAGGAGCATATGATCAAATGGTATTGCCATTTTGTAATAGAGTTTTACATTAATCACTGCGTAATGAAGCCATGAATGGTTAAAAATAATGGAAATTTTTCACATTTTCCACTGTGTAGTTGGTAGTGTGATCAAAAGTGCAATTTTTTCTGATCTCCAAGCACCTTTGTGCTTGCCTCAATACTGCCACATTTTGAGTGAAATATTTTTGCTGTCAAAAAAAAAGTGCTATATTTATGGAGAAAGTTGAAGGCAAAATTTTGGACGTAAGGGGTAATTGACGCATATTTGCGTCCATTGGCTGTGTCTCCTTAATTAGAAGCAATACTTCAATTGTAGTCTGAAGTGCAACTTATGAAATGCAGGTAGTGGTATCTGCTGATGAATATGCAAAGGGTTTGAAAATGTGGGTTTGGAAGCATAATGCTGTTTATTGTTACCCGTGATCTGTATTTTCATATACTTTACATTATACTCATTAAAAAATCGTATTTTGGTTTTATTTATGCTGGCCAGATTCATAGCAATGTATAGCAATTAGCAATATGTAACATTTTTTTTATGTAGACGCCACCTAGAAACATGAAACTCTCCTACCTATGAAGTTTGAATATTATGTGGTTAAATATTAATAATGATTTTTGAACAGAACCACGTTCACCTGAACAGAATTCATTACTACCACACATCCATGAATTGCTACATAATTTTTATTTTAATTTGTGAAATAATGAAAATGATTATAAATTTCGTGAAGGATCTCAGGTTTTCCCAGCGTATGGTATTCAAGAAGTTTTCTCGGGTTTCCCACCGGATCAGGTTGCAGTGCATGGACATTTCGAAGGCTGACTCTGCCATCATCTTCAGGGTTAATTTCAGAGCATGAAAAAAGGCCTGGTATTTATACTCTCCATCCCAGCTCAGGTGTGCCCTGATTGGTCGGAAGCATTAATGTGCTCCGCTATGGCCAATCAGGTGCGTTCCAGTGCATTTTTTATTTTCTTTAGCACTGACTTCTAAGTGTTACTGACTCGGAAGCTGTTGTCTCTGTTGAAATTGTTGGCATCTAATCAGATTTCAACGGCTTCTTTCACCACGCGATCCTAGTAGCCGTTGGCGTGGCATAGCCTCTTCTTGCCGGTGAAGTTGATTCTGTGGTCGTTATTGAGACAATGTTCGGCGACCGCAGATTTCGCTGGGTAGAGTAACCTGATGCACCTCTCGTGTTCCTTTAGGCGTGTTTCTATGGTGTGGCCAGTCTCCCCAATGTATGCTTGGCCGCACTCGCAAGGAATCCGGTACCCTCCTGAGGTCTTCAATCCCCATTTGTCTTTAGCCGTGTCCAGGACCGATTGCAGCTTCCTTATCCGTTTGTGGATAGTTTCCACCTTGTATTTCCTTAAAATCCTTCAGATTTTATTTGAAATCATAGAGACAAACGGGATGCAGGCTCTGGCAACAGGTTGAACCTGCCTGAATTATGTCAGCATGCAATTTAACCAGTTTTGGAACATTTTGATCAGACCTCATACACCTGAATAGTGACTAGATTGTTTGGGAAATTTCTATCTCCACCAGTAGAAGTCTTTACCTGATCTTTAATAAATTCACATTTGTAGCCACTGCACATTGACTCCTCCCTACCTGTATATATATATATATATGTGGTCATGGTAGTCCAGGGGTAGAGCATTGGACTGTTGACCAGAGGGATCATGTCTGATTCCCGGGCAAGCCTCTCTGGGTACCCTCAGCTCCACCCAAGCTATGTGATTTTTTGGGTACTAGATTTTCCTGAGGAAAGAGGTAATTTTGATGTTTTAGGTCTCTGCGAAGTGAGGTGGAAGGATAGCGGAGATTACTGGAGTGACAATTATAGAGTGATATACAGCGACGGGGACGAGAGCCAACGTGGGGTTGCCGTAATATTAAATAAAGGGATAGGAAGAAGTGTAGTCAACATAGAGCATGCATCTAATAGAATTTTACTTGTAGAGATTAAAGCAGAGCCGACGAACTTGGTCATTGTTCAGGTATACATGCCACCGAGCAACCATAAGGAGGAAGAAGTCGATAGGATGTATGATGAGTTAGAGGATATAATCGCGTGTGTTCCTGCAGGGGAACATTTGATAGTGATGGGGGATTGACCTGCCGGTTGAATCGGGCAACCGGTGCATTCTCCAGTAAATAACCTTATAAATGGTTATTTTTCTGGGTTATATAAGGCAGAAGCCACAGCTTGGAAAGGTGTTGTGAGTTTCAAACAGGAGGTGTAAGGGCCCCTCTAACAGAAACCACCACCCCACTATGGGCATTGCCCATGGGTTTCATCCTTTTGAAAAACCATATGGTCCCTTTAAAAACCCTTGTCTGTATATGCTTAAAATAATTGTCTTGTAAATGTATGCAAGAAGGGTGAAAATCCTGTATTAAAATGGCCAGCTGCTCCCTTTGCTGATAAAAACCATTGCAGTTCCACTGCAACAGAAAAGCCATTTTTACAGTTTGAAATAAATATTGACAAGTATATATGAATAGAAGTAAAAAGAGACATTTCAGGCGTGATATGGTGGAATATCATGATTAATTAAAATTAGCAATTTTCCACAAAATATATTGTGGAAAATTGCCAATTTTAATTAAGAATAGAAGTAACATTAGCAAAATACCTGAGCAGCTTTGTACTTCTATGTGGTCGAGGCTGTGGTAGTGATTATCTCTTGGTCCTTGTTTTTTTATCTTAAGCCCTGTGAGACAGACTTCTGTCTCTGACAAAGACTCATCCAAATCCTTCACACAGGAATAGTTCCTGTATGAAGGACTTGGGGGATGTATGATGACGTGTCCTTTCGTGTTGTTTTTAGCCAGTGACACAGCTTTGTTTTTTCCCAGTTTTTGTAAAACATTTTGTAGTGTCCTCAGTGTTTTGTCCAGTTATTGAAATTCCAAGGCCTGGTTTGACTTTTTAGTTTCTGAACATCTACGGTCAGTTTGTGTGGATACTGTAGCTTTCTTAATGAGCTGAGAATGTAGCGGAGCTGACAATGAAGCTTAAAGGAGCGGTGGTGAATGAGCGAGAGAACGTATGATCATTCATTTCTCTAAACCATTTCTGAGCATCAAGATAAGGAAGTTTATTCTGTGTTTTTATTTCTAATATTTTATTTTTTCTCACATTTGAGGGCAGTCATGGGAGTACAAAGGGTGTATACCTTTGCAGTTTACACAGTAGGGCCTGGAGTCACAATTTGTCCACCATGCTTGTCCTTGCTGCAATATGGACAGATCGACTTGCCCTCGCATAGAAAAGATACAAATATGTGGCCAGAGCATTGGCAGGTGAAGTAGGGGATAGGGTTCGAGATGAATGGGACTAGTTCTCTAGGTGTGGAACTATATAGGGCTTTTATATATTAGGGAGACACTAGTAAATGTTTCCCCTTCCTTTGAGCACCACATTATCAAATATTTGTCACTTGCATTAAAGACTTTATCTCCCCATCTCCATCTGGGTGGGATTCTGGGGGGTGGAAGTGGTTTTCCTTCATGTCAATTTTAGGTTTAATCTCCCGGCCTTCCCACCAACCATGAGTCATAACACACCAAGTTGAAACCGATTGATCGGAAGTGGCTATCCCCTGACCCTCCATTCACATAAATTCTAGGACCAAAAGCATTATTGCTCCCTCAACCATACCGGGCATCTGAAACCCAGCTGGGAACCAGAGAGCTCACCCTCCAGGACACCAGCCATGGCAAACACTCAGATGGATTGCAGGCCAGATAGTATGGTCGCATACAAACAGCAGACCCACTGAACTGTCTGGATGCATCCCTTGCTAACTCAGGGTTGTCTCCCTGTCCTCTTAGTTGCCTCATATGGCAAGCAGGGATACTGTGGGAGTATTCTCAATCCCCCTACCTGCTGGGCTAAACTAATTTTTATCCTGCCCAGCCGTGAACAGTAATGTTTTACACCTAAACCCAACCTGGAAAGTTTTGCACAAGCAGAAATACTACCTTGAACAAAAAGTTCCCGGAATAACCACCGTGTGGCGCTCCCATCGTTCTTTTTTCATTTGAGTTCTGTTTTTTTTGTTAAATTGGTACATCTGTTGTTGATATTCCCTTTAAATCTTAGTGTCATAACTTGACATTTGCACAAGTTACGTAGCCAAGAGTACATCTATCTCTGTGTGTGTTGGCGATTTTTTACAATTGCAGAAATGGATTTAAATTTGCAACAACGAACTTGTATTAAATTTTGCGTAAAAAACGGATTTAGTGGCGCACGGACGTTGGAAATGTTGGAAAAGTGTTTCGGCAACGATTCTCTAAAAAAAACGGTCGTTTACCAGTGGCACGAGCGGTTCAGAAGTGGTCGTGAGTCAATCGAAGATGATGAACGCAGTGGCAGACCATCGACATCGAAGGTCGGTGAAAAAATTGATAAAGTAAAAGAAATGTTGGTCAATAACCGCAAATTAACCATCAGAGAAATAGCGGAGGACTTGAACATTGCCTATGGATCCGCCCAAGACATTGTGGTTAATGATTTGGGTTTCCGTCGTGTAGCAGCAAAGTTGGTGCCAAAAGACCTCAATTTCATGCAAAAAAGAGACCGCGTTGACGTCGCAAAAGACATGATTTGCGAGGCTGAATCCGATCCCACATTCATCAAAAGGATCATTACTGGAGACGAGACGTGGGTTTATGAGTACGACACGCAATCAAGACATCAGGCAAGTGAATGGCGTTCACCAAATGAGCCGAGACCAAAAAAACCACGTCGTTTTCAGTCAAAAAAGAAGGCAATGCTGATGGTTTTCATGGATTACAACGGTGTAGTGCATCATGAATTTTTGCCAGAAGGCCAGACAGTAAACAAAGAGTATTATTTGGGCGTTATGAGACGTTTGCGTGAAGCAATTCGCCGAAAGAGACCAGAAATCGTCGCACAGTGCTATCATTATTCGTAATTTTTTGACGAAAAATGCAACAAATACCATCCAACAGCCACCGAATTCACCTGATTTGGCTCCCTGTGACTTCTTTCTGTTCAATCGAGTTAAAAAACCATTACGGGGAACGCGTTTTAGCAGCCGAGAGGAAGTAATGGAAAAATCGCAGGAAGCACTGATGGACATACCGAAAACCGAATATAAAAAATGTTTCGAGGATTGGATCAAGCGCTGGCATAAGTGTGTTGCAGTCGATGGGGATTACTTTGAAGGGGACAATATAGATTTAGATGAATAAACTTGTATTTTTAATTTTCTTAATAAATTCCGGGAACTTCTTGATCAAGGTAGTAGGTTGGCTTCCTTTCCAAGCAAAATTACTCTTGGATATCAGGGTTATCACCCAGGAAAATATTAGTCTCTCCCTAAATATTTTACTTCTTTTCATTTTTCAGTACTCGTGAACTGCCTTTCATTTTTTAAATTTAATTAAGAGGTAAAAAAGAATCGTAGACCTCACACTATGGTTTGACTTTCTCTCACATGGACAGTGTTCTATCCTCGGGTACATGTTTATGTCCCCCTCCATTTTCTGATGAACCATATTCAAGGCAAGAATTCTGATTTTACAGCCTAAAGCTTGTTGTTTATTCAGTCTAATGCCATGATGCATTGAGCAACATGAACAGTTGAATATATCTACACACAACTTTAACATACATCAAACATTACCACTAACCCTGAAAGGACTTGTGTAAAAATCACTTACCACCCTTGTTGCTGTGCTAATGTTTTCAAATATCATTTCACCCGTCTACTTTTTGGAATATAAAATCAGAGGAGTTGAAAATGCCTTAAGATGCAATACCTTCTGTCAATGCTTTATCAAATCTTCTTGTTTAGTGACATTTTGTACAATGGGAGTAACAGCATATTTCACACATTTTCAAATGTCTAGTATTGCTATTCTCATGACACCGTGTACTACCTCCCATAATTGTGCTTTTCTTATTTTGTTGTATTGGTTGACAAAACCCTAAGTAATTATTTAATGCATTTTGTACTTGGAGGATATGTCCATGAATGAGAAATTACTTATCAAATTCAGAATAAAGGTTGAAGATACACCAATTTTGAACAATTTTCACCTCGTTTGGGATTTTCTAGTTTCTGGGAGAATCAAAAATTTATTGGAAGTGATTCTATTGAGTTTAATAGTATGGAAGTGGTGTCCAATGAGGATCCTTTCGGTGGACAAAGTGTATGAGGGCTCATAGTTTACTGTTTCTTGTCCACATACTCATTTTCTATGAAGATAGAAAGACAACATTCCACCAGTAACCACTGCAGACACCCAGAGTAATAGCAGTTTCATCATGGTTGGCTTCTTAAGATACATTTTAAGTGCAACAACAACTTTTGACCATTTGAACAACCATACGTATGACCACTCTGCAGACACAGTCAACAATTTCCACCAGAGGAGTATGAAAGTACAAAGAAAGCAGCCATTGTGAGTAGCTATCTCCTGGCCACCGACTGTGAATCTCTGCTTTAATATTACCCTATAGAAATTTCTCATCAAACAGATGCCTTTCATTCACAGGCATCTGTTTTATAAGAAATTATAGCTGATAGGAACCTATATACCCCTTATGGTTCTCCACAAACATTCCATCTACATGTGTATGTAGATGATCAGCTGGTTCAACTATATTGACTATACGATATTTACTACCTGGATGCAACCTAAGCTTAACAGTTCGTTTTAGGCATTTTCTTCCTGCCATTTCAGTCACCTCGTACAACAAGCAGGGATACTGTGGCAGTATTCAGATCCCCTGCCCACAGGGAACTTCATGCCTTCTCATCAAGCCATACTTTGTTGCAGAGAGAGTAAGTTTTTCCTATTGTTTCAATGTCATTTAAATTTGCCTTAAAATCTTTTTGTTATTTCTAGTTCTGCCCTACTATCTTCCACGCATGACAATTTGAACAGCTGCAACATCAGAATGGTTAAGATCCTTAGCTATATCCAAAAATTGCAGGGGAGATTGTCATTGACATCAAGCTTTTCCTGCAGTAGGAGCAAATGACCTCAATCATCTTTGAGACCAAAGAATTGGCAATGATAAAAAGGAAATAAATTATTACCTATGTTTAAATATTAAAAACTTTTTTTCAACTATATCACTAAGGACCTATTATAAGTGCATACTGGGCCAAAAATCGTGTGACTTCTTGTTTTTATTCAAATTTTTTGTATTTACATGCTTATTTCTAGCATAATTAACAGTAATTGAAGCAGCTCCTAGGATCTCCCAATCAGACTGCAAATTGGAACTATTGGGAGGGGATTGGACTAATCCATTACGATCCACTCAGGTCCTACACCTTAAACTCCTATCATGTCTAATGAATCTGCTGTGCTCATTGGTAAAATTCTGCAGCATAATACCAGAGCAGGATGAAATCAACCAAAGTTTTTTGTGCCCAAATAAAAACCCACAGGAAAAAACAGCCTGTGACTAGAAACTAATATGAATTCAACATACCATTAGGTAAGCAAAATGACTGTTGACAAAATAATTGTAGCGTTAATATTTCCCTATTCATTGCAATTTATTTTCCATGAGACTTCTCTCCAATTCCACCATTTTGATACTAATTCCTAACCTATTTTTAGCCATTTATCAGTTGTGAAAATACCATTCAATTCACATTTACAAAATGGTATGCCTTCCTCCACATGTGGACAACTTAAACACAGCTCTGAATCTTACTTCTAACCTCTTTTGAAATGGTGGAGAAACACCTATGGCATACCTAGGCAACTTGGAAACCATATTTCCTGGCACCTAACACAATTTTTCTACCACAAAATGTGCTCTCAAATCACCCCCGGTCTTACAGGTGCATATAATGTCAATCTATATGTACATGCTGGTTTGATAGAAAATACTTCCTATCAAGTATTTTTTCCTGCATCAGACATAGAAAATAGTTGTTTTTATAAAAAATTCAATAATATCACTGTTTTGAGTCAGTAGTAAGCAACATAGTTTTAATATTTTGTTGAAAGTACTTCCTAAAAATTCCAAAATAAATCGTACATTTATACAATGTAGCACATTTAGTTACATCTCACATGTATTGCCATGAAACTATGTGTTAGGCTAACGGGGATGTTGCCCCTCAGCTAATAGTTATATACATTGTATCTCTCCCAATGAAGTGATTGATTTTAATACAAATTTTAATATTATCAAAATTATAACAGAAACTAGGGATCTCATGAAAAGTTAAAATGATGATAAACTCATGGGATCTTAAGGGAGAAGATTGTCATACAGTATTGCATTTAAACTTGCAAAAACATTTAAAGTCGTGAATTACACTTCAGAGTAAGGAAAGAAGGCATCAGTGTTTTGGCCCACCCCTGATAGAGAAGATGCCGTTACAATAGAGGGAGCAGAAGTTGGATTCAGTAAATGCAGATGAGTAAAAAAATTATGTTCATGTGCTCATAAATGGTCAGAGCTTCCACTGAAACTGCCAATTGGAAATGAAAAAGAGGCTATTAGGCACTGACTCATGACATCATACTGATGGGAAGAATGAAGTGAAAATTAATTTCTAGTGTTTGTGATTGAAAAAATTCCAGCGGTAAGTTAAAAGTGAGATTATCAAAATGCATTTCTTAAAATGTGAAATTAGCAATGCTATATACGGACATGAATATGAGATTGTGTAAGAGGAAAATGACAACCCCAGTGAAAATAACTGTGGAAATGATTTAGCAGCAGTGATGGCAAAATTTTAGGCATTCTAGAATGAATGAATAATATTCATGTGGCTGCTAATTTTTTAATGTAGCTATTCAATTTTCTCCCCACTAAGTCTTTAACATTAAAATATTTTGAACCTTTTCTGTTCAAGCCAAGTATTTTTCATGAATTCCAATTTGAAAAAAATCATTCGGCCATAAGGGCTGGGAAATGTCGTAATGCAGGAGCCCTGAAAGAATGCTAGTTCAATCAGTTCAAGTCAAACAATTCTCACCCAGGATTATGGATGCATAGGATAGGAGAATTCCAGGAACCTACCTCAGATTGAATGATCATTGATCAAAGATGATTGGACCCAACTCATAGATAACTAGCACAAGCTATCGCTCCTGCAAATTTAACCCATAATAAAATGAACCTTAACAAAAAAAATCTCTTGTATCTCCAAAGATCTACATCTACATAAATACCCTGCGAGCCACCAAAAAGGTCTGTGGCAGGGGGAAAGATGTCGTAGTATGAAAGCCAGTCCTCTTTGGGACTCCATAGGCAGACTAAATCCCTATCCATTTATCTTCAACGCATTAAACACTGTAAGGTTTCATATGAGTTACACCTAGTAAGTGGGCTTTCCTCTATCTACTCCACCTGAACTCTCAAATCAGTGTTTTGGAGATTTTTAAATCTCATAAAATATTTAATACGAATCAAAAATAAATATTTTTTTAAATATCACATGTAATTTGGCAGTTTGCTCAAGCTAGAGTAAAGCTAATGTGGATGTGACTTTATAAAATTACCCAGGAATGGCACAAATATCCAAATTCCAGGGCATTAACTCTGGTACTCTTGCACAGAATCAAGAAAAAAAAAACAATATTGTTTTTAAAAATCTTGATCTTACTAACTTTCTAACAGCTGCATGTTGAAATTCAAACATACATAATGAAATACAGTAAACTCGCCATTATCCATGGGTGGATTATCTGTGCTACTCTTCCCAGGACGTCAAAATTTTAATAAAATTACAACCGTAAAGATTAATTATTAAATGCTTTCAAACTTTGATATACTTTTCAAATAGCTTGACTTCATTAAAAGTTTTTTTATTTCACTAAAGCAAAAGATGTCAACAGTACTTAATGTTTCAAGTTCAATTATTTTGTACTATCCGTACTTTACCATAAATGATTCCCTCGCATTAATTAGCCCAGAGAATTCCATATTCTCCTATTAAGCACACAATTACCTATGCATAGCTCTACTATGCAAGAAATAAGTCATTAGCCATTTACACTGAATTATTTTAATCAGTTTAACTTGATAAGCATGAACTCATATCAGCAATATTTTGTCAACTATATTAGTCCTTTGCCAATCATTTGTTTTTTCTTTGCTGATGTGTTTCATTTAGCTTTTTGAGGAAAAAATATTCTGTTGATCATGATGATGATTCTGATTTAATGATAGTTTCTAGTTTTTGTGAAACTATAATTCCAACCTAATAAAAACATAAAAATGTACCCTTCTTTGCTAAAAAAAACATGCATTAATTACAAGGAATGAAAAAGGAGTCTCCGTATATATTCATTTATATCACAACCATATTTTCTGCACATTTTGGCTATCTATGTTTTTCAGTTATCTGTATTTCATCAGGCATCCATTAGCATGGATAACCAAGAGTTTACTGTACTTCAAGTTCAGCATTATTAATGCACAAGATATCTTAACTCCTAAAAGATTCAATGAGTATAAATAACCAAAGAGCACATCATTTAGTACACTTAAATCATGCTAATTCAATTATTATCCTGCTTACTTTTATAGAATTTAATTTACAATAACAGGTGTTAAGTTTGCACATGTTTAGGTGACTGAAACACATGAAAACTAATTTAGACTACTTAAGTGAATGCAAATTGATGGGTCTAGTTAAAAAAAAGTACAATATCTGTTCTAATCTGTGTTTGCACAATGCTATTCGTAAAAAAATATTGACCTTTTCCAAAAATTATCAGCAAAAATAAAATTAACTTACAAATCTACATCCTATTGTTAAAGCATGAAGCCACAGAAGTATCTACATATTATACACAAGATCTGTAGTGCCTATTGTATCAGTCATCATAACATTTAATACTCTTAAAAACATATTGCAATAGTTCAAAAAACAATTTTATATAAATAGATTTTATATCAGAAAAATGTGTGGCATGGTTTTTGTAGTAAAATGTAACTATTTTTTTTCATATTTGACAATATTTACATGTATATCACAAGGTATTCCATGTCTCCATAATTCCTCATAGTTCCTGCCACAAAACTTCATTAAATCATTGCAATACTTAAAAAAAAACTGTTGCCCTATCCGCTAGGTGAAACGATAATAAATTCTCAATAAGTATTTAGGTGCATTAAAATAGCAAAATTAAGCAATGAAATTAATTCTTACATGACAATGGAGGAAGCACAGAATTAACTATGCATTCAATGCATACACAGAAGCATAAGGTAGCAAAAATTATGAGGCATTTTCCATTAATAATTTCACCTTTCACCATTGAGTAGTAAGTTACATATAATAAAATGACCAAATTACTCTGATGAAAGGTTACTTTTTCTTTTTCAGATCTTCAAAACGTCTGGTAAGGTCATCAAAGTCAATTTCATCATTTCCTGCAGTATCATTGTCATCCAGTGGCGGGAAACTGTCAGTGGGAACAGATGGCAGTTCTGGTAAAACTAATTCATTTTGCGGAGAGAGTTTCCCTCTCGGTGCAGGCTTTGGCTTATTTTCACTCTGTAAAACATATACAAAAGTAAAATGAAATCAGCTTTTGCTAAGGGTGAAGAATTACCATACTTAACAATTACTATTTTTGATCAAATTTCAGGAGGAATAATTTTTCCAAATGGTTTTGGAAAATTACCCTCTCAATATGTGAACTGAACTAATTATTCCTATATTAACATGAGGCTTATGACAAATGAAATAAGCTTCCTAACTGCAAAAGTGAATTTTCCTTCAAAGATTTTTGTGAAAAGAAAAGGTTATTTTGTTTGGTTACAAAGACCTTAAGAACATGGGTGGTGGATACTTGTACAAAAATGAGAGATTATCTCTTTTAGGTCTTCTAGTTTGATTAGGATTCACTGATTATGGCTGGATTCCCTTTGTCATAACATCTTCATAAGTCACTGTTGAGTGTTTGAAATAGGATACAACAAAACAATTTTTTTCATTCTTCATCATACATGAGATTCATTCCCTCATAAGTAAATGTCATGAATTCTACTTCTTAAATCCCTTAATGAAATAGTATTCTATTCAACCATTGGTGATGCTAGTGCCAAGTACACTCATTGAATGTCCTATCATCTACAGACCAATCCCACAAAATAAGCCAAGCCAAAGTGTATTTTGGACATTGACCATCAATCTTTCCCTCATCATTGCCCTCAGGTATTTAGTATACCCATTTTTTGTTGCAATAAAATAAATAATATTGAAACCAAAAGGAGCGATATACTACAAATGCCACTCTGCTAAACTGGTCATATACCACCCACACATACATGCTTTCACCTTTTATATACTCACCCAAGGTGCCTCCTCAAATGTGGTAATTATGTTTATCATATATTTTTTTGCAATTAAAATATTATCACTGTGGTATTTGAATTCTAATGGTGGGATCACACCACAGTTGTTCATTTACAAAAAGGCAAAGTTTCATGAAAGTCACATGACAGAGACATGTAACAAAGAATGGAACACAAGGACAAACACCAGTGTGTAAATTTTTCATAGAAAAGTAGAAAACCATGATCACTTCTTTGAGATATCATTTTTCTATCTCATAGCAAGCAGTACACTCCCTTCCACTGGACCATGTAAAAATTTGGGATAAAAATTTTGTGGGCTTATAAAATGTATAGTGTATATAAAAATGTTGGTAATGTGCACAAATAAATTACTTAAGGCACACAGTATTAATTGAATACTTAAGGCAAATAAATAAATTGGTAAAAACCCTTGTGAAACCATCGTATAACAACCCCATAAATTACAACTACCAAATTAGTTTACATAATTGATATACCCACACAACATCAGTTCATTGAAGTAAAAAAATAATTATAATTGTAAATTTTGCATCAGGAAATCGTGACAATATAACACTAGTAGTGATGCTACACAGCTAAACAGTAAAGGATAAAGGATGGAGAGAAACTGGTGTCGGCATTAGCCTACTCTTAAGAAAAGGCCCCAAGGGGTCCACAGCTTAACGTCCCATCCAATGGCATATGAACTCACTCAAAGTGTCCTCCACAAAGCACCTCAAGTAGGGATCAGGATGCCACTAAAAATATCTGCCACCTCTGGGATTTGAACCCAGGCCCTCTGGGTGGGAAGCCAGTACATTAGCCACGGCAGCATCCCGATCCACCAATATAACATTCCAGTAAGCATTTAACTACAGCAATTTTATAACATGCACTATTACCAAATAATTTACATGGACACCATGCATTTCATGACTGCAACAGTGGTTTAGCACTATAGAATATTAAAGCTAAGCAGACACACGACTCATGGACAAGATATCAGCAAAGTTGCTGAAGTGCATAAAATCCTTGCACAATGAAATATACCAAAGCAATAAGGGACCGCAGGACATTTTAAGGACATAAATGTTATCCCTGGAAAAGAAAAAGGATGCAGAGAAATGTGAATGACATCACAATTAGAATAATTTTGCATGCAACAAATATTTTGATCAGGATATTAAATAGAAGACAAATGAGGAAAATGGATTAAAATATGATATTGTGGAAGAACACTCTAACGTTAGGAGAAGCAAGATGATGAAAGACACAAAGGAATGGTAAGGAGATAGGAGGATAATTGGAGAAAAGGAGAAGTTTGAGTTTATTTTTTACAGTTTGACCATATTAAGTGAAAAAGAAGTACTGGTAAGAAGTAAAGTAAGACTGGCTGGGCTTCAATAAGTCTGTACTTCCCTTCTCTTCATCCCGTGGGAAGGGTCTCCTCAATCCCCTCCCTATCTAGGTGGATGGTTTAACTTCCAGAAGCAAACCAAAGTGGCAAGAGAAACTGATCATCAAAACTCCTAGATACTTCCCTGATTTCCAGTGTTTATTTCTCAATTACCCTCAGTTCTAACATCCCCAAATTTTACTATACAGGTACTTACATGTTTCCAAACA
This sequence comes from Hetaerina titia, assembly GCA_037158775.1. Lineage (NCBI taxonomy): Eukaryota > Metazoa > Arthropoda > Insecta > Odonata > Calopterygidae > Hetaerina > Hetaerina titia. Next base: position 73,082,460 of record CM073774.1, on the reverse strand, counting down.
TTATTCGACTATTTTTACTTAATCAGCATGAACTATTAATTTCACTAGCCCAAGAACTATTGACCAATAATAAAAGTATAGGACACATGTAGAAGGAAGAAGAGGGCCTTAAATACTTTTACTGAAAGAATTTTTAAAAATAAAACAAATCCATTGTTTGGTTTCTTAACAATATCGTGCAATCTTAATAGAACAAGTATGGTGTACAGTGAGAATCTAAATAAAGAATGGCTCTAACCATACAATTTCAATGAACATGCAACATGGATTCAAGTAGGATAAAATATTTAAAATAACACAATGCATTTTTGCACAAGCGTACACTGCCAACTACTTGGACGAACTTAAAAAGTTGATATCACCATTGCCATGTTACCTCACACACCACTATTCCGAAAAATTGTTAATTTTCATGTATCACAAAATTATAAAATGAAAACAGCAATCCAATATAAGAGGGTTATGAATAACGTCAGTGCATTTTGCATTATATCAATGCAGTGCATGTAGAAATGTGTGTTATGTACTATAAATCAAAGTACCTAATAGCTTGCAGTTAATAATATAGTAAACATATACAAGCATTCCATCACATGAATGGACTTTAATTGGAGTTAATAGAAGGAATAAAAAATGTATTTTTCAATATTACAAAAAAAATAATTCCAACAATAAAATCTGTAGCACATAATCCGAGACAAACACTCAGCAACGACATTTAAGAAGCAAAGTTTTAAATGTCCCACATGGCCACTTAGGCATTACCTGCTAGATAAATACATAAAAAAGACTTCAAAAGAAACGGTGCATGTTATTGGGAAAAGTATGAAGGGCAACACTAAAAGAGCAAACTTTACGGCAAGGAATTAAATGACCAGACACAGATCAACATACCTGCTTATTCCCATTTTTTACATCAGGTGGAAAGAATTGATACGGTGGTGGAGGTGAGTCATCCTTGAAAAAAGGATAAGAGAATAACAGATCATCTGTGATAAAAACAAACATAGCATAAGCCATGATAAATCACAGGTATCCATTTTAAACTCTATGCATCTCAAATCCATTCATTTAAGAGGCTTACACCGAATAGGTCAGTAACCCTGTGTAACACTTATGGGCGGCAAATGTTTCTTTTGTTCCCAGGATTTCCTGCATTGATTTGTCCATCACACTGATTTTTCACACCAATTCACTGGAAGTTTCTGGCAAGAGTTCATTGAGAAACCTTTGTGTGGATGGTCAGTTTCTCAGAATGATGTGGTGGCAGGAGGTCAAATGGCCAATTTCTAGTATTTCCTAGAATTAGGTCTGTCAACAGTCTTTTCCTTGAAACCAGGAGTCACTATTTACACTTGCTACTACAATGACCCTTTAGAAAATTATACTCATATCTTAAAACTCATTAAAGTGCTGTGATTTTAGTAAACTTCTCTGTTTACATGAATAGAACACACAAAATTATATATAATTTTGTATCCTGCTAGGAGGGGAAAAAATAGAGCAGGTAGAACAGTTTACATATCTTGGAAGTATTTTGGACCAATATGGTCAAAGTGGTAGGTACGTAAGGAGAAGAATTGCGCTAGGCAAGGAGGCTTTCTCAAGGAGGAGGGAGTTAATGGTGGGGACGTTGAGTAGGGAGGTTAAGAAAAGACTCGTAAAAACTCTGATATGGAGTGTAGCTATGTAGAGTGCAGAAATGTTGTCACTGGAGCAGGAGGATAGACGTAGATTGGAGGCTTTTGAAATGTGGGTGTGGAGAAGAATGGAGAAGGTGAAATGGACCAAGAGGAAAACAAATGAGGAAGTACTGGAGATGGTGGGTGAGGAGAGAGGTTTGTTGAGAGAAATCCTATGGAGGCAGGAAAAATGGATGAAAGGCGAATTGGGCGGTAGTGGAATGTTGAAGAAGGTAATAGAGGGGAGAATGTTGGGTAAGCGAGGAAGGGGCAGGAACAGGATAGGGATGTTGGACGGGATGAAGGAAGTACACAGAGATGAAGAGGGACCTGATGTAGGTTAGGTTGCTGGATTGGGTTTTGTTTGGAGTTACAAAATGTTTATTTGATAGTTGAGTCCATCCAAAAACCTACCTTAACTGGTAGATTACCTAAAAAAAAATTGTATCCTGCAAGGGTGTAAATGGTCCTGACAGTCATTCTCTTTCCCTTATTAAGATGTATAATATGTAATGAATGTGAACAAAAAATACCGGGACCATAAAATTCATTGGCACTAAGTAATAAGAAAGAAAAGGAAAATAAAACCACACACACAAAAGCCAAAACAAATAATAATAAAAAATAATAATAACAATAAATAAATAAAAAATAATAAAACAAAGTGATCAAGTGACAACAAGTAGAAACAAGTGACAAAGCACCCCAGTGATCCAGTGGTTGTAAGTTTGTTTAAATTATTTTATTATAAATTATTTTTTATTTATTTTATTATTATTTGTTTTGGATTTTGTGTCTGTGGGTTTTTTTTCCTTTTTTTCTTATTACTTAGTGCCTATCAATTTTACGGTCCCAGTATTTTTTGTTCACATTGATTCACGACCGTAGCTACGTTCCTTGTATATTTAAATGTAATAAATGTTTTACTAATTACATAAGGTTTAATTTACTTTCTCTTTTTCTTTGGGCTGGGGTGGGTTTGTTTGATTCATTGTGCCCTATGAGACTTACTGTTCACTATCTTTCAAAACTGAATACTCGACACAAAATATATTATGTATTTGTTTTTTATTAATTGTATAAATAATTGTATCTGCTCTAATGGTTTACCACAGAGAATAAATGAATACAAATAATTTATTCTACTCCTCCTAGCCCTGGCTCTGCAAATGTCCTTGAGCCCTTTCTCTTTCCCACATAATTTCTCCTATACCTTTGTTAAAAGACTATGTTACTTCAAATCCTCACTTTTTAAAATGATGACTGCTTACTCTCATATGGTACGGTACCTACTCTCCCCCACTTGCCCCTTAAATCAGCCACGATTAACTACCTGGCCTGAGAACTACCCCTGAAATCCCCTTATCCAATAAGCTACAAATCTCCATACTCACATCTTTGACATCAACTTGCCCTGCGATCTTCCTTAGAGCCTCTTCCCCATTATTCACAACCCTCCTTACCTGATCTCATCTACTTCCATGAATCACCTTCATCCAGTCATCAAAAAATGATAATTTATTATTAGGTAATCTACCGGTTAAGGTAGGTTTTTTGGATGGACACAGCTATCAAATAAACATTTTGTAACTCCAAACAAAACCCAATCCAGCAACCTCATCTACATCAGGTCCCTCTTCATCTCTGTGTACTTCTTTCCTCCCTTCATCAAACAATGATAAACAACTGGCATATTATGTACCTTCCAATCCCCCTTCTGCTTACTGAGGTACAAAACTTTGATGCAATCCTTTTGACTTCTGAACTTTTCCCCCATCCAATTTCTATCTATACACTTATGACAAGCAGCCACAAATATACTTCAACTGATCTCATGGTTGCGGGAATAGCAATAGACTACCTTGAGAATGCATAACTCTAGCACAAAAATTTTGAGAATATTTCCAGCATGTGAGAAGATATTTCGGTGGGATAAACCAATCAAGACAGAGAAAACATAACATTAAATTAACATTAACAGTATATGGATTTCTTGCTTCCTAATGAAACAAATATCACTAAATAATCTGTGTCACTGTTTTTCAACTAATGAACTGTATTTCTATAGCAGGAATGCTTATTAAAATGACTGTAGATTTTACAATCAAGAGATTACGTCAACCTCAGATAATTCTTCACCGTCATTGTGAATATCAGGGATTGGGAAGCGTCATGGACCTTTAATCAAATGGCTAAATTTTCCACTCATGATAATCTGACCAATGAGTTTTTAAAGGATGCTACATGTGGAATCCATCAATCTAAATAAAAACATTTTTTGTAATAAAAAGGACAAAATACAATTAAAAATACTAATAAACATTACAAATAACAATAAACATTGCAATACTCATTGGTATTCCAATCATTACAAAAATGGGACTTTATAAATGTTCTACATGAGCACTACAGCCAACAAAAAATAGCAGTAGCATTGATTATTGTAAGAAGCTGCACAAAATGCCACAACAGTAACTTTATTGTTTTCATGTACTGATAATTTATTTATCTAGCACTAATTTGAAAACAGCCAAGATTTGGACTTTCACATTGAACTATAAACATGAATTAACAACATGGAAAACCATGAACATCCAAGCCCTAGGTGGAGGAAAGTACACCTTTGAGGGAATCGAACCTATGACTTTCGTGGTGTAAGACGAGGATATTAATACATTTCTGATGCCAGCAAAGTACACAAATAAGCAAGCAAATGCAAGAATTTTCCAGCGTAAAAGTCGAGTAAAAAGGTTTGAGGCATCATTTTGTGGAAGTAATTTATATCAGAAAAGAAAATACTTAGTTCTTCCACATACATTTTATTATGCGCGACCTAGGTTTCAACTTGCAAAGTCATCATCAGGTGAAGTACAGAGGACACGTAGCTTTATATACTAGACAGAGATGGGGAGAGGGACTGGTAAAGTGGGAGGCGGGAAAAAAGAAGGAAAACTGGTGTGTGTATGGGAGGGGGGGAGAGGGGCTGTGGAACAGAGTGTGGCCCAGGATGGGGGAGCAGGAGGAATACTACCTCGTTCAAAAAGTTCCCGGAATTTATTCAGAAAATTAAAAATACAAGTTTATTCATCTAAATCTATATTGTCCCCTTCAAAGTAATCCCCATCGACTGCAACACACTTATGCCAGCGCTTGATCCAATCCTCGAAACATTTTTTATATTCGGTTTTCCGTATGTCCATCAGTGAGTGCTTCCTGCAATTTTTCCATTACTTCCTCTCGGCTGCTAAAACGCGTTCCCCGTAATGGTTTTTTAACTCGATTGAACAGAAAGAAGTCACAGGGAGCCAAATCAGGTGAATTCGGTGGCTGTTGGATGGTATTTGTTGCATTTTTCGTCAAAAAATTACGAATAATGATAGCACTGTGCGACGGTCTCGACGCACTGTGCGACGATTTCTGGTCTCTTTCGGCGAATTGCTTCACGCAAACGTCTCATAACGCCCAAATAATACTCTTTGTTTACTGTCTGGCCTTCTGGCAAAAATTCATGATGCACTACACCGTTGTAATCCATGAAAACCGTCAGCATTGCCTTCTTTTTTGACTGAAAACGACGTGGTTTTTTTGGTCTCGGCTCATTTGGTGAACGCCATTCACTTGCCTGATGTCTGGATTGCGTGTCGTACTCATAAACCCACGTCTCGTCTCCAGTAATGATCCTTTTGATGAATGTGGGATCGGATTCAGCCTCGCAAATCATGTCTTTTGCGACGTCAACACGGTCTCTTTTTTGCATGAAATTGAGGTCTTTTGGCACCAACTTTGCTGCTACACGACGGAAACCCAAATCATTAACCACAATGTCTTGGGCGGATCCATAGGCAATGTTCAAGTCCTCCGCTATTTCTCTGATGGTTAATTTGCGGTTATTGACCAACATTTCTTTTACTTTATCAATTTTTTCACCGACTTTCGATGTCGATGGTCTGCCACTGCGTTCATCATCTTCGATTGACTCACGACCACTTCTGAACCGCTTGTGCCACTGGTAAACGACCGTTTTTTTTTAGAGAATCGTTGCCGAAACACTTTTCCAACATTTCCAACGTCCGTGCGCCACTAAATCCGTTTTTTACGCAAAATTTAATACAAGTTCGTTGTTGCAAATTTAAATCCATTTCTGCAATTGTAAAAAATCGCCAACACACACAGAGATAGATGTACTCTTGGCTACGTAACTTTTGCAAATGTCAAGTTATGACACTAAGATTTAAAGGGAATATCAACAACAGATGTACCAATTTAACAAAAAAAAACAGAACTCAAATTGGAACGATGGGAGCGCCACACGGTGGTTATTCCGGGAACTTTTTGATCAAGGTAGTAAAGCTGTCTGTCCTCTGTACTTCACCTGATGATAACTTTGTAAGTCCAAACCTGGGTCGTGCATAATAAAATATGTGTGGAAGAACTAAGTATTTTCTTTTCTGATAGGGTAAAAGTCATTAGGCTAAACCAAGATCCTAACCTCAAGTTTGAATCCCAGTCAAGGCGAATGTTTTATAAGCTCTGAATTCTTGCATTAGTACAGATAATATCGATAATTTTGACAAGTTAAACTGAAACTTTCCTCGTGCAATATCTAATTCGGGAAGGCTTCATTCAACAAAGCAACAGACAGAAACTCCCAGAGGAAGATTACAGCCTTCAATTTTGGAGAAGTTTTGTTCACAAGGCTGCATTAAAATACCTTCCAATGTAGTGTGAATCAAACTAGTTCAGAGATGATCCCTCTGCATTTCAGTCAATCTTAAATAACTCCGGAGTAAACATCACACTATTATAGTTGAATCAAACTTAGTTTCCATCACTGAGTCACTAACTCCACCATTATCTATGGATATAGAATCAGCTTGATAAAATAAAACTTAATTTCCTGTAAAATAAGCAGACATTCAGATAATACATTCAAAATGAGGCTACTAATTTTAATGCAGCACAAAGAATTTCATCACATCATTTCTAAGTTTATTGTTGTGCATTAAAAATATTTTGTCAACTTGGATAAACTTTCACTCAATTTGTTTGAAAAAAAATCTTTTCAGGCCATTTGGAGTATCCTGTATGACCCATTTACCACATAAAAATTAGTAGCCACATTTTGAAGATGTATTACAGTTAATAAATTCTGAACATTTTGATGTTTTTAATGAGTCACACTATTTAAATTCAACAAGGGCATTAGTGTTTGAAAATTGGCACTAATATACCTTCTATCTTCCCATCCAATTCTCATTTTCTCCAACAATTTAAAGAGCTGTTTTCACTTCCCATCGCCAAAAAGCCACTTCTATAAGAATGAAATTGTAAAAGTCTTCCTACCAGCACTAATGTTTAAAAAATTTTAAGAAACAATCACTTGTTATTTCTTGACACTCAAGTCATAACTTTTTATTTCACAGCAACTCTGCCTCATGGCTTACCTTTGAACTAAATGGAAGAATATAGATTAAATCAAATAATGAATTACCCACTGTTAGTTCATTTAATTCCTATGTGCTACTTCACAAGCTTCACAGATGGGTTACCATATTTCCTGGCCCATAAGATTCACCTTCGTATACATAACATTACATCCTGAATTTTCTGGTTAAAATTTACAATAAATACTTAAGTCAGACAAAAAAAGGATCAAAATATTTTGATGCAAAGGACTTACTGGGAATAAAATTGAATAGTTACATTAAAAAATTAGCAACTACATGAATATCATTCATTCAATGTAAAATCCCAGAAATTCGCCATTACTGCTGCTAAATCATTGGCCCAGTTATTTTCACCAGGGTTGTCACTCTCCCCTTACACAATGTCATATTGCCAATTTCACATTTTAAAAAATACATTATAATATTCTCACCTTTAACTTTCTGCCAGGACTTTTTCAATTGGTAACACAAGAAATCGACATCCATTTTATTCTTCCCATTGGAATGATGTCATGAGTTAGTCCCTAATGGCTTTTCTTTCATATTAAAGAGACCATTAAAATTAAAATTTTTGACCATTTACAAGCATATGAATATAAATTTTTTACTCGTATCTGCATTTACTAAATCCACCTTCCCCTCACATGCTTCCTTAATTCCCACATCACCTTCTGTTTTTATATAATGCTTAGTTCCTCTTATTTTTTGTTATCATCGAAATTTGTATTAGAAGCAACCATTTTATATGCCTTGCTAGTGTTTCGTATACTCTTATACTATTTGAGGTTGAATGCCTGTAAACTCAAGAGTTTACTGGGAAAGACACAATGTATATACGCATATGTTATTAGAGGGGCAACATCCCCATTAGCCTAATGCTTATTAAGTTTCAAGATGAAAAATAAAACAGTTTCTGGCGTAACTAGGAGCACCGAGCTTGCTTTAAAAATAACATTTCTGCATCACTCTTCGCCAAACACCCGAGAGATTGTGGCCACAGCAACGATTTCACCCCTGAAATTCTGCACTTTGAGAAGAAAGGCCACTGTCTCGATGCGTTAGAGCAATTAGAAATCCATCAGCACATGAATTACGGAGAAGATGTTTTGACCAACAATTTTCTTTACCCTACATGTTCTCCATTATTGTTTTTTCCCTCACCCCCTGCCAACTAACCTGAAACCAAATAAAACTTTTTCAACAATGTAGTGACTCCTCCCAGCCCACTACTTAGTCACTTGACTAGTTACCCAGTGCCGTTCTCCCCATTCACCATAATCATTCCCTTACTCCTCTGCCAACTAATCTGACATCAGGTGGGCTTTTTGCAACATTGTATTGATCCCCCCTCCTCCCAGTCTGCTAATTTGCCAATATCACCAATCCTCCTTCTCTGCCTCAAAGCATAGACTTTTAGCCCCCCCCCCTCTTCCTACCTCCTCTTCCCCTCTGCCCAGTGATATGTATATATACTGTGCTTGACTTGCATTTTTACCTGATGATGTTATACCATAACGAAACCTAGGTCGTGATAACAAAAAATTCTAAGTGGAAAAGCCAAGTTGTTTCATTTTTATGTCAATTTCAAGATGAAAATAAAGGTGCTACATTGCACAAATTTACAAATTATTGGGGGATATTTTAATGAAGTACTTTCAATGAAATATTAAAACTCTTTCCTCACTGTTGCCTAAAAACAGTGATATTATCAAAATTTTTAATCAAGGCAACCATTTTCTTTGCCAGATGCAGGGAAAAATACTTAGTAGTAAGTATTTTTCTGGTGAATCGGCTTGCACATACAGGTCGAAGTTATACCAATGTATCCCCATCAGACACAGGCTGATTTTAGAGCACTTTTAGAGTTAAAAAAGTGCATCTTATGGGGAAGGAAAAACAGTAATTTGCCACTGTTGCAATTTCATGCATTGCTGTTAGCCCCATCATGTCCTAATTTATGTATTTGAATGATGCCACACTGTTGCCCGAGGACAAACTATATTACCCAGCATATGGGTGACAAGGCAAGTTTTGATGACAAAACTGTTAACTACCTTTTATATTTAACTTACATATCAATTAATTTTGTAATTTTTGAAATCTTGGTACACAACCAGTTATATTCGGGCTCAATGAAGTGATTCCTATGGCAAAAAGATCCAGTAACAACATATGAGTATATTCATTGAGATATTTAGGGTTCCAAATGCCTTGCATGCATCTATCACTGCTGCCGTCTGATTGACCCCTGGTTGATTGATTTTCACACAACTTCCTTACTGGAACAGCTTTTATTGAGTGCTGTACGCTTACAAAAAGTGACTTTTTACAATGATCATGCTCATGTAGTCATCCTCATTTGTGACTTAGAGATGCAGGTCAAATGTAAAGCATGCAGTGACCTCAGCATGGGAACTATGGACAAGCAGGCCAACTACCAGGGAGCAGAATTTTGAGCAAGCAAGCATGCATCGTAAGTCTTAAGGCTCCATGCAAGTATTGGATGGTAGAGATCAACATTTTGTGAAGTTCCATTTTAGACTGGGTAATGAAAACTCAGCTGTTCACACAGGAATTACCGACTTCATTGCAACTAGTTTCCTGAAGATGCTACAGCACGGCAAAACCAGTTGTGATAAAGATAACAAGTGTGAATAGGCAAGTTTTCACTTCTTTACATCCATTCAAGTAAGTCAGCAGGGAAAACCATACTGAATGAATTAACCATAAGAGCTTACAAACCATCACTACAATTCTGGTTCTACTCTGGATGTCTTTGGCTTTCTAATTTGAAGTGGATGAGGATAGATAGGGTTGGAGGATGCTAGATGGTGGATTGGAAAGGGAAGTGAAATTTGCAATGTAAAAATCAGCATCAACTGCTGAAATCCAGTCAACTAAACACCTCATTCATCATTTTGGATTCTTGAACTATATGCTTTTAGAGGGATGGAATTGGGTATGGAAGCAGGAAACCATTTTCCAACTTAAAAATTGTGGCCATAGGCCAGGAAGTTAAATGAAATGGGTGCTGAGATCGCAGGAGAGAGAGGTGAGCATTGTCCCCCACAGAGAAAACTTCTAATCTTACATCATTCTATTCATTCTTACTGATCAACTTACAACCCAACATTCCCTCCCACTCTATGAGAAAATCAGTACCCAAAATCGCTAGTATCTCAAATTTTATTAGCTTAAAAACTAGAAATGATCACTCACCATATTGTTAGTGTTAAGTGCTTTCGCTCCAGGTGAGGTGTCAAATGTTGTAGCCATGTTGTCAACTGAAGGTGGAATATTAAATCCCATTGAAGCAGATGGAACCGGAGCACTTGGTCCTTGCATGGGAAGAGGAGGCGGTGGCATCTGAAATGACTGTTCTGGCTGGCCAGGGGTCTGAAAGCACAATCACAGAATGTTTCCATAGACATCACCACAGAGGAAAACCCTATATCCACATAGCCCAAGCCTCACTAGCCAATGTGGAAAGATAAAGACTTGTTATATGAAACTGCAATTTATCCATAACCATGACATGACATTGATGTTTAAACGCCATCATCCAGTGTGCTGCATTTCTAAGAGCATAGCCTATACATAAAAAAATCTACTTTCTTTCATTGCCCAATATTGTTTTGCATTTTGATATATTCATTCACATATTTTTTTCTAAACTAAAAATATATGCTAATTATATTTTCTGACTATGGGTTAGGCATGAGGAAGGAACTCGGGGAGGAAGTAATTGAATTCTGCAGGAGACAGGGGTTAGTCATCATCAAGACTTGGTTCAGACACCACAAAAGGCTTAGGTATAGATGGAAAATACCAGGTGACTCAGAAAGGTATCAGTTAAGATTAGGTTAGAAATTTTAGAAAAATGTGGGAGGAAGAGTCTCTATGGACTGATTCATAGCATCTATGAGGAAGGAATACAGGGAGAAGGCTGCCTTACTTGGAATTTCATGAAAGTCACTGTGGACATGGCCCTTAATGAAGACAAAAATATTACATAGGATGATTTCAGAAACACAAGTGTTTGAATTTTTGGTAAAACCCTGCAGTCCCTGCAAATTGAATCTGAAGTACATTTTGTAATTCATCCATCACTCAACTTGAACTTAATGACAAATCTGAATCTTTTTCCCATCGTAAGTAATTGAACGAAGATCCCATATTGCCAAGTAATAATTTGTTCAAATAATTTAAAAATTATTGTTTAGCAGAAGATTAACAGGTTTACTGAAAAAGGGGCCAACTTACAGTAATGATTTTAATGATCCTGAATGTATGGACAAAAATACTACTACCCTTTAAAAACAGAGGAATTTACCCGTAATAATCTCATGAAGTTAAAATTCAAGGTTATTTGGAAAAATCATTTATTATAAGAAATAAAACAACACATAATACTATGTTCTACACAATAAAAAAACCAAACACACAGTAATCAATCTAAAGGCCAGTATGGTAGGTGATGGCAGAGCTCACCCAGACTAAGCCTGACGGCATGTGAAATTCACACATCAGGGTACGGCGGTCAAATCCTTTCCCTGTGCTGGTTATGGTTTCCCAAGAAGATCAGGCACCCAGTCAGTAGTCCAATGCTCTACCCCAGGACTACCATATCCCCCATTTAATACTATAATTTATGACAAATACAAGGAAGTACACAGAAAACAGAAATGTGTGACCATGCACCTCACCATTACAATGCACTCATTTTAGGTTCTACGCTAGATTTGATTAAGTTCAAGCGTTTAACTTTACACATGTGTGCCAAATAATCATTTCAGTATTTGTACAAAGTATAAGTGTAGAAATAAGAACTTTATATCACAAAAATAAATTGAACTTTAAACCATCTATAGGTCAAATGTAAGTTACAATTGGATTCTTAAATAGTATGGTAAAAAGTTTGTTCGATATTTCATTTTCTTCACTTCCACTAAATTTGCTGTTAGTAATGGAATATTTAACAGTGTGAAGTACAAAGAGCAAAGAACTCAAACCTGAATTTCATAGCATGAGTTATACAAAAATATGTGGAGTGTAATTTCAACATATTATCAGAAATAAACACGAAAATAATTACATTGAGGTTCATGATTCCGGTTACATCTTTATAAACTGTGTCCTCTCATCATCTCCTCTATTACTTAAAGAAAATGGAGCAATATCAAGTGAAAGGGTGGGCTGCATTTTCAACCTTTACATTTATATTTATATTAGAAAAATGTTTGCAACTTGTTAACTCTTAACAAATTTAAGTGCCAAATAGCAGACAACACAAATTTGGAACCAGAAATTACGGACTTCTGTCCGTGCTACAAGTATTTGCCTTATGTAATGATGATCTCTATAATGATCTAGAGAAAAGTGATGAAAAGTTTTCCTCAGGAAAACTATCAGGGGAGATCCTTCATCTACCTGAGCAGCAGCATAACATGGGATGGAAGAAGTTCAACCGACAAGTGAAGAATAGCCAAAGCTAAGAACGCATTCATGAAGAAGAGGCAATTACTATGTTCAAAGAACCTAAGGCTTGAAAGAAGGAAGTAATTCGTCAAGACTTTCGTCTGGAGCATGACGCTCTATAGTTCCAAGACTTGGAACATTGGAAAAGTGGACCAGCGAAGAATAGAAACCTTTAAAACATGGTGCTGGAGGAGAATGCTGAAGATTAAATGGACAGACAAAGTAAGGAATGAGGAAGTATATAGAAGAGCAGAAGAGGATAGGACCACATGGAGAACTCTATGACAAAGAAGAAATAGATGGATTGGACACACATTGAGGCACAATAGATTGATGAGGAATATAATAGAAGGGAAGATTCCATTAGGAAGACCAAGACACATGTACATAGGACAAATTAAGAAAGACGTCAAACAGAGAAGGTATCAAGGATTGAGGAATTGACATTAAATAGAGTGGAATTGAAGGCTGCAGTACAATCCTAGGATTTAAATACTGATGATGATGACGGGAAAAGAAAAATAAAATGGGAAAAGCAGCTGGTTGTTTCCAAGGTATCATATGTGCAATAGAAATTTATTAAAGGCTGCTACCAAGACAGTTTGACTTGTCTAAGAAACAATGGCAAGAAAAAAATTGACATCTCCAAAGTTTTGTTCCCTGAAGCCAAGACGGTGTGCAATAGATGATGCTTCTGGTGCATATTAAATTGCTGAAGTCGGAAGAAATGAACATTTAAATTAATTGATATTTTGAGGAAAAATAAACTATGATGAAAAATTGGATAATAAAATTCCCAGATACATCAATTACAAACAGTGGATTCCTGCTCATAGAACTAGTTACAAATGCACACAACAATAATGGGCTTCATAAATAGTTCAAGTGGAAAAATGGAAGAGTACTATATTATCATGTCACCAAAGCACAGCCTTCATTTTTCAGCATAAACAGACCCTTGATATAAAAAGGCTATTATTATCATATATTTTAGTGTAAACTAATTGCCATTCAGGATAAAGCAAAAGGTTACTACTTAACCAACACATCAAGTTCCCTAACTCTTATGCTGTTTACTCATTTGCTGATGCAATTTACATAAACTCATCTCACTGCTTTTCATCGGGTGCCCTTGACCATCATGTACCCTTAGCACATGAAGAATCACCCAATGAATTAATAAAAATCAACTTTCCCAGTGATAAAGAATGTTTAAATAAGAAATTTACTATATTTTATTTAAAGTTATACTGGTTGTTATAAGAACCCTAAATCGTTATTTAATCTGTTTATGCAGGATCCAACGAGAAATTTGTTCGAAGGCCAAATCAAATCTCTCTTGGTCTCAGAGTCATGTGACAGCAGTGCCCCTTGTTGATTTTGGAATTATCATAAATTAAATACACTTTTCATTATAAAATTATGTCCTTACCGGATAGCTGAATGGTTTTAAACTGGTATCAGGCTTAAAGTCCGAAGGAGGTTGCGGCAATGCAGGGGGCTGAGGATAGCCCACAAATCCAAATGGATGAGGCATTCCTCCACCAGCTCCACCAAGATTGTTCTTGTTGTTCCCCTCAATGTCAATTAAGAGAGCATCAACACCCAGGGATTGATCATCTTTCATTACCTATGAACATTTAAAATTCCATTTAACCATGAATTTGATGCATAATTATAAGACCACGGTAATACAAAACTGACCTGTGGGTCTGGCTCATATTCAACATTATAATTTTTTGCTATTTCGATCATGTACTTTTCTACTAAGAGTTTTGGCGGAGATTGGACGCTCATTTTGTGTTTCAATTTTTCTGATATCGTTGAAACAGCTTCTTCTCGACATGCCTAAAGAGAGCATGAAAATTCGATTTCAACTTTCCTTGATCTAACGAAAAAAAGGCATGCAATATATCTGTGTAGAAAACAAGCCAGTCATTGTTCCCAAATGCCTCCTACGAAACTATGAAGAAAATATAAGATTTTTAAAGTCAAGTGAAGAGTGGATGCCAAAGAGCAAGTCGGCCCTTAACAAATACGATTTTAAATAGATACAAAACCACAAATTATTACATGACAGATTCGAATGCTGAATTGATGGTATGGAAAAATAAAATGGTGCATTAACGCCGGAGGCAAGGGAACGAAAGACAATGGTTTCCTAAATTTATCTTTTCATACCTGAGCATACGGCTTTCCATATTTTGCTGACAACTGATCCGCAATGACATGCAACTCGGTGATATCGGTTTGCATCCTCGGAGCAACCCATATCAGGCTTGAAATTGATTCAGCGAGGCCTTCATCGAGAACCCTATGAATTTCGAAAACGGATGTGATATAACATAGTGGGTGAGTTCATTAGATATCGAAATCAACAAACTTACTTCATTTGCTGAATCAACCCATATCTCGCCAGAAGTAAATCGCAGTACATCTCGACTACTTCCATTGCTTCAACCATGTAATCTTCTCTAATAATATGTTCCACCCTAATTTTGGCCCTTTCATACTTGCCCGCAGCAATATAGTCAGCAATTTCTTTCCGCGCCTTTTGGGCCAATTCCGTTTTCTTCTTCTCAATGAGCCTTAATCTATTTATGGCTAAACGCAAATGCGTTTTGAGTTTCGTGTAATTCGGTCCTCCTGCGAACATTTCTAACAAAACGAATGACTTGTTGACAATTAATCTCACAAAACCTTACATGAATTGCCTCATCTGACTCATACACCGCATGTGGTGTCGTCACTTGTCACTTGCTCAAAACAAAGAAAGGTGCCTGAACAGTGGATTTGGATTTTTTTTTTTTTTTTTTTTTTTTTAGGTAATCTACCGGTTAAGGTAGGTTTTTGGATGGACCCAACTATCAAATAAACATTTTGTGACTCCCCACCTAGAAAACTAATCTATATCAGGTCCCTCTTCATCTCGGTGTACTTCTTTCCTCCCTTCATCTCGTCCAACATCCCTATCCTGTTCCTACCCTTACCTCGCTTGCCCAACATTCTTCCCTCTATTACCCTCTTCAACATTCCACTACCGCTCAATACGCCCTTCATCCATTTTTCCTGCCTCCATAGGATTTCTCTCAACAAACCCCTCTCCTCCCCCACCATTTCTAGTACTTCCTCATTTGTTTTCCTTTCGGTCCATTTCACCTTTTCCATTCTTCTCCACACCCACATTTCAAAAGCCTCCAATCTACGTCTATCCTCCTGCTTCAGCGACCACGTTTCCGCGCCGTACATAGCTACGCTCCATATCAGAGTTTTTACGAGTCTTGTCTTAACATCCCTACTCAACGTCCCCGTCATCAACTCCCTCCTCCTTGAGAAAGCCTCCTTGCCTAGCGCAATTCTTCTCCTTACGTCCCTACCACTTTGACCATGTTGGTCCAAAACACTTCCGAGATATGTAAACTGTTCTACCTGCTCTATTTTTTCCCCGCCTATTTTAATATTTAGCTTAGCCTTTTTCTTTCTGGAAAATCGCATAACCTTTGTTTTATTAATATTTATTCTCATCCCATATTTATCGCACTGAACCTCCAATTCACTCAACAATGCTTGCAACCCCTTGGCTGACTGAGCAACTAATGCTTGGTCATCAGCAAACCTAACCGATTTTACGAATTCCCCTCCGACTTTCATTCCTACCTCCAGTTCTTCCCATGCCTCTTTAATCATTTCCTCTACATATACGTTGAACAGTACCGGTGACAATGGGCAACCCTGCCTTACACCTCTTCCTAACACTGCCCATCCGGACTCTCCGTTCCCCACTCGCACCTGAGCAGTCTGAGACATGTACAGGTTGCGGATCAGTCTCCTGTCCCTCCAATCCATTCCTATTTTCTGCAATACACGCATTAATTTTTCCCAATTCACTCTATCAAACGCTTTTTCGAAATCTACAAAACAGGCAAAAACGTCCTGATTGTATTCTATATTCCTCTCGACTAGTGATCTCATTACTGCAATGGCATCACGCGTACCTCTTCCTTTCCTGAACCCAAACTGATCATCCCCTAAGTAATCATTTGCCTTACTCTCTATCCTTTTGTTGATGATCCTGAGAATAACTTTAGCTGCGTGGGATATCAAACTTATTGTTCTGTAATCCTCACATGACGAAGCCTTTGCCTTTTTTGGAATAGGAACTAACACCGATCTCACAAAATCTTCCGGCCAGATTCCTTCCTCATAGATACTACGAATCAGTCCATATATGGCCTTCTTCCCACCTTTCCCTAACCATTTCAACATTTCTACAGGAATATTGTCCAGCCCCACAGCCTTATTTGCTTTCATCTCCTTTAATGCCCTTTCTATTTCATCGTCGAGTATGCCTGGACCTAAGCTATCTTCTTCTACGTCATGTTCCTTTTCTATGTCTAACCTTGTCGGCCTAAGTTCTTTACCATACAGTGTTTCTATATATTCCTTCCATCTCTCTTGGATTTTTCCTGGTTCAACTATTATCTTACCCCATTTATCTTTAACTGTTAGCACACATCTTGCCTTCTTACTTCCCGATAATAACTTAACCTTGCTGTATAGAGCACCAATTTCACCCTTCTTCTGTAAACTTTCCATATCCTCGCATTGCGTTTTCCACCATTCTTCTTTTGCTTTATTTGTGGCCCTTCTCAATTTATTGTTTAACTCTTTGTACTTCATTTTGCCTAACTCTGTGTTTACATTTTTCCATCTTCTTCTCTCATCCATCTTTGCAATCATCTCATCCGTTACCCATGGTTTCCTTATCCTTTTCCCGTTAACGGTTCCTATAGTGTCTTTAGCGGCTTCCAATATCCCTTTCTTGATACATTCCCATTTTTCTTCGATAGTACTCAGTTCTTTACCGTCATCCATCATTTTCTCTACAGACTCCTGATACTCCTTCCTCGTTAATTCATTTACTGCTTCTAAATTCCATTTTTTAGCCCGCCGCCCTTGCCTTATCTTCTTGAAACGAACATTACATTTCATAACAACTAAATTGTGGTCAGAGTTCGCATCCGCTCCTGGGAAACTGTGCGAATTTATCACACTGTTCCTAAACCTGTGCCTAACCATAATATAATCTAACTGATACCTTTCTGAGTCACCTGGCATTTTCCATGTATACCTACGCCTTTTGTGGTGTCTAAACCATGTGTTAGTGATGACTAACCCCTGTCTCCTGCAGAATTCAATTGCTTTCTCCCCGCGTTCATTCCTCGTGCCTAACCCATAGTCCCCCACCTCACCACCATCTCTTCCTTCGCCTACCGTCGCATTCCAATCCCCCATCACTATCAAATGTTTCCCTGCAGGAACACTCGCGATGATATCCTCTAACTCATCATACATCCTATCGACTTCTTCCTCCTTGTGGTTGCTCGGTGGCATGTATACCTGAATAATGACCAAGTTCGTCGGCTCTGCTTTAATCTCTACGAGTAAAATTCTATCTGTCGCTTGCTCTATGTTGACCACGCTTCTTCCTACCCCTTTATTTAAAATTACGGCAACCCCTCGTTGGCTCTCGTCCCCGCCGCTGTATATTACTCTATAATTGTCACTCCAGTGATCCCCGCTATCCTTCCATCTCACCTCGCAGAGGCCTAAAACATCTATGTTACCTCTTTCCATCTCTCGCTTAATATTTTCTAATTTGCCTCTCCTCAACATTGTCTTGACGTTCCAGGTTCCTATTCTAACTACTTTCGTCTTCTTCTGCATCTTCTGTCCTGCTGCTGTTATTTCTCCCCCGCAAGGATTTCGTGGGATGACGACCGCGGAAGCCTTGCCTCCCCCGCTGCCGGGCACGACACACGGCCCCTTGGGCCGAGTCCCGCAGTTGCCAGGACTCAATTTCTGTTTTGCGTCCATCATATTTTCTTGGGAATGATAATTGAGGTGGTTTCCCGTTGCCTTCCTCAATAGTGTTTTTAACGTGACACCATCACTTAATGGCCGCCCCACTGGGGTCAGACGCCATTGCAGCCGCCTCACTGAGGAACAGACGCTGCGTGGACTACCTTTCGTCTGGCTCCTAACCTTCGACCTATCTGGCATGGGTGACCCTTCCAGGAGTAATTATTATTACTCCCGCCAGCACAGCTCTAGGGGTCATCGGAACACACAAGCCCTTCCACCACGACAAGGTTGTAGTCCATGGGAGGGCTTATCTGCCTGATATTTTGCATGGGACGCTTACGTTTTAGTTACGTCATCACAATGTCATGTTGTTCAGAAAGTACATAAAAATGCATTACACTTCTCTGGTGAATTATCTCAGAGCACCATATATTTAAGTATTAATTATCCGTCAACCTTGTGTGATTACTGATGCTCCTTTTATGTTGTTTACACGGTAGCCTCCGTAATCAACAATGGGAATTGCCTGGGGCTTCAATCGATCAAACAATGTCAATTTGAGAACGCTTAAAGTGTTCTATCCACAAAAAATCAGCTCCAAAAAATATATCTATTGGGACATAATCTGTTAAGAGTGGCAGGGCTAGGCCATGGTGAGTACATCTCACATGAATCAATTAATCGGCATAATTATTTAGTGAAGTCTCAGATTAGTAATAGCCTAACCCATTCTGTTAATGCCTCCTCAATTATCGTTGTTCACTCAAGATTCTTCTCATGTAACTGGGCCGCGAATACAATTTAAATGGTTTGTCAATCAAAACATACGCGAAGGGTGTTTATATGTGGCAAGTGAATTTGGTTGGATGATTAACATTACATTTTGGCGCGTTATAGACTAATGATACGTGTGTAGTGTATCGAAAAGCCGCTCATTATAGTGAAAGATCAGAGATTAACGGATGTTGTAATAAAGTACACGAACACAAAACGCAGCTAAATAAGATTGTAAGTAAACTAGGTATTGGACCTAATTCCGTTAACTGCACACTGTCAGCTCTTTCTTGGCTTTTACGACAGATGATTCCTTAAAATCCATTTAAAGCCGCAGAGAGCAACAGAGGCTGTGTTCCTCAGTATACCGAATATTTCTGTCTAGAATATACATCTCAGAACAACTCATCAATTTCTGGATGGTCAAAAAAAGTTTAATGAAAAACAGTCATCCACACTCCGCCGAAAATTAGTGAAAAAACCTCGAATTCCCAGCATGTAAACGCACTCTCCGAATTCTGATATATCGATTCCCTCTCTCGACTACTGCCTATTGCGATATCAAACCTCGTCGCGTTACAGCGCCATTACCGGCCATTGCTGCATAGTCAACATTTTATAATACGTTAGCGTACTTCAGGCGTCAAAATGACGGATGCTGGTTTTTTTCGGGTAAGTTATTAACACGACTTGTATTTATTTCATTTTTCTTGAAATGTTTTCTTCTTGGTCCTGTGTAATGTAGGGCATTAGTGTATGAAACGATGATGTGGAATGTCGACAATGCCCATGTGATGGTTACTCAAAATGTAACAAATTTTTACACTAAACACAGTTATAAGGCCTTAAACTTATGCGTAAATAAGTTTTTGTTTCTCATTAGCTTGAGGAATTGTGCCATTATTTTTTATATTCTGATGTAGCATCTTGTGTTCCACTTTCAATACAATTTTCCAAAAACTGCAAAAAGCACTATTTTAAAGTCCTATTTGTTTGTTTCAGGGAACTTCTGCGGAACAGGACAATCGCTTCAGTGATAAGGAAAAGAAATTGCTTAAACAAATGAAGTTTGGTGATAATTTGAGCAGAAAGGTAAGTAGTACAGAAAGTGCACTCTTTCTCTCTCAGTATTCTTTTCATATATCTGTATCGCATTAACTCCTTTTTGACAGGTGGACATGTCGAGAGTTAAACTTGATGTCATAAAACCTTGGATTGCTCAGAAAATCACCGACATATTGGGTATGGACGATGACGTTGTCGTGGAGTTCGTCTTCAATCAACTGGAGGCGGAGAAGGTACTGTTAGGCTAGTATGTAAGACAGCCATTGATAAAATGCTGAGAATTTACGTTTTCGTAGATTCATGATGTATGGAATCTTAGATATTTTTGTCACTTTTGGCCGTGATGATATTAAGGAGTTTTTTTATCGATGCAAGATTTGTTGGGACTGGTCCCCTATGCAGCATCTGACTGGCACATATAATTGTTGTAGATATGAACCCTTAATTTTACCTTGTCAACTCGCCCTTTTGATGCCTCCATTCCAACTAATGATTGTTGTGTTAGCAGTTATGGATAGTGTAACTTGTTTCCTTGGATCGTAAGCGGTATTAGATTCATGTTTGCAAGGCTATGCCCGCTATGACATTGAATTTTGTATTAAATGGTGTCGTTAAGTCATTCAATTGACTAAATTAAGCTTGTTGTACTTAAAGTGTAAACAATCACTGTTTTGTTTTGTGAAGCCAAATCTCAATGAAAAAGAACCATCACTATATATCTAAAATAGAGCATGTTCATGTTTTCTATTAGTTGACTGATTACCTCGGTTTCTTTCACCCAATTAGACAGTTTCGTTAAAATTGTCACTACGCTACTCTAAGGACATAAAAGTCACCCGGAAAGGGCCGCCAGCCACACTTAGGCACTCACTTATCCTCTCCGAGGCCCTGTCCTCTCTTGCTCCTCATTGACTGAGTTGAAGTTTCCATGCCATTTGCCATGTCGGCAACTTTCCTAAGGTTGGTATGATGTAATACTTTTCATAATGTGTATGATAAAGAACTTAAATTGACAACTAATATGCATGAAATCAGTTCCTCTCCTACCAATAAATTGAGAAGAGCATATTTAGACCAAAGTTGAGCTGGTTCCCCAGCTTCCTTTTGGACTTGATTGCCAGATAATGAAAGAAGTTTCATTGGTTACTTCTGGTGTGGAGAAAATCTGACACTAACCGAGAGAAGCCTCGTTTTTCTCGCTATGTAATTCTGCCAATTAATTAGGGCAGATTTAGCTTCCGCCTTGTTCTTACTGCTGGTGCCAGGATTGCTCGCTCAGACTAACTATTTTGAAAGAAGTTTTCAACTTATACTGTGGTTCAATTCAGTCTTCTAGGAGAAGAGGCTGGAGTTCGCTAGGAAGAGGTGGGGGTGCCATGGATCTGGAACAGTAGCACAGTGGAATATTAAGATATAATCGTTGTAATTTCACCAGGTTTGATGGTATTGCAATGGATTTTTCTAAATGTTGATTATGTGAATTTCCCACTTATGTTGAAGTTCATAGGCATTGTCTTATTTTTTCGGTAGTTCTAGAAGGTGCCTGGTTAAGTTTTTGTTTTGTGTATTTGGCCATATTGTTGCTAGGAAGTTGTACTTTTTATTATTTGATTTTTTTAAGTCATCTGCTTATTTGTGCCATGTATAAGGTTTGTATGGAGTCATTTTGATGTTTTTAATGTGGTGAACTTTTGTTTGGGGGAAGGAATGAAATAAGGTATGCCTTGATTAAATACTTGATGTTAAATTAAAATGCTCTGTTTTTACTGAATTGATTTGGCTTCATAAATCAGAATTAATGCACATGGGAATTCATGTGTTGTTTTCTAGCAGTATACACTGTTGGTAAGATTATTTAAAGATTCATTGTCAGATGTGTGTTGTTTTTTTTTGGGTTCATTACAGGAATTAAAATGTTTTGTTTGTTATTTTGGATCATAATAGCTGTCTTTTGTGATGTTTAAATGTTCCTCTTCATGAATTAGTGTATAACCTCGGAAATTTCATTCAGCAATCCACACGAAAATGGTGGAGAACTTCTGAAGTTCAAGAGAAGTAACATTATAATTTTTCCCTTTATAGTGTCCTGATCCTAGGAAAATGCAAATCAACCTCACAGGGTTTCTCAATGGACGAAATGCCCGCAATTTCATGTCTGATTTGTGGGAGTTGCTGCTTTCGGCCCAGGACAGTGTGTCTGGGATTCCTGCTCGGTTCCTTGAACAAAAGAAAGAGGAAATCAAGAAAAGAATGGTTTGTATTCTTTATATTAAGCATGTTTTATGGTTCCAGAAAGAAATAGACTGCAAAATGTGGGGGGAATGTTGGGCAAGTAAGCTGGGGAGAGGAAAAATGTGCTTTGGACAGAATGAAAGCAGAAAGTATGCAGAATTGGAAGGTTTTATTTTGTTCAGGATGCCATATTCTCTTGTAATTAGTGAAGCTTAGTAGAATTGCAGTTCCTAAGTCATATTACTCATCCAAAATCCACCTTAATCAGTAGACTGTTCGAAATAATTAGAAGCTTACTAAGCATTCACAGGCAAGACAATCTGTGCCCAATTCCCAAAGTACTGGTTTGTACAATTGGTCATTTCTGCTCCAAAATGACGTGAGAAGAAATGGCAACCATTTGCATCCGTACTCCTCCTCCTTCAGCTTTATTCCATTCTTCTGCGTATGACCTTGTAATTTTCCCATCTCACTCTCATCTCTCCATTCACCCACAATGTATTGGTTTACCTCAATGTCATCAAGTCTTTCCGTACATGAGCCCCCACAATCATTTTCTCAAAATGTTTATAAATTTTTTCACCCAATCTATATGATTACTTGAATGCATATTAGCCTGAATAAGAAAATGTAGGCTAAAAATCACTATCCCTTACTGTTAAAATCTTTTTCTTTTCACATTCTGTTTTTAAATTAAAATTGTACTGATCATGGAATGAAGAAAATGTATTTTTCTACTGTTCTTTATTTTGGTACGACTAGTTTCAATGCTTAAGTGTCATCATCAGGTACAAATTCATTCAAGTTGCAGTCCAATTATATACTATTCTTGAGGGGGAAGAAACCAGTGAGCACGTTGTAATGATCAGGTATAAGTAATATTTTCCCCAAAGACAAGGACATCACCAGTGGTAAATTATATTCACGCCAACCCACAATTGAACATTACACCCGTGAATCTTCGGGCATAACCATGGAACCGCCAACCCTCTCTCGACCCAACCCTCACAATGGCCCAAACCTTTATGTAATGATCAGTACACCTCGGAGAAATAAAAATAAGCTTGTTTTCTCCCCTCCCCCATACTTTACCTTCATCCTTTTACATTTGCCCTCCCATCTCATTAATAAAGTCTATCTCTTTTCACCCATCTCCAGCTACCCTGGAACACTTCCTGAATCTGTGCCTAACCATGATATAATCTAACTGGTACCTTTCTGAGTCACCTGGCATTTTCCATGTATAACTATGCCTTTTGTGGTGTCTAAACCAAGTGTTGGTGATGATTAATCCCTGTCTCCTGCAGAATTCAATTACTTCCTCCCCTCGGTCATTTCTCGTACCTAAATCGTAATCCCCCACCTCATCACCATCTCTTCCTTCGCCTACCATTGCATTCCAATCCCCCATCACTATCAAATGTTATCCTGCAGGAACACAAAAATGTAAGTTGCTCCTGATAATGGTAAAGGTTTATTTTGAAATCTGAACTAAAGTTATAAAATAAAAGTAATTTTGTGGAAATGGATGGAATTATTTTTACCCAGTTGCATGAATGTAGTTATATTTTTTACTAAAGGCATTACTAAATGCTCAACCCCCTAACAAAACATTACACTTGAAGATTATTTTCAGGCTTAATAAGCACATAAACGAGGCATGGATATAGTCTTAGTGGTAACCCGGGAAAATGTATGAATAAGAGTAAACAGAATAACATAAAAAGATGATATTCTTTGTCATGAAATAAAGCATCAAACCTTTAAATATGTACTTACCCCTACATTTCAAATATCTGTACTCAATAACTTGAGAAAATTAAGTCATTACAAGAGCTAAAACTACAATCCTATGGAAAACTGAAAATTTATCTAGCCTGAGAAAAGCTCCACCTTTTCCCACCTTGTGTTAACAAAGCACTCTGGTTTTTGTGCTCTCTGAATTACAATGTGTACTCTCTCAAAGAAAGAAACCAATGCTATTGTGTTGTACATTTATAATAAGTTCTTCCATGCCGATTATTCTTTTGTTGGTTTTAACGTTTTGAGCACTTGTCATTATGAGATTGCAATGTGGTGTATCTAGGATACACTTCTTGTGTCCTAAATCCAGGAGCTGAAATGTGTCTCTTAAATTTCTACCCTCTCCCTGCTGAATGAGTTTGGATACCCTTCAAGATGATGTCCTTCTTAAATTTGGGCCATTTTAGTCTCTTCAAATGTATTAAAAATGTATTTTTATAATATATTTTATGATTTATAATATGTTTTTTACTTTATAATATTTTTCCACATTAAATTGCAAAATAACCATTAAAGCTTGTAATTGAATGTTGTACTGATTTATAAAACTGAAATATTTGTCAAATTTATCACAAAGGCATCACTAGGTGAAAAATTGAAATGTCTGTACATCTGTGGTTATGCTTACTTTGGAATAATAGGAAATGTTGTGAGTGTTGAAAATGGTGGGATACTCTAAAGTAGTTGTTTTGGTGTGTATTGCTATTTGTGAGAAACCAACATAATGGGAATAATTGTTTTTTCCCCCAAATAGAGTTTTCCCATGAATGAAAACTTGAAGAGGATACAATCAGTGACCCACTGTGTCGGGTACTTGAGTCACTTTCAAATGAAATGTCCATTGTAGTTTCAGTATGCAAATACTCGTGATATTCAATATCAGGTACATCATAAGTATTTGAGTCTTGAGAAAGATTTAAAAATGAAATACCATATCATAGTCGGAGAAAGATATGCCACGAATGTGAGTGAAGTTTGAATAGGGATTGGAAGTGTGTATACATATCATTTGATGCATTTTCATCGCCAAGCTTCTTTACATTCTCCTATGGTGTGTGATCTGTTCAAACTCAGTGAAATTTTCTCTGGTAAAGTTCACACTTCATTATTTATTACACCATTGTTATTTTAGTGGTAGAGCCAATGTGAAAGGAGAAGTAAAACTTGGAACTTATTATTGAAACTGCAATCGTAAATTGGGAAAGAGTAATTGATGGTTTCCGGCGTAACTTTATGGAATCGATTCATATTGGAAATGAAAGAATAGTGACTTTGTGATTCCATAGAAATTTTGTTTATTTCGATACGACCTGGGTTTCGACGTTCAACGTCTACCTACCTAACCACCTGAAGATGACGTTCAACGTCGAAACCCGGGTCGTATCGAAATAAACAAAATTTCTGTGGAATCACAAAGTTACTATTCTTTCATTTCCAATGGGAAAGAGTAGATTTATGGCATCTCTGCTTTACACTCATATTTTTCAGTGGGCATTTCTCATTTTCAATCTTATCATTAATTTTTGTTTCATTTTGTTGAGGTAGCTTTTTCCACGGTAAGTTTAAATGAGATCTGAGAAATTGAGATATTATACTCAAACCTTGATTTCACTTATGCTAAATTCAATATAAGGGAAAGTATTTATTAGTTAGAGCATGACTAAATTGTTCCAAATAATTATCTACATGAAGATGGTTCTTTTGGAATCATTACTTCTTGTCTGCTTTTTTTTTTAATCATCAACCTGAATTATATTAATTCAATTTGGCTAGATGAATGCCACCTTGTGTAGAGGTAATGCCATTTTAATATATTTCATGTATGCATGTTTAATTTAGTTTAATACTGTATTAGTTAATAAATATTGTTAAAAAACATTAACATTGGTTTGAAATTTAAAGGAGGAACAAGAACGCATGCAGGAGTCAATGAAGAAACAGTCGGACAAAGGAAAGGACAGGGATGAGGGGAAGGACAGGAAAAGGAAGAGGAGTCGCTCACGTGACCGGTCTCATCGTGACAGGGATCGCCGGAGTGATCGAGATCGCGACAAGGAAAGAGATCGTGAAAGGAGAAGTGAAAAGGAGTCGAAAAAATCATCCTCCAAGTCACCTCGACGGTAATGATAATGTAGTGTTTATAGGTGCATATATACATGATATGCAAAATTAGAATCCAGAGGGTCTCCACTCACTTGGATTCCATTTTTGATCAATTTAGTATGCCAGTTGCTCTGTGAAGGAGCTCATGTTGTACTTAACAATTGAATGCTCTTATAACATGTGTATTACCGTATTTGCTGGCATATGATATGCACCTATTTATTTTACTAAATTATGGTATCTGCATTCGTTAATAGATGGTTCGAACTGAATGGGTTATTGTTCAGTGCTGAATGTATTAACCAGATTAATTGATGGTACAAGCCAGCCTGTCTATTTAGCGTTATGCAGACAGCCAGGATTCTTGACTTCATCATGCCACATGTGAATTATCTTTACTGTGGATGTTTTTGTAGGATATTTTGTATTAATTTTCATTGTGTCATCAAAACTCTCTCATTTTTAAATTCCAAGATACCATAACCTAGGGTTTACTGATCAACTATTGCTCACTAGTGTTCAATTATGAATACTATATAACAGTTATTGTTTGCCTTGTTCGGTGTTTTGTGCCATCTAAATGCTTTTGACAATACATATATTCACTCAAGTGAACTTTTTTTGTGTGATAAGGATTATAATTTATTGATGGATAAGCTCATGAAATCTCTAATTCAAAATGTGAATGGCACAGAAGTGACCAACAAGAAGAAACTTACTCAATAATTTAATTTTTAGTGGTACCATCTTGTCCCTCGTAGGATATAATGGGAAATGAATTGATTCCCAATCCTGCAAAACGACAAGCATTCATTCCAAATCAAAAAGCTCAGCTCAGGTGTATGCGGAAAGTCTCTGGTTGCCTTAATGGAAGTCATTCAAGTAGAAGAGGGAGTTCACTCCTGAAATTTATCACTTGACTAATGGGGACCAAGGAAGTCAACCCTTTTGAGGCTTTGACCAAAATACTTCTATTTGTATTCAAGAACTGCAAGTGCCAACACGGAGGTCACCAATAGAATGGAACATAAAGAGTGCAATCAGGGTGTATTTGTATCATAGCTTTTGAGGTATTCAATGGATTAAATTTGGTAAAATTAATGAATGTTTCAGAAGGTAGGAGTAGATTGAAGGGATATGATATTATCTCCAACCTGCAATGTCATAGGCTACTCTGTTACAGGTGTTGAATGGAATTGAGATGGCCGATGTTAGGAAGCAGGGTAAGACAGGGAATTCCAAGATCACTTGTACCACTATATATTATTGGAGTAAATAGCTACAGAGTCCTGGGAAGAACTGGAGATAGGAATGAAATTTGACTGGAATTTGGAAAATCAGAAATGTATGTTGATCATCATACTTTGTCAGTCAGCTAGGGGTCATGATCATTGCTGAGTGCATTAGAAAATCAGTGTGATAGGTTTGGATGAAAATTAATGCAAACAAATCAAAATGTTATTAAGTATACTACCGGTGAAGGTAGGTTTTAGGATGAAGACAACTATCAAATATCCTGTGACTCCAAACAAAACACAATCAAGCAACCTACTCTACATCAGGTCCCGCTTCATCTCTGTGTACTTCCTTCCTCCCTATCCTCCTCCTGCCCTTTCCCTGTTTGCCTAACGGTCTTCTGCTGCCGCTCAATATGCCTTTCATCCATTTTCCTGTCTCCATAGGATTTCTCTCAACAAACCCCTCTCGTCCCCTACCATATGTAGTACTTCCTCATTTGTTTTCCTTTCCATCCATTTCACCTTCTCCATCCTTCTCCACACCCACATTTCAAAAGCCTCCAATCTACATCTATCCTCCTGCTCCAGTGACCACATTTCCGCATGTCTATGCTCCATATCAAAGTTTTTACGAGCCTTTTCTTAACATCCCTACACACCGTCCCTGTCATTAGCTCCCTCCTCCTTGTGAAAGCCTCTTTGCTTAGCGCAATTCTTCTCCTTATGTCCCTACTACTTTGACCACATTGCTCCAAAACACTTCCGAGATACGTAAACTGTTCTGCCTGCTCTATTTTTTTCGCCTCCTATTTTAATATTTAGCTTAGCCTTTTTCTGTCTGGAAAATCGCATAACCTTTGTGTTATTAATATTGATTCTCAACCCATATCTATCATACTGAACTTCCAATTCACTCAGCAATGCTTGCAACCCCTTGGCTGACTGAGCAAGTAATGCTTGGTCATCAGCAAACCTAACCGATTTTACGAATTCCCCTCCGACTTTCATTCCTACCTCCAGTTCTTCCCATGCCTCTTTAATCATTTCCTCCACATATACATTGAAGAGCACAGGTGATAATGGGCAACCCTACCTAACCCCTCTTCCTAACACTGCCCATCCAGACACTCCGTTCCCCACTCGCACCTGAGCAGTCTGAGACATGTACAGGTTGTGGATCAGTCTCCTATCCCTCCAATCCATTCCTATTTTCTGCAATACACGCATTAATTTTTCCCATTTGACTCTGTCAAACACTTTTTCAAAATTTACAAGAAAGGCAAATACGTCCTGTTTGAGTTCTATATTTCTTTTGATTAGTGATCTCATTACTGCAAGTAAAGTGAGTAAGTTAATTTTCAGCTCATTTTGCTTAACTCTGCGTTTACATTCTTCCATTTTCTTCTCTCATCCATTTTTGTAATCAATTCATCCATGATCCAAGATTTCCTGGTCCTTCTCTTGTTAACTGTTCCTATTGTGTCTTTTGCAGCTTTCGATATCATGTTCTTGATGCAATCCCATTTTTCTTCGCAGTTTTCTTCGATAAAACTCAGGTTATTAGGTATATGAGGAACACAAATGCTTAGTTCAGTGTTACAATAGGAGGCCTTAAACTAGAGCAGATAGAACTGTTCACCTGTCTTGGACATATTTTTGACCATAATGGTCAAAATATTAGGGAAAGAAAACGAATTATTGCATTGCTAGTGTACCTAACAGTAATTATACGAATGCTCTCTCTGGAAGGTGCAAGACAGGTCAAAAGAGGAACACAATCAAACAGTGCATTTTTAAACCATTTATTTGATGATTTTTACTGTTGTAAAATATATCAATTTTCTCTGTATTTCAGTGTAACTCCGACTGAGAAGGCAGAGTCTAGAGGAGAGGGCAAGGAAGAAGCGAACAACCATAAAGAAGACGACAGTGAATATTCAAGGAAGCGAGATCGAGATACAGTCAATTCTCAGAGGTAAGGATCAGAAAATACCAATTATTATAGCATGGATACTGCAACAAGAATTAAAAAGTGAGTAGAGCAAGGGGGATTTAGCAAAAAATATGGCCAAATTTCTATTTGATATACTTAAAACTAAGCCTTCAAATGCAGTCAAACTTTCATCTTATCATTTTCAATATTGTTTTGGCTGCTGACAAATCGATAAGTTCTCTACGCCAACTAGTAAAGAATCAAATTGGTGGTGTGTTGATTCATTCTGAAAGCTAAATGCGTGCAATACTCGATGAGGATTCTGGAGCATTTAAAAAAGTTTGATAGTATCTCTCTCAGGCTGTACAATCAGCAAGGACCATGGAGTTATTGAAGTTTTTTTAGCATTCCGTACTCAGGGCTGTATATTAGAATATTCTTATGTTCAATTGTTTTTTTTTCTTCTCTACATCTTGTGCAGGACAAAATAAACTTAAGTGATGATGGCCAATATATGACATATTTTGAACTTCATTTCTGATTTTGTGGTTTTTTCCACATTGCTTCCTAATATCAGTACTCCAGAGCAATCGTATAATCTTGTAAAGTTACCATTAGTTATATGGTTTAACTCAGGGATTGAAACACATAACTCATTAGAATATTGAATCATCCCTTGCAAAGAATATGCATAATCTTTGAAATAGGTGTTAATTTTTTTTTATGTTCTGTACTCTATCCCAAAGTGTATTTCACATTTAATTTCTGTACTCAAGATATTTTAACTTCCCATCACAAATGAGTCTCTTGCTGTAAGGGAAAATAAAGTTTTATTCTAAAAGGTAAATTTAAAACACAAATTGCAATTACAAGTTTCATCTTTTCATTTATTCTAATGCCCAATTGCAAATAGATGAATGATTAGGACTTTACTGACATTGAGTAATTGATGGTTTTCGGCATAAATGTGTGAAATCGATTCATATTGGAAATGAAAGAATGGTAACTTTGTGATTTCACAGAAATTTATTATGGTACGACCAAGGGTTCAACGTTCAACCTGAAGATGACGTTGAACATCGAAACCTGGGTTGTACCGTAATAAATTTCTGTGGAATCGCAAAGTTGCCATTCTTTCATTTCTAACATTTGAGTAAGTTAGGGGTCTGGCTACTAAGTTATTGTGGCAGAGTGAAAGGATTACATCAAGATTATTTTGTCTCTCTAATTTCATTGCATCATTTCATATCAATTTTCATGCTTCAATTATAATTCTATGTATGGTTGATGTGGGTATAGTAACATAGTTCTTCACCAAATCTGCAAGAATTCCATGAATAGTTAAAACTTATCAATTTGCAGTATGCCACAGTTTTTGTGGTCATGTTTTCATCCTGCCTTTACATTATATGTAACTATGTTACTTTGGCAAGGGTATCTCTCAATTCCTTTTTAAATTGTGTAGTTGTGTCAATTTGCATTTTCAGCATTAGTATTAGTATGCCCTTTGTGGCTGTGTTGGAATACAATAGGTTGGTGCATGACACGAACATTTAAAAACTACTCGAGCAAACACCAAATCACTTGGTTTATGATTTTGAAAGACTTGATTTTAATGTAATTTGAGTGATACGTAGAGAGATAAGTTTTTCTTCTTTATAATAAGACTATTTTTTCTAATCCTACTTGTCAGCTCCAGACCGAAGGAGGAGTCAGAAAAGGAAGCCCATGCAGAGCACGAGCCAGCATCCCGGTCACCTTCACCCAGCCGCAAGGAGGGGCGTTCATCCAGAGCCTCACCCCATGCAGAGCCACCTCCGCTGTCTCCATCGCATGGTCATTCGTCGCCAGATAGGAAGTCATCGGCTGATGAAGATGCTTCTGAGCCAGGGAAAGAAAGGTACTTAAGTTTTCAATCTCTCCAGAAGTATCAGTAAATGGCATGTTTATGCTGGCACTGCAAATGTTGTTTGATAGTAGATGAGTATATCAAGGTCATATTACAGTGTCCATAATTCTTGATCACATATTCTGATGTTTGAAGGCTTTTTTGGAGGGTAGTTTTCACTAAATATTACCCGGAATTAATATAATAAGTATTTGAACATGCTGCAGCTTGCAAAGTTGTGTTCATTGTGAGGTGGTCCACATCACAAGCATGGGTTCTTTTTTTTTTATATTTTAAGCAATGTGTGTGTCTAGGGAATTTCGGAGGACCCCCCTATAATCAGCTGTTACTTCTCTTGCACTAAGGAATTCCTTTACTTCTCAGAATTATAATTTTGCTTTTTCTTTGCCTGACATTTTTGTAAAAATCTAGGCAACCTTTCCCAGACATTGATTTGTGTTCAATGTAGTTAATCAGGTTTGACTTGACCAAGGTGGCAATGCATGTTTTAAGTATTCAGGTTTATTTCATCACTCCCAAGTTTTCATCTGCAATTTGATAAAATGTCTTTAGGCCACATAGGCATGTCTAAGAACTATGATTTTGTTGAGCTAAGGATTAGGCATATCTAAGAACCAAGGCTTTGCTGAGCTAAGGATTTTTGGCAGTTAAAAAGTTGTGCTTCCTCCACCATCAATTTTTCACTTGTTATTCTGCGTGGGATGCATGATAGATAATATTTGTGGCAATTAAAAAGCAAGTGGGTGTCCAAAAGGAGGATTGTCTCTTATTAGTCCCAAATTGTTGTCCTAGGCATATGATGGAAGCAAAATAAAAAAAGAATTAATTTAATTATCCTCATAGTTAAATTTGTGTATTTGCATTAACTTTTATGAGTTATATACAGAAGGAAAATATATCTTTTCAAAAGGTTAAGATAGGGTGCTAAAGGAATACCTATGTTCAATGAAGTGCTGCGGAAATTGGAGTATAATGAGAAGTAAATGGTTGTGATCAACTACGCTACATCCTTCATCTTGCATCTTGCCAAGACATTTGCGGCTGCAACCATCGCTGCTCCTGCTGACAAGCAAGTAGCTTCTGGGACCCTTGATGCACCTGATGCCGGGACTGTTGCCCCAGCTTTCAGCACCGCAACCCCTGGCAATGCGTAGTCACGAAGCTCGTCGCTGCTGCATTGGCCACAGACTTCACCTCCCATACTCCACACAGCAATGGAGGCAGGCAGTTCATCTTCCAGCCAACGTGTGCTGCTGCCTCCCTCTTTGCCTGCAATGCCTTCTCAGCAGCCATTATGGCATCCCATCATAGGGGTCGTAGCTACGTCATCTCATCGGTGCGGCAGTGGTCATCCATTGCAGCCAGAGTGACTTGCCAACGCCTTGCAGCCAATGCCGTAGCGGCCAACTAATCATTGCGTCAGAGTCAGTGTCTGTTGCTGCATCATGCTGTAAAGGGGGCTGCCTTGTGTGGGCATTCTTCTTTGGCTGCCTTCTCTCCTGGAATCCCTTCTGCTGGAACCGTGAATTTCCAATGTTCACCATGTTTTTTGCCCATAATAATTTTTCTTGTTAACAATCTATAAATTTCCCTCTTTTATTTATGAGGACATTATTGATTGGTTTTTCAGAGTACTTAAAACTTTTTCTCATATGTGGGAGATGTGGGTATGCCTAAATCAGATTTATTTACTTTCAACCTTTTGTAAATCCTGTTGTCTAAAAGAAAGTTGATTCCAAAGCAATGAGCATTTATGAGGAACCAACAAGCATAATTAACTTGGGCTATTTACTTCAGTTGGTTAATGATAATTTCATTCAATGGCAAATAATGCTTTCCCGTTAAAAGTTTGGATAAAAGTGCCAAGGAAAGGTGTCAGCTTTGTAGATTCATTTTCATTTGTAAATGTTACCACCTTTTCATGTGTCTATTATACAGAATCACTTGATTGTGCTGATGTTTGTCTAAACTAATATTCTGTTTTGTGATGGGAAATGTGTGTGGTATTTAACAAAACAAATTTTCATTGACATTAATCCCAAAACATATTTTTTTATCAATGTTTTCTCAAAGAAATGATAGATTTATTTATCATGCATATGAAAAATCAATTTAAAAGTGATACTTCATTTTAGGCTTCAGTTTACATTTTGTTGTATGGTAGAAAGTACTGTGTGTGGAAGTAAATAAGCCTTCGTGGTATTAATGTATATGCCTCTTTTTTATCTTCTTTAGCAGGAAAAGCCCTAGTCGAAAAGGTCGATCAAGGTCCACCTCATCTTCTTCATCTGATTCACATGGAAAACATAAGTAAGGAGAAAGTTGTTAGTTTTTTTTAGTGATATATTGCAATATAATTAATTTATGTTTTAAATTTATTTGTCATTAAGAAAGGATTTTTCAATTTTGTTAAGATTATGCTCAAATTGCTTAAATGCTTATGGGGATTACATGCTAAATGATAAATGTTCATTGGTTCCAAAAAGACATGTTACATACATGTATGGATCAAGCCACAGCCCAGCACTCTCAGCCATATTCAGCCCCATTTCTTTTCATATGCAAGTAAAAAAAAAAGCATAGAAATATTGCTAATCTCATTACTCATGCATCATGGAGCTATTCTTCTGTAAAGCTGTCTTTTAATTCTTAGAAAGTTTTATATTTTCAAAGAAAATGCCCAAGAATGAACAAAGAAGCCAGAAAATGTTTGTGTTTGTGAAATGTTGGCATTATGAGGAATGGCAGCAATCTGGAACTCTTGGAAAAATATTAATTTCTAAAAAGGGTTTTGTCGTATAAAATACCCGAAAAAGTAATAGAATTTATAAGAAAGTCACTGAGAAAATTTATTCTGGGGTTTTTTTTATTAACCTCTTGGATAGAATGCAGTGTAATGTGCCTTGACTGTAATGAATATCCGATTAGAAACTCCCTGAAAAAATGTCATCTTATTCCCCAAATGTCTTGGGTTCGACAGTCCAATCCAATTGTTGCTATTTAACCAACACTGAAGAATAATAAAAATAACAATGATCTTGACCTCATAGGAATTGTAAGTGTTCACCGTCTCTGTTAATAACTTTTCATGTGCATAGGACTCCTGGATTTGAAGAAATAATTTTCAAAATGTATTCCACTTGATTAACATGTCAAATTGTTGTTGGTCCTGTGTGGGGCCATATTCTTCCTTCAGTTATGAGATAGTTCCTGTAGAGGCTTCAAAGTGAGGTTTTATGTGACTAAAAGTTTGAAGATTCTTATTTTGTCATCCATTTCCCACATCCCTGGGCATTTGTTAATATGTTCAAATGTGAATTTTGAGTGACTTTTTCTGTTTAAAATATGCTGGTTACCATGAAGAACCGTTGTTACTAATATATCCTATTTTGCAAGAATATGGCCATATTACAATTCGTAATGTGACATGATTTTGCCCAAATAAGACTATTACATGATCTGTAAAATTTTAGATAGTAGATAGTCATTTCACCATTTGCAGCAGGTTATGAAAGCACCATTTTTTGGGAGAGTAAGAGGAAGGGTTACAAATATAATTTTTTAAAGTTAATTATTTGATGGTATAACTCCCATTTTTTAAGGTATTTAAAATTGATTCACAAAATACGTATTGGCACAGTTTGATGGGATAATGTAATATGAGCAGTCTTCTCGGTCCCGTACTCGGTGTTTGAAGTTAACATCAAACATTAGTACTTGGCAGTCCTTTTAACACAATATCAGTCAACTAACATTGCCAGTATTGGCTGGTAATTTTGTGTCAAGGGTCCTAATTTTTTAATTATTCATCTCCACCTTACATAAATTAATTAACAGCTCCTCAATTAATTGTTCAATGAGCTACAATTTTTATTCCACACATTTCTTCTCTTCGGCAGCAGTAATTTCTCTCAGATATCTTCTCTATTGTCTTTTTCTCTTGTTTACTTATCCCACAAAAATTCTTCCTCAGACTCATTTCTAGAAATATCAAGTAAGGTTATCCTTTATTCTTTTCAAAAGTTTTTATTAGACTTTTTTATTCCTCAGTGCATTGTGGCCACTCAGTGGGGAATAGTTCATTTCTTAGGAAATTTGGAAATAAATGGGGAAAAGGCTCACATTGTAAAAATAAAAAATTTGATGTCAGAATCAAGAATATAATAAGACAATTGGTAATTCCATGAATAAAAATGTTCGTAGATCGTAGGCTTTCGCAGCTGTTGAGAGATGCAGAAGTAATTCTCGGGCTGGACTGCGTGAGAGACATTTTTGGCTCGAGCCAAAAATGTCTCTCACGCAGTCCAGCCCGAGAACTACTTCTGCAATAAAAATGTTCGTTTTGTTTGTTAGATCAGTTCAGTTCAGGTTGTTGTAAGCTGCAGCTACAACTGAGCTGTAACAGGGCCTAATTTGGTGATACTGATGTGGCACAGAGCAATGTGAGGTGGTCCAAATAGAAACATCCAATTGCTTCTGAACATTCAGAAAAAATGTTGGATAAAAAGATGGCATGGTTTTTTTTTTTTGAAAAATCAGTAAAAATTTGGAATTTGAAATGTAGAAAATGAGTGGCCATCCTGTACTATTTGTAGAAGTTACTCATCATTGGTCATGTACTCCATCTCTTTGATCTTTCCTGCCACCTTTTTTATGAAAAGACTCAAATTTAACTTTAGCAATGATTTTCAATTCTTCTTGCTTGGTTTGGTAGATGAGCGCATTAATTTGTGACATTCCATTTCACAGCTCTAATCATCATGGCAAAGAGTCATCAAGGTCACCCAAAAGTCGTTCAAGACGTTCACGCAGCAGCAGTGGAAGCCAGAGCAGCAGTAGCAGTGGCAGCAGTCGTGGGTCCTCATTGGATCGTAAAGACCGCAGTGGAAGTGGCCCGGATGGAGAGCGTGGAGGTGAGAAGGGTGGTGGACCAGGCAGCGGAAAGGAAGAAGACTTTGAAATTCACAAGAAGGAAGACAGTGTTCAAAAGAAGAGGCACTATCGCAGCAACAAGGACACCTCAAGTGATTCCGAGGAAGAAGATGGCAAAAAGTCATCATCGTCACGCAGGGTGAGATGATTGGATGAATTGCATTTGCTATAATTTTGATGATGTGTACGTTTGAGATGAGAAAAACAGCCATTTCCAAATCTTAAACATGCCTTAAACTAGGGATTAAAAAAATACAAACATTCAAGTACTTCGTAATGTCACAGATAATGTAATGTCCATGACATTTTCAATTAAAAGAATACATTAGAACTTGTCCTCAGATATCTGCACAAATAATTATGGTATAATTGTTTCCAAACTTAAACTATTAGCAGTAATGAGCACATAATGTGTGTGTTACCATGAGGAAGCTTTACCTTTCAAAATTAGTCTGACAGAATTCTTGAGTTAGCTCTCGTCCAAAAAGACTTAAACTGAAATTATTGATTCATCTTAATCATATTTACATATGGTGGATGTCATCATATATCTTGGAGAATTATTTTTGTTATAAGTATTCTATCATTCAATGTGGGTTTTGAATGAACACATACTACCCAACAATGATTTTTTTTTGGTTCTACTGATGAAACACTACCAGACATCCAGTACTTTGATAAAACCTTTTTAAGTCCACATACTTACTTCCTCCCTTCAATCTATCTAATATATTTATCCTATTTCGGTCACAGTCAATTTTTATTCACAGTCTTCAACATTCCATCGCCAATCAAAATTTCTACATCTGAATTTCTCACAACCAATCCTTCTCCTCCTTCACTGTGCCCAGTTCTATTTCATTTGTTCTCCTTTCCTTACATTTCAATTTTTCCATCCTCTCCCACACTCCGACATTTTGAAATCCTCATCCATGCCTATCATCTTGCTTCAATGATTGTATTTCCACTCTGTACACAACCGCATGCCATACCAAAGATGTAAGTATTTTCTGAGCATTCATACACAATGTCCCTGTCATCAGTTCCTTCCTCCATGTGAAAACTCTTATCCGAACACAATTCAGCTACGTGTATCCTTACTAATTTGACCAATTTAGTTCAAAACACATCCAAGATTGGTAAACAGTTACACATGCTCTAGTTTGTGATCTCGTACATATTTTATTGTTTAACTTAGCTTCACTCTTCATTGAAGACCATAAATTCTTTGTTTTCTTTGTATTGATTCCTATCCCATGCCTATCACATGGACTTTATAATGTACTCAGCAATGCTTGCAACCCCTTACCTGAAGAATGGTAACTATAAATGCCAGGAGCATATTCCTCTGATTACTTTTTCAAAATGTCACAGGATCATGTGAACTTGGTCCATGACATCTAGAATGCATTTCTTGCATAAATACCTCAAAATCTATTGACTTATGTTTGTTAGTTTCAACTTTTGTTATGTTTTGTTCCCATAAGACAAAATTGACTGAGCATTGTTATGGTTGTATAATATTTTATTAGTACTTGCTTGATATAATGACAATAAAATCAAATATTGTTATCTCGTAACACACATGGCATGCTTAATTAATGAATTGTGAAAAAAACTGGAGGAAAGTGAATCAAGACCAAATATTTAAAAAAAGTATCTTTAGTTCTGTTTTGAGCTTTTTTTCCTTTGGCACTTTGGTTCATAAATTTATCTGATTTCAAAGCAGAGATCACATTATCAATGCCAATTTTTAGTGAGTATGTGATGGAATTAGTATTGCCATCGTACTATTTTTCCGTATAATTACTTTAATTAACCAGTTCCACTCTCACTCTCTCAACTGGCCCTGCAATTAACGTGAAAATTTATCACCGTTGAGTATTAGTTTTCAATTATAAGGCATTCACCTTCATTGCAAGCAGGAAGGTCGTGGTCACCCGGATCGTGGGGGGCGGTCTCACAGGTCACGCTCGCCTCGGGGTCGGCATTCGGGACGTGGCTCGAGCCGAGAGAGAAGAATGGAGAGGCGTGGTGGGAGCCGGGAAAGGCGTGGGGGGAGCCGCGAGAGGAGGCGTGGCAGCAGCCGAGATGACAGGAGGATGATGATGCAGTCGAGGCGTTCGCCCATCGACCGTGACCGGGAGAGGCGGGAGCGGGAAAGGCGGAGGGAGAGGGAGCGCATGGAGAGAATGCGAGATCGCGACAGGGAGAGGGATCGAGGCAGAATGCCTCCACCGCTCATGTCAGGACCACGGAGAGTGCCCCCGCTGTCTCCCGTTTCGGCGAGGAGAAGGTGAGCTAATGGAATGCACTGCAAGTATTTTGGGAGGCTTTGATTGACACCATGTTGTGACTCTGTGGTGAATAATTCTTCAGCTTTTGAAGTCCCCAGGGATTCATCAGGCTAGTTAGTTTTGAATTGGCTAGATACAAGAATCGGAATGGTAATAAAATGCACATCTAGCTAAAGTAGCAGAAATTTGTTTGGTAAAAGATTTGGTGTTTTCCCAGCGTATCAGCTGCGTAAATTTTCTCGGGTCCTCCACCGGGTTATATCGTCCATCTCGGCCGACGTTTCGATGTCCGACTCGATCATCGTCATCAGGGCTTCTGAAAATTGTTGCTGAAGGGATTCAGAAGCCCTGATGACGATGACCAAGTCGGACATCGAAACGTCGGCCGAGATGGACGCTATAACCCAGTGGAGGACCCGAGAAGAATTTACGCAGAAATTTGTTTGTTGACAAGAAGATGTAGTGTGGTCTTGTCGTTTTAAGAACTTGCCAGATGTTCCTGTAAGTTAATTAATGTGCCCTGGTAATGGAAAACCATATACTATTGCTATACCTTCCCTTTCTTTACTTATAGGATAGGCAAGGTAAAAAATTTGGTTTTAGATTACTTCAGGAAGCTTATCCCCTTTTATTGATTTATTCAATGCTTCCTAAACTTTGAATACTTCTTTAGTCTCTTATAAGTTCATAAATTGCTTCATGTATTATCTTATGTTCTGGAGGCTTCAACCACAGATCTTTTGGTGGTTAAAATCAATTTTATGTATATTAGGTATCACCTGGCTGTGCTATTACTTCTCTCCAGTTAGCAGCACGAGTCTTATAGCCTGTATTTTCTTATTCCAGTGATATTTATCTTGGTTATAGAAAATCAAAATGTTGTTGATTTTAATTTTTACCTTAGATGTAGATTATTCTCTTACTTTGATCATTACTATTTACCTTGTTCAGTGGTATTTGTTGTTTTTTTCAGCCCACGTAGAATGTCTCCAAGGCGTCATATTCGTCGTTCACCATCCCCTCCTCCAAGAAGATCTCATATGGCTGATGAAGTAAGTCAATTGTGTTTCATTTTGGATTTTCCTCTATTTAAGTGTCATGTACGTTAT
Organism: Hetaerina titia; assembly: GCA_037158775.1. Lineage (NCBI taxonomy): Eukaryota > Metazoa > Arthropoda > Insecta > Odonata > Calopterygidae > Hetaerina > Hetaerina titia. The sequence goes on along the minus strand of CM073774.1, from coordinate 73,042,593 downwards.
TCCCTAGATACGAGGGTTGCCTATTATATTTTCAGCTTAATAATGCACCACGAAAGGCGTAGGTATACATGGAAAATGCCAGGTGACTCAGAAAGGTATCAGTTAGATTATATTACCGTTAGGCACAGGTTTAGGAACAGTGTGATAAATTCGCACAGTTTCCCAGGAGCGGATGTGGACTCTGACCACAATTTAGTTGTTATGAAATGTAGCATTCGTTTCAAGAAGATAAGGCAAGGGTGTCGGGTTAGGAAATGGAATTTAGAAGCATTAAATGGATTAACGAGGAAGGAGTATCAGCAGGCTGTAGAGAAAAGGATGGATGACGGCAAAGAGCTGAGTACTATCGAAGAAAAATGGGAAGGTATCAAGAAAGAGATATTGGAAGCCGCTAAAGACACTATAGGAACCGTTAACGGGAAAAGGATAAGGAAACCATGGGTAACGGATGAGATGATTGCAAAGATGGATGAAAGAAGAAAAGGAAAGAGAAGATGGAAAAATGTAAACACAGAGTTAGGCAAAATGAAGTACAAAGAGTTAAACAATAAATTGAGAAGGGCCACAAATAAAGCAAAAGAAGAATGGTAGAAAACGCAATGCGAGGATATGGAAAATTTACAGAAGAAGGGTGAAATTGGTGTTCTATACAGCAAGGTTAAGTTATTATCGGGAAGTAAGAAGGCAAGACCTGTGCTAACAGTTAAAGATAAGTGGGGTAAGATAATAGTTGAACCAGGAAAAATCCAAGAGAGATGGAAGGAATATATAGAAACACTGTATGGTAAAGAACTTAGGCCGACAAGGTTAGACATAGAAAAGGAACATGACGTAGAAGAAGATAGCTTAGGTCCAAGCATACTCGACGATGAAATAGAAAGGACATTAAAGGAGATGAAAGCAAATAAGGCTGTAGGGGTGGACAACATTCCGGTAGAACTGTTGAAATGGTTAGGAAAAGGTGGGAAGAAAACCATATATGGACTGATTCGTAGTATCTATGAGGAAGGAATCTGGCCAGAAGATTTTGTGAGATCGGTGTTAGTTCCTATTCCAAAAAAGGCAAAGGCTACGTCATGTGAGGATTACAGAACAATAAGTTTGATATCCCACGCAGCTAAAGTTATTCTCAGGATCATCAACAAAAGGATAGAGAGTAAGGCAAATGATTACCTAGGGGATGATCAGTTTGGGTTTTGGAAAGGAAGAGGTACGCGTGATGCCATTGCAGTAATGAAATCACTAATTGAGAGGAATATAGAATACAATCAGGATGTTTTTGCCTGTTTTGTAGATTTCGAAAAAGCATTTGATATAGTGAATTGGGAAAAATTAATGTGTGTATTGCAGAAAATAGGAATGGATTGGAGAGACAGGAGACTGATCCACAACCTGTACATGTCTCAGACTGCGCAGGTGCGAGTGGGGAACGGAGAGTCCGGATGGGCAGTGTTAGGAAGAGGTGTAAGGCAGGGTTGCCCATTATCACCTGTGCTCTTCAATGTATATGTGGAGGAAATGATTAAAGAGGCATGGGAAGAACTGGAGGTAGGAATGAAAGTCGGAGGGGAATTCGTAAAATCGGTTAGGTTTGCTGATGACCAAGCATTAGTTGCTCAGTCAGCCAAGGGGTTGCAAGCATTGCTGAGTGAATTGGAAGTTCAGAATGATAGATATGGGATGAGAATCAATATTAATAAAACAAAGGTTATGCGATTTTCCAGAAAGAAAAACGCTAAGCTAAATATTAAAAAAAATAGAGCAGGTAGAAAAGTTTACATATCTCGGAAGTGTTATGGACCAATACGGTCAAAGTGGTAGGGATGTAAGGAGAAGAAATGCGCTAGGCAAGGAGGCTTTCTCAAGGAGGAGGGAGTTGATGACGGGGACATTGAGTAGAGATGTTAAGACAAGACTCGTAAAAACTCTGATATGGAGCGTAGCTATGTATGGTGCGGAAATGTGGTCACTGAAGCAGGAGGATAGACGTAGATTGGAGGCTTTTGAAATGTGGGTGTGGAGAAGAATGGAGAAGGTGAAATGGACCGAAAGGAAAACAAATGAGGAAGTACTGGAGATGGTGGGTGAGGAGAGGGGTTTGTTGAGAGAAATCCTATGGAGGCAGGAAAAATGGATGAAAGGCGTATTGAGCGGTAGTGGAATGTTGAAGAAGGTAATAGAGGGGAGAATGTTGGGCAAACGAGGAAAGGGTAGGAACAGGATAGGCATGTTGGATGGGATGAAGGGAGGAAAGAAGTACACAGAGATGAAGAGGGACCTGATGTAGAGTAGGTTGCTGGATTGGGTTTTGTTTGGAGTTACAAAATGTTTATTTGATAGTTGTGTCCATCCAAAAACCTACCTTAACCGGTAGATTACCTAATAATAATAAAAACCACAAAATGCCACATGTCCAGTTATTCCAAAGAAACAGGCGATCATTTCTTTAGTTTAGAACTTTGTTAGTTGTTGATCTTTAGTTGGTTTAGGGGGCATCAGATAATTTCAGTTTATCAACTGACCAGTATAAAAAATTCAGTTTATGAATTGTAAGTGTAAGTAATACCAGGGGGATCCTTGTTTATTACCTTTGAGTGTCTTTGAATGTTGAAAAAACGTATTAAGGAAGGGACTGTAGTGGATTGATTGACAGCCACAGTGTGGTCAGTATTTTACAGGATATTGCCTTAGGCAAGTAATCTGCATCAGCCATTGGTTGTATTTATGAAGACCAAACTAAATTTGTGTTTATATCATTGCCTGCCAATTATAGGTATGACTTTTATTTTGGAACGTAATGGATTTTCATGATATTAAAACTACTATAATTGCTCAACGCACATTTTGAGAAAAAGGAATGCTTTTTTGTTATAAGTGTATAATTTAGTTAGGTAAGGCCCTGGTTTCAAATCCAGGTGAGTCCTGTGGACACCTCAAACTAGATACTCTGGTTAGCAGTCTTTTTGGGATATGAGTGGCACATAGATAGCCATTGGTCCCTATGTTCAGTATGCATGAATTTCATTTGTAATATATGATTTGGTGAAAGTTGAACTCATCATTCATCTGTAATTTACTGACTCGTTGATGACTAATTTGTGTAAGTTTGATACATAAAAGTATGTGGATATAAATATATGACAAATATATATTAGTATTATGGGTTGTGGTAGTCCAGGGGGTAGAGCGTTGGACTACTGACCGGAGGGTCCCGGGTTTGATTCCTGGGCAAGGCACCTGCAGCTCCACCCAAGCTAGTTGATTTTTTGGGTACCAGATCTTCCTGGGAAACCATAACCCGCACAGGGAAAGGAACTGGCCCCTCTACCCTGATGTGTGAATTTTCACATGCCGTCAAGCTTAGTACATGGGTGAGCTCTACCATCACCTACTAAACAGACCTTCGGGTTGATTGCTGTGTTCATGGTTTTATATAGTATGATTTATATGTGTATGTATAAAAGTTTGTGTTTATAACTGGCACATTGTTTGTACAAAATGTAATATGTGTTGCATTTTTAATTTTATTTATAGCGTGGCCGTGGATCAATTGAGCGTCGTCGACTTTCTCCACCAACATCTTCTTCCGAAAAGAAAAAGCCGCCAAGACGCTCCCGCTCAAGAAGTGCCTCCCCAACTCCAGTTTCTTCATCATCCCATCACAATGACCATGATAGCAAGAGAAGGGTAAGTTTATCATTTAATGGAATAATTAGGTACAATGTCATTATTGACCGTGGTTCCGTATTACATAGCTGCAGAGATCAGCAGCATGTTGCAGTGCAGTAGAATGTTTATAGATTTATTGACATCAATGAAATTATTATGCATTGGAGATCATCGTTCATCTTTTGGAATGGGTATGGATAGGTAGGAAAAAGAACGAGTTGATGTGAAATGGTAGGATTATTGTGTTTAAATTACTTCTCAGCATTAATCAATCTATACTCAATGAAATAAGTAAAAATCTGTCAGAACTCCCCAAGATTACCTCAAACCGTTGGTGTGCAAAATAGGGTTTTAATGCAATGAATCCAATGATGAATAATATGATTTGTGGTATCTGATTAAGAAATAACTAATGAGCTAAGGAAGACATAGAGCATTAAGGCAAATTTTCATTTGATATTTTGTTGATTGTGTGACAACACAGAATTCAGGGTAGATCTATTCCTGGATTAACTTGCACTCTAAAATATCACAATGGAATCATGATGTTGCAAGTATTGTATTTAGTGAGTTCATATACCCAAGGTGCTATTTTTTGCCTCATGATGTACGCATAAATTGAACTGGCAATGATGAGGCCTAAATATAACCACAATAGTCATTCGATATTATCATCATCAGTATTTCAATCCTAGGATTTGTTTACTGAGCTGCTACATTCTACTCATATTAGAATGCTAGGCAAGGCTGCATATTCTAGGGAGAATAATATGGTGGTTTCCTGTTGCTTTCCACGTCGCAGTACAGCAGTCGATACTGTGAGCTTCACTCTTCCCCGCAGGTGTAGCAGCTGATGCCAGGCTGACCCACATTTTCGATATTTTTAGTGATTCAAAATCTTCTTAAAAATGGACATCAATGCATTGACATGTTATGGTCAAGCACTCCTATTTTCCACCGATTAAACCTACCATTTATATATTCTGAATATTTGTGTTTTCTTCACCGCATTTGTGAGTTTTCACATTTTTAGAGTGACTCCTTATTGCTTGATTTATTAATTTGGCGAATTAAGCCTATGAATATTTCAAGGATATTAAAGATCAATGCAACAGACAAATGAGGCACTCGAAACTGCAAAATCAGATTGGCATATGTTTAAATAACTACTTTATGATATTATTAATATGAATGTTGAACGTTAGGTTGTTTTTTTTTGGAGAGGTAAGTAAATGTATTGTCATACAATTGTGTAGGCTTTGTCCATCTAAAGCCTACCTTAACCAGTAGCAGACATGCCAACTTTCCCGATTTAAGCGGGAGACTCCCGATTTTTCCTTCTTACGTTCTTGATGAACTGTTCAAATTGTGTACTTAGCTTAACATGTTAATAAAGTGTGACATTCATTAAAAATTGGCAAAGTGTCATAAAGGGATTAAGGTGCCATGCAAATATTGTGGTAATTAATAGTGATTACTTCGTGATACACTTCTAAAAATCTCCCGATTTTTCATTTTTGAAAGTTGGCATGTCCTCCCGATTTTTCATTTTTGAAAGTTGGCATGTCCTCCCGATTTTTCATTTTTGAAAGTTGGCATGTCTGCAGTAGAATACCAATAATAATATTAATATTGAAATGTCATTTTTACCTGTATTAATAATGCTTAAGCTAATAGTCATACAGTTTAGTACTAGAAGGTAAACTTATAGAATGCAGAATTTACTGTAGCTGAATATTTATATGCTTATAAATGAAATAAATGAATGTAATATGGTATGAAGTATACAAGAATTAAGTCATATGATATGTAGAATATAGTATATATAGAATGAAGGGTGGTGGCCAATGTTAGTTATGTAAAGTGCATATTCTTCTTTCGGCAGTATTCAAATAGTCTGTCAAGGACCCCTTCACCGTTCAGGAAGGAACAGAACAAAGGAGAGGAACGGGGAGAAATAGAGAAGAGAGTCAGCAGACCTAAAGGAAGAAGGTATAGTTGTGATAATAATTGTGAAATCATTCTCTATTTAACAAATTTAATATATTTATTTTGACTGGCTTTAGATGATGTAATGCATTGAAACCTGGCCGTCCTACTACATCTACATAAATACCCTGCGAGCCACCAAAAAGGTGTGTGGCAGGGGGTAATTATTAGTCCTATTTAACTTATCTATTGGAAAATTGTTACTATATTTTCTTAATTATGTTTGAATTCCATCACATCACACCTGATACTACTCAATTTGTTTGTCATAGTTATCTTTGTGACATGCATGATATGTCATTTGCCTGTGTTCTATTTAATTATATGCAAAAAGTGCGGTATTAGCTCAAATGTAATGTCACCTGAAACGATTTGAAAAGAATTTTAAGAAAATATGCATAAGTATTTCACGTATTTAAAAAGTTTCGAGAAAAGTTATGATGATGCTGTACATCAGTGGCCTTATAAATATGAGACTAGTGCTGGTATATGATGGATGTGTGAATGAATCTTTTATGTCAAGCGGGTTACTTACTTGCTAGAATCATATTAGTTACCAAGTATTTTATTATTGCCTATAATCCAAGGTTCTCTCCTATACTGTCCCCATGCACTTGGCTATGACATATAATTAACTAATTAAACTCGTATGAATAATTTACTGTCATATCACATGCAGTAAACTCTTGATTATCCATGCTAATGTATTCGTCAAGAGGCACTGATAACGGAAAAGCACATAACTGAAATAGGGTCATGATAGAAATGGATTTAATTTTTGTTTATAAAAATTGTTTTAAAAAATAAGTGATGCATGTAGGAAGCAAATTGACTCTTTTTTTTCCTTGTTATAATTTTGAGGTTTTAGAAATGGAAAGTACAAATTTTTTCTTGTTTTCAGCCGTTGGTATAAAGGTGGAATTAGTTTTACAAGAACACAGAACTATCATCAAATGAATATCAAAACAGATTGTCAGAAAACTAAACCAATCACATAGCCATGAAAAAACAAATGGCAAAGGATTAATATTGTAGAAAGGATCACATATATGGATTCATATTCATTATATGATACTATATTTAATATAATGCGGTTTAGATAGTCTATGACTTATTTTTTGCATTGTAAAACTATATATTTGCCTGCCTTTAAAGGGGAATATGGAGTTCTCAGTGTTAATAAATGTGAGGGAAACAATAATGGTAAAGTACAAATGGTACAAAAATCTTCAAATCGTAAAATTAAATACCATTAACAAATTTTGATTTTGTAATCAAAATTTAGAACATTAAAGAAAGTAGAGATATTTAATATGTTGCTTTTTAAAAGGTGTAAAAAAGTTCCAAAGTATGTAATTTGATCAAAATTTTGGTTGTCGGGAAGAGAAAATATCGTGGTTAATTCACTCATGTATAATCGAGAGTTTACTTGGGAGTAATTGAGCTGAAATTTGTGCAATTCCATTTTCCATAAGAATGATTGAATAAGGAGGCTTGGAGCCTAATGTGAATGTAAACATTATTTGGGAAATAGTTTAATATCTATTACACAAGTTTGACACACTGCATAAAAATTAGAGGTGATATTTGCGCTGAATAGAGGGTAAGGGAGGTCTGTGACCTTGATTTGTAAGCTCTTTTGGAATTCAGGGTCATAGTAAATTATGGACTGTGATTTCTTGGAGGCTCTCGTACAGTCTTCCCTACAGAACCATGCACCATAGCTTTTATAGGCAGGTTTTCTGGTTCCATGCTCTCCTCTGAAATCTCCTTTTTGGAGAGAGGATATGGTCGCTGGTGTAAGATATCAATGAGGATAGTGAGATCCAAACATGTAAGTGGACTTTGTCGGGGATGAAGTTCAAATCAGTGGGGCTGTTTTTCCTATTAATAAATTTAGCAACACAGGATATGCTTAAGTATTGGTTGATTTGGGGTTGGCTAATATTATTGTTGTATTTACATGTTCTTTATATCCTTCTTTCCTCATTCTTGTGCCAGATCTGAATCATCTGAAGATGAGCGAAGACCAAGAGGAAAGAAAGAGCCTTCCTCATCGCCCGAGGAAGAAGAGAAGTCTCGTAGGCGCATTTCTAAGTCTCCTAATAAGAAGAGCTCAGTTGCGGACAGCAACCAGAATGGAGAAAGTGCCTCGCCTAGTGACAGTAAAGGGAAGAAGAGGAGGAGGAGGAGGAAAGATTCCTCTCCTCCTTCTTCGTCATCAGATGATGACGATGATGATGACAAGTCGCCGGTGGTGAAGAAAGCCCACTCAACTTCGAAGAAAGCCTCCAAGGTTAGAAGGAAGGCGGAGGAGAGCTCAGATGATGACGATGACGAGGACGAAGTGGAAGAGAGGAAGGGGAAGAGGAGGCGACGCTCGAAGCGGAAAGTGTCGGAGAGCTCGGATGACGATGATGATGGGGACGACGACACTGAGGTGAAGGTTAAGAAGACTAAGAAAAAGAAGAAGAAGCAGCAGAGAGAATCAAGCAGTGAAAGCGAGGTGAGACCAAATTTCTGTTCATTGTTGAATTTTTGCCAATATTAATTACACTTAGTGCCTCCCGGTAGAATCTTGAGTATCAGTTTGTACCAGCCTTAGGTCATGAAGTCATATTCTGTGCCCATCTTCACTCACAAGTTTTGTTAGTTGTCTCATTTTTCACGTGCTAGTATTGACAGAAGCACTCTCTTATGCGATGCCATTAGGACCCATTTGTAGGATTTAGGTTTTTTCCTTGCCATCACAGCTGCAAGTAATGTGCATTGTATGTTCAGAGAGACAATTTTTCATTTTTTTTCCGTCCTCGGAATCTTCAGTAAAAAATTGTCTCCAGTGAAAGTAATTTTAGTCTGAATTGTCTGCTCATTATTTTCTCTGCTAATTGATAGCTATTGTAGTACCCTTAAATAAAAGTTTCACATATTTAAATGGAATGTTTACAAGCTAAGTAAAAATAATTTGAATCATTAGTGACATTTGTTGTTCGGTTGAAACGAGGGAGCCTTACTCATAAGGGGAGTAAGGGCCTAGTCGTGTTGACAAACTGGTTCCCATTAGGTCGTTGAAGTTAGCAGTGTTAAGCCCAGACAAGAGATTGGATGGGTAACCTTCCTACCTTTACTGTGGGGCTCTTATAGGTGAACACGTGGGTTGGCACAACAGACCAATAGGTGCAAGTGCCCTAGGCCCCTTGCAAAGGCCCGAAAATCAACAATCTAACCCTCATGGGCTGGGTTCATGGATTATTTTAGTCTGACAATAGGGTTTTGCTTTTTATAACCATTATTTCCTTCAACATTCCAGGATTCAGATGCCGAAATCGAGGAGAAAAAGAAGAAGAAGGACAAAAAGCACAAGAAGCATAAGAAACACAAGAAACACAAGAAGCATAAGAAGCGCAAGGTTGAGGAGGAAGATGTGAGTTGATGGATGGATTAGTTGCTTCCTCGCCCACCTTTTGGTTGATACATTTTAAGTTGTTTCGTTCAGTCACTAGCTTTGCTTACCGCTGTAGATGTCAGTGCATCATGTTTTTCTTAGTACACTGGGTTCTTCTTAACAGTTTCTGGATTTACACCATGCCATGTCGTCACTTTAGATTGATGGCATGTCTAATGCTTGTATCTCTTTCATTTTCAACAGATTATTCACTTTCTTGGCAGAGCTTATTTGATTTAGGCGTTTGAGAGGTCTGAGATGTATTGCATGTTTAATGGTTAGGATGGAGTTATCCTTGGGTTGCATTTTTTTTTCGAAGTGAGATATTTTAGCACCAACAGTGAAAATTTGTATCACCCCAAAGCATTCGACCAGATATTCAAGTTAGCACAAATGCCTCTTTGTGTACAGTAGGATTAAAGAAGTTAAAGGAATGCAGTTGTGAAGTAGGATATTGTGTTAAGGCAGTCAATTTTTCATATTTCTGTTCCCATGTTTGTTTTTTGCGAGGAACATTCTTATAGCGACACGCAATGGGATATTGTGATTGGTTTAGCAGTTCTCTCATGTTTGATAAATGTATGTGACAACAATTATTCTACTAGTAATTTTTCAGTTGGCTGTTTATATTTTCACCTAACCATTATTTAAGTGATTTTAAATTCTTATATTAATAAAGACTAAGACGTATGTAGTTTCACTAAATTATTTTTTCCTGGGTTTATGTCGATGTTTTTTAATGAATGCTGTCGTGAGCACATTTGAAACACTTCATTTAAAAGCCCTTAAGGTTTGATTTTTAATCTGTTTTCAACTAATTAGAGGAGGATATAAAGTGCAAGCTGGAAAAAAAAGTCAAGGTAGTTCATAATTAGCCAAGTACAAAATGATAAACTAAAAGAAGTAAATTAATTTAAAAATCACCCATGGTGTTGGGAACATAGGTAACTTTTTTTTTTAAATAATTATAAATTAAAATATGTTATGTGGACATTCCTGTTTGCTGGAAAACCCTGGTAAATCCCAGTTTTTTGCATTAATTGTTTGTTATTTCTTTATAACTGGTGTAACTGTTTCTTTTTGTCCATGCATGTACAGGTATAAAGTATTCCAGATAAATGACAAACAAGTGAGTCTTCATAATGGTAAAAACAATAATTTCTTTGAAGAGATGTAATCACCATGTACAAGGGGGTTGAATTTAAGTTTCCAAAAGTAAGTTTAGGGTTTCGACCAGCAAAATATTCTGTCGTTAATTGTTGACTGTCTTGAGTTTCTTTTACTGGGAAGCTACAAATGGCTCATTTCACATTGTCGGAATTATTTTCTAATGTGGGTGGTAGATGAAATTGCAAACCAGGAATGTTGAGAAACCAAACAGTTGTGCAAGCAATTGACAGTTAATTATTACAACTTAAATGGAATATTTTGATGTTTGTTTTGTTTTGCTTGCAGCTGTTAATGAGATTGCATTTTTTGCATTTACTTTCATTGAGTGAAGAGAGATGAGTGATCAATTTGCAATGTTTTGGATTAAAATATCTTATTGAGTGTATTTTATGTAGTAAGTTTCATCCTTTTTACCTTTTCGAAGAGGATTTATTAATTTTATGAAATCGAATGATTAAAGAATTGGACTTGTGCTAGTTGGTGGGTGGGTTATGTAAAACTCATACATTTTGTACGTAACCAGTATTTCTCAAGTAAAAAGAGGTATTTTATGATGTAAATACCAATACACATTGACAAATGAATAATGTGTCGGAAAGTTTCTCATTTCAATAGCCAATTTGATGTTTTCCCAGAGTAATCCATTCCAGATTTCAGTGGTACATATAGAGATGCAACAGGGTCATAATCATTCTCCAGTAATTGGGAGTATACCCTAGTTTTCTTCACTCGGAATACATTTTTGAAGGAGTTTGGACAAGAAAAGTATGGGTGAAGAAAAGTTTTTAAGCATACCAATCCTCATCTGAGATATGTACAAGTTGGAATTTTAAATTGTTCTGACATTCTTCAGCTTCTTTGATACTTAATTTTAATGAAGTCTCCCTTTTATCATTCTGTTTAAATTACTGAAGAAGATGTTAGTAATTGTATAAGTGAACAACGATGTAACCAACAGGTGATATGAATTGGTTTGTTAAATGTCAATATTATCTCTTATTATTGTGGTTTGGTTTATTTTCATCCCAAAAATGACTTATATTGTTGATTCCTTACCATTTAATAAACTCCTCACCATTGTACTTACCTCTTTGACATCTTAATAAATATATGCTATTGTCATCCGTATTTGAATTCTCTTTGGGCTCCTATATGCTCTCAATAGAGGGTACACTGCGAAGTACTTATATTGCAGTTTTAGTGCTAACTTAGATTTTGCGAATTTGAGTCCTGGAGTAATTTGGTTTAGTTTTAATGTGTCTTGCGAGCTTTGAGATGTTTTCAGTGAATACTGTTATAATTTCATGGAGGCTAATTCCTTGTTAAATTTTTGTCACCAATCACTGTTCATATACAATTCATTCGACATATATTGGTATTAACTTGTATGAAAACAGAGGAGTATATAGATAGATATTCATACAAGCAGAAGCATTATTTTAAGGGGCAGTATTTATTTATTGATTTGGTCGCGAGTATCCAGCATGGGTAGTTTTACATCCTCTGATTTAGTCATTTTTTTTAAACTTCATTGGTCTACAAGAATCCATGTTAGATGCTGATTTTAAGCATTCAAGTTAAGATATGCTTCCTTGCTTATTTAAGTGATGCTGACTTGTTTCAAAGCTTGCATAATATATATTTGGAAATCCTGATAGTTTTTTTTTATTCGAGGAATTTTTGGTCCCTTACCTAATTCATTCTTTGTAAATTCGTTAGTTTGCCTGGAACGTGTAGATGGTGTTATGCCACTAATCTGGAGATGTCGTGGCTGGATTTTGTTCTCTTTGCTAAAACTCCTCTTTTGCAAATTCATGGAATAAATTTTTAATTTGGTAATGGATATTCGTGTGACTTGACTGGAGCTAGGAATTTCTTTCGACCATTGAAAACAAAATTGTAGAGCTTAGTTAAGTTAATGTTCTGGGAACATGTCCACGCAAATTTGTTTTGGAAAAGAAGTTGGTTTAACCTATGGAAAGTATGACTTATTTTTAGTCATAAGTTCTATTTTCAGATTGGTCAATAACAATTGTTAAACTCTTTAATAAAGAGGTCTTAAGAAAAACTTTAAAAAATCTGGGAATAAAGCTGTGGCAATAATAAGCGTTATGTTGTACGTAATAGTTTGTGACGACTGCTCATTACCCATTATTGCTTTGTCAATACACTTTTTTCATGTATATATTTCTTTTTGGTGTTCTCATCCATTGTGTAAATTTTGTTAGTAATAAATACCATGGTCGACTGTTTTCTTGGAATGAGGACCTTTATGGATTGGTCTTTTTCATGGGCAAGATGTCAAAAGTTTTCTTAAGGATCTTTAATTTGAATTCTCCATGGATCCAGTGACCATATTTTTTTGACGAGTTCTCACGTTAGATGTGAGAGGTAGCACATATTGTCCATAGGATCTGTGGTACCACAAGTGTTACTTAATATAGAAATCATGTGTTTTATATCAAAATATACTGTAAATACAAATAGAATGACTGCTTTGTGGCCTTTTTATTAAACAGTAATTATTTCGTGAGCTCTTCCATTTTGATTGCTGATTTTGAAGAATGTATGAGAGATATTTTCTGTATTTATAAGTCTGTTGCCGGAAAAAAATTTTTCTTTCAAGTCAATTTTTTTTGCATGAATTAAGCATTTTGGCATTAGCAAGGGATTGCCTTTTTAAAGCCAGCATTCCTGAAATCTTCCTACTAGCACTAGGTGAAATCAGATATTTGTTTTTCGCTATTTTGTGCATATACTGATTCTTCGATAACATTATTTTTTTTCCACTTTGAATCCGTTCCCAAACTTTGCTCAGGATTCAGAAAGCGGAGGCGAGAACACGGAGGAGTTGGAGCGAAGGCTGAGGGAGAGGGCGCTCAAGTCAATGAAGAGGGTGGCAAGTGAGCGCAGCGGAGATGAAGACAACTCCAGTGATGGCCACAGTAGCAAATGAAGATGGGGACAAGGACTGCCTTTTATGATTTGTCTCAGTGGGAGAGGGGGAGAGTAAATATTTTCTGCTGGAAATGAGTGTAGCTTTGAAGTATCACTCTGTGAACCAATTAACTGTATGAATCCCTTTTTCTTTGTGTGAGAGGTACTATGGCACATCTTAAAGTAGGGAAGGAAATGTCAGAACTGTTGGGACCTGCTTTTAAATTGGTGCATGTATGTTAATGCATTGTGTTTCCATCTTTTGGTTCTTGCTGATTTCCTTCGATAGTATAATATTGAAGCATTCAGGAGCTCTCATTTCCTACAGTGTAAATATATACTATTATCATTTCAAGGTTTGAGTTCTTCATGTTCTATTAGTGGGTACATGGTTCAGTCCTGGATCCACCAGCCTCTTATACTGGGCGCTAATCTTAGACAAGTGCTCCAAACTTCTTGTTTGGCAGTTCGAGTGATGTGATGGTTGTATTCTATAGATGTAATGAGTTCAGAGTTTGTGGCATGTAATTGCTCAGAATTACATTGAGTTCTTACCATAATAATGAGTCGTGCAATAAGTGTTGGCTCTGGATTTCCTGAATTTTGAAAACAATAGGAGAAGGTGGTGTTAGTTTTTTGTGGGGTTACAGATTTAAGGCAATTCTTGAGAAGTTTGTTTTGTTCCGTGTTTGTAACTAACAATGAATACATTCTTCTAAATCAGCAAACTTAAAGAGGTCTTGTTTATTTTTTATGTAAATCGCAAAAAAAATCCACGATTTGAAACGCTTTTGAAACCCAACCCTCCTCTTTTTATGGACCGGGGTGACTTGAAATGTAAAGCGCGCGTTTTTCTCGGCGAGCGACGTCCTTAAAGCTGCCCGCCGACGTCCCTGGGTTAGAGGCTGGCACCTGTTGAGTCCAAGTTGGACGAAGCTCAGTCCGCCTGCGACGGGTACGGGGAGTTGGTCGTGCCGGAAGCCGCTTGTTTTGTGTTCTTGATATCGTGCATACGAAGATGAATAACATCGCCGAAAGTGATCGGATAACGAAAAAGACGGTGAGTGATTTCTCTGTAATTAGTACTAATGTTGTTATTTAAAAAGCAACGTTTCTGCAGAAGAAGTGCGGTCCATGGTCGTTTCTACACGAATAAAGCTGATCTCGATGGTTGCTCTGCGATTATTACGTACAGGAAAACATTGTCTTGGGAATACCCGGGTCTAGTGGCGAATAGTAGAATGAACGGTACAATTTAGGCATGTCGTTTTAATAGAAAATGTGTTAAGATGTAGGTTTACAAACGACGGCGTGTTTGTGAAATTCTTATCCATTAATATGTTTGCAATGGAACATTTGGTTAGTGGCTACCGGTATAGGCAATTGCCCTTGTTGATTGAAGTCCTTAAATTGTTACTTTGGGATGTGTTTATTGAATTGATTCGCAATTATAATTTTTTGATACTTAACGATACTGTCGATACCCATTGGAATGATTAGAAATGCTGTTCATAGTTGAAGATAGGCGGGGTTCCAACAGCGGTTTAAGAGAGCGGGTACTGCGGTCTGGAGTCTGTGCCATGTGGACTCCAAGACGCGACCTTGGTTCATACGGTCAGTCACTGCTCCGTTTTTATCTTTTTTTACCTCTTTCGAAGAGACGCGCGGTTTTAGAAGTTGATCCTTCTGTTTGAAGTAGGTGTAAATTCGTTCCACTTTTGGTTAACTCAACTTTTATATGTTCCCGCGACCTGAAAAATGATTGATTTTTATTTTTCTCACTATTAATCAGAGTTGTGGAGGATGCTTTATTATATAATATCTTATTCACGAGCAAGTTTGAGCTCTCTAGTGTCAACGAATTGGATTTAAATGGGAATATTTTCATATAATGTTCACCGGATGCTTTGTTAGGTGCCAAGTCCCAAGATTTTGAGCATAAGGATGTAATGTGCTTAGAGGAGGTGAATGATAGAGGACCGAGAGTACTTAGAGTCAGTCGCCGTACTCTTACGCACGTAGAGGCCGTGAATATTGGGGTGACGTAATCCGTATATTGAGCCTAGCATATCTTCCCGCCGGCGACTCTGAAGGATGTTGACTTTTTGCTTGGATGCACGCTTTTTGCATGGTTAACATGCTGGCAGACATGATTCCAGGAAAGTGATTTCCCAAGTTTTCGTATTTTTCTGGACGTAAACATGCATTCCGTGTGAGGACCATTGGCAATATCTCGCGTAATTCACATCCTAAATTAGCCCAACCTGTGAGATTTTTCGGGTACCAGAATCTTTCTGGGAAACCATAGGTGGCGCAGTGAAAGGAACTTCCCCTCCGAACCCTGTTGTATGAATTTCATCCACCGTTAACATTAGTACTAGGTGAGCTATAGGCTTACCTAAGAAACCAACCTTTTCTGAACGTATTCTCTTGCGCGGATTTTACGTGCTTGGCGACCCCAGGTGGTACAGTGAGTGACACCTCTACAAATAATACAAGATCAATGCTTTCAATCATGCAGAGGGGTTTAACGAAATGTAGTCGTAATTGCAGAGTTTGTGGTTCCATATGGGTAAAAGCGTTGTTATGCCTTGCATCTCTCTGAATTACTGCCAATACGATTATACTTTGTGCTGCATGAATGAGTTTCGTTAAATATAGTGCAATATGACTCATTTCGCCTGTCAGATGTCACCTCTTAGTAACGAAGCTTCTGTGGTAACTGCTGATGGCATTTGATAATGTTTACAATTTATTTGAATCCATATAATGTTACTAAGGTGGTCCCACTAACTTGAAGTGAGGAAGACAACAAATGTCGCGCTGAATTGGAAGCAGTTTTGTTTGCTTTAAATTTGCCAAGATAATTATATTCAATACGTAAGTGCATATAGTTTTAATTTTTATTTTATCCCAGCATTAGTAGGTGAACATTGGCTGCGCTAAACTGAATCAACGAAGTTTGCCATCATGAATTTGAATATGTGTTCGATTTCGTTCAGTTTGGCGATATTTTGTAGCCTGTTGTCTCGTACGTAATTAAGTTCAAGTTATCGTGTTTTAACAAATTTTCGGCCTGCTGGTCTACTTGTAAAAAGCATAACGTTCGAGGTTATTATAGTTAATGTGCAAGAAAACAAAATTGCTGATTAAATATGAGATAGCTTTTCATTATTCGAATTAAAGATTTCAATAACGGAATTGTCTAACATTTTCATGCAGAGGACGCTAATAAGAAAATTCAATTACAGGCATATTGCTTGGCGAGAAATGCTATTATTTTTACTTAGGGTGATTATTAATTTAATAATATATTTCAGTAAAAGTGATTACGAAAATCAGTAGTACTCCGGTTGGGATTTTGAAGTTCTCGTAATTAAAAATCCCTTGTTCTTACAATTTGATACGCTGTAAGGAAGGCTTATGTTTGTGTGCTTTCGAAATATGTTTAGTTAATCTTGATAATCTTTACTTTTTAAAGTGCAATTAATGGAATGTCGTAGGTAGTGTTCCTATACATTTTCAAGCAGTCGGACCCCAATTTGTTTCAAATTTTATTACTTAATTATAAGTCATACTTTTGACGTTGTTGACTCGAACCTAAATGCTGATAGTACTTCTTAATATGTATCGCACGCTTTCACATTTTACAGTTTAAATCATTTTCCTTTCATTCTCACATTTATGGCTCTATTCATAAAAACAACCATAAACATAGTAATCAACCCGAAGGTCAGTTTGGTAGGTTGTGGTAGAGTTCACACAGTACTTAGCCCGACGGCGTGTGAAATTCACACATCCGGGTGGGGGGGGGGGCAGTTCCTTTCCCTGTGCCGGTTATGGTTTCCCAGGAAGATCTTAATAGTTAAATAATTTTAAATTTGGTTGGCAGTATAATTATTTATTTCGATTTGGTGCATTCATATAGAAATCGCTTAATTCCTATGCTCATTAAAATTTGGATTTATCCCAATAGGCTCTAGTTATTTTCCATTCCCTCGGCTAAGTTTTGAAATGTTAAGTTGAGCATCGTGCACTGCTTCTAACAAAGCTTCCGATTGGCTCACGTTTTAATATTATTCTGATCCGCCATTGGCCAAATAGTTTTTTTGGAAGCAAGTGCAGTTGTTAAACCTTGTTTTTGTGCATTCTGCTGGTGTTCCTTGGACTTAAGTTGGGTAAGCTATTCTAAGGAATATGATTTCGTAGAATGAAGCCAGTCACCGGCAGTATGTTACTGCCGCCTGTGATGCCTCATATCTATTAGGGAGCTCATATCCACACTCACTTATTAATCTTGAAATTGATTAATCTAGTATCTCCAATTAGTCCTCTCATTGAACAAACTCGCTTTATGCTTCTTCGGTTTCACGTCTACCGTTATTTCTTTCATGCAATTCATGAAATTCCCTCCTCTTCGGCTGTACATGTATATTTTAGGGCTCCGACAATCCCTATTGTCAGGCTCACTCTTAAAAAGGCTCTCCTTTTTAACGAAAATCCTTTAGAATTTCCTTAAATGACAAATATCGCGAGCCTAGAAAACTAGCCACTCTTATAGTAACTTGCCCCCTCCTTGGGTAACTTGGTAAAATGCATTTCTTCCTCCTTCGAGATATTTGAAGTACGTTTATTCGTGGCCCCGAATCTCTTTAACTGCTGCCGCTCTCCGACTGCGGTTGGTTTATCGAGTTCAAATCCGATTCTTTATCGAGTACACTTGCTTATTTAACGTCTAACATCTATATCTGACCTCAAAAAGTGACGAAAGTCTTGCGAGAGTGACGGCTTTATTGAAGAGGGATTCCAGATTAAGGGTTCGCGTGGTTTCTGATGAACTTGCCATCCCTGAAAATAATGTGCGTTGACTTGTGACCGAAAACATGGTCATGAGAAATGTGTGTGCGAAGTTGGTGCCGCGTGTGCTCTCGGACGAACAAAAGGAAACTCGAATGCGGATATGTCAAGAGCTTATAGAACATGTGAGTGAGGATCCATATTTTTAGACAATGCCCCACTAGATTTCTTTCTCTGCCCCCGCCTCAAATCCGTGCTTAATGCGGTGGAAGCGTTACAACAGGCCGTGACGAGGGAGCATAAGCATCATTTCGGTCGCCGCCTTCCAGAAGGCGCAAGAGGCGTGGACAGCACGCTGACAGCGGTGTACGGACGCTCAAGGATGCTACTTCGAATACTTTCGAGTGAATGTATCAGTTCTGGCAATAAATAATTTCAATCGACTCAGTCCAATTACGTTTGGGACTGTTCTTTTATGCTCCACATTCCTTGCTTATTGAAATCGTTTTAGAGTTAAACAATCAAAACGAAACTGCTGCGGCCATTGTTATCATGCCAAAAAATCTCTAACGAATCGTATATAAAGGAGATTTACCCAATTTGTTGAGCGAGATTTGCAAAAAAGGAAGAGGTCGAGAATGTTCAATTCTTTTACCGCGTTTTAGCTAAAGTTCCGACATCGTAGATAAGATGGAAGAAAATTTTTAAAAATAGATTTTTGTGATCGAAAAACCCAATTTTTTGGAAATATTAATTTTTCGCCTGTTGATGGAAGCACACTTTTGACTCAAAATAACATTGCAATTCATTGACTTCAATGAGGAGGGACAATTAATCGTGGTATATGCATTAAGAGTGCATATTTATTTTTGGTAAATCGTTATTGAACAGCATTATCTACGATCGTATTTCCTCTATAGAGCTCAGCAAGGAGTTGCTATATTTAAATCGCGCATTATTCTGTAATATTGAGTCTTACTTCCCCTGCACTGCCTTTTTAATGCTTAAATTTTCAACTATGAGCTATGACAGATACTCCTCAATATACGAGGCTCTACCGTAGAAGTTCCTTCGGTATCACAAGAAACGAGTCGCTGTCCAACACATTTCGAAGTTCCTCACATCCGTTTGATGTGAGATGCATTTCCTTCTTCGCATTACTATGTCTTTCGTTCGTTTTTACTAGATGACTCCCTTTCTCAGTACAAAAATAGAATTTCCCTCACTGTTCCTTCACACATGTGGCGTATAAGAATAAAGTATAAAAAAATAGCTGGCGAATTATGAAACGATTTCTTCCGGACTGACTTCCGGAACGCTTGCTCGTAGCATATCCGTTGCTAACTCCCAACCGCATTGAAAAGCCCTGACCGTCAGTTTTGCGAACTCGTACGAAATTTCTCGTGTAGTTAGGTAAACAATTCTCGAGATCTAATGCATTTGATTGGACGGACGGTAGAATAAATTAATGTATTGTTATGCAGAATATTCAGGTATATTTAGTGTCATTTATCGTTGCCTGAAGTTTGCAGTGCTTTCTCTCTGAATGCGTCAAAAATCTATCTTTAATCGTATACTGCTATTATTAATGATATAGTGCTTATATTTTTATACTTATGTAATGTTATAGTCTGTTTCCATCCAAAAACGACCTCAAACGGTAGAATATCAATAATATTATTTATTATTATTAATATTTTATTCGAGTAGTAGTTTTATGGAAGGCGACTGAGAGCTAAGGTCATTTGTGCCATTAGGGAAAGGAAGGGTGGAGAGAAACCCGGCGTCGGCATTAGCCTACTCTTGTCGAGCCAAGGTGTCCGCAGTTTAACGTCCCATCAGACGGACGTCGTACTCACTCAATGTGCTCTCCACAAAGCACCTCAAGTAGGGATCAGGATACCACTGAAACATATTTGTTTTCTCCAGGATTTAAACCCGGCTCTTCGGCAAGCCTGTACGTTAGCCACCGCACCATCCCGATCCCCTATTTTAGCAGATAATTGGCAGATGTTGTTGTTGGTTATCGAACGATATTAAATGGATGTTTAAAAACATGTTTTATGATAGTATCATTTGGAAAACCGTTAAAGCGTTCTTCTTCATGTAATATTTCTTCAAGTCGGACCACTACAACAACAAAATGGACGGTATAGCCCCGTCTATGTTCCCATTTTATGTCTTTATAAGAATCTTTTATTCTATCCGATTCTACATATTCCTTAGCGACATTTGCGCGACCAAATTCATAAGACATTATTAAAATTTTGAAGGACGGCAATCATGTTTTGACGGCCCGTGTCATTATTAGAAGGAGGAATGGATTTTATACAACGATTTTGTTTCAATTGTTTCCTATCAAAGCAAATTACATGCATGCATATGTATGTGACTGTATTCCTCACAGCATCGTGTAATTTGCCCTTGATGTGATATTACTTGGCCCTGAGTCCGTGGAACTTTAATCAGCACTAACCACCAACGCAATACCGATTTTAAATTGAAGCAATCTTATTCGAGTTTCCGAAACTTCGACGGGGCATGTCGAATGAGCAAAGGGAGGGACGAAAATCCGAGTACCGTAAAAAGCCGCTTCATCAAGGGGAAGCGGTGATCTCAGACTTCTCCAACCCCGGTAAGGTTTGACTTTGTCCATCGGTCAATCGTCTCATCTCGTCCCTCATCCCCTTAGTCTTTGTTTCGTCCTCATGGCGCTTTCCACTTTTTCACTGGGAATGCTCAACGGTTGCGCAAGCATCACGACGCGTGGTTGACGGTGACGTCACCATTTGGAAAGTTTCCTTGTATATGTGAGGGCAAAACGGGCGAGCAGGAAGGAGAAGAGCGAGGGGAGGGCAGATGGCGCAGGAATCAAGGGGCACATTGAAAGGGAACGAAGTGTCATCAACATCAGTTTTTCAGCACGAAGAAGAAGACCACAGAACTTCATTCGTCCCTCCAGTGACAACATTCACCACTAACCCCTGTTTCCCTACCCCTCCTATGCTTATTGATTCATACATCTGCCTTAATTTGTCTCTCGGCCTTCCTGTCTTTCGATTAATTCGATTTTTATCACCGTTGCAGTCGTAACGATTTCATCTATTCCACCAAACTTATAGAGTGAAAAAAACTTTTGTATTCCGTACATTCCTTTCAAATATTTTTTTTTTAACCGTAGTGTTTTTCGTGGTAGATTCCAATTCTCTGAAAAGTTTCATATTTAAGGAGCAGTTTCGAAATATACTATAATATATGCAGTGGATATGTGGAGGAAATGATTGAAGAGGCATGGGAAAAACTGGAGGTAGGAATGATAGTCGGAGGGGAATTCGTAAAATAGGTTAGGTTTGCTGATGACCAAGCATTAGTTGCTCAGTCAGCCAGGGGGTTGCAAGCATTGCTGAGTGAATTGGAGGTTCAGTGCAATAAATATGGGATGAGAATCAATATTAATAAAACAAAGGTTATGCGATTTTCCCGGAAAAAAGGCTAAGCTAAATATTAAAATAGGAGGGGAAAAATAGAGCAGGTAGAACAGTTTACATATCTCGGAAGTGTTTTGGACCAATACGGTCAAAGTGGTAGGGACGTAAGGAGAAGAATTGCGCTAGGCAAGGAGGCTTTCTCAAGGAGGAGGGAGTTGATGACGGAAACGTTGAGTAGGAATGTTAAGACAAGACTCGTAAAAACTTTGATATGGAGCGTAGCTCCACGGCGCACGGCGCGGAAACTTGGTCACTGAAGCAGGAGGATAGACGTAGATTGGAGGCTTTTGAAATGTGGGTGTGGAGAAGAATGGAGGTGAAATGGACCGATAGGAAAACAAATGAGGAAGTACTGGAGATGGTGGGTGAGGAGAGGGAGGATAGTTGTTGGGAGATATTATTATTAACCAAATATCAATTTTTCACAATTTCAATTTTTTAAATTAACGACCAGGTTTTGATGCACTTCATTATATTCTGGTCCTATATCTGATCACCTTAATATGATATACGTATTGCATCTAAACCTGGTCGGTAAAAAATGTTATGTAGTGGAAAATTGCCATTATGGGGCCATTAATATGTTCCAACTCCAGCATATATCGCCACCAATTAAACTAATTGAATTTCATTCAATTTATTTTATTTAGCACGTCGTTCTGAGACGGATAATTTCGCTTTAACTTCCTCAGATTAAATATTATTTTTTTGTGAAGCATTTGTCTAATCAGTATATTCCATCCGAAACAACCATTATCCATTGTTGGTACTTCAAAATTTATTTACCTTAACTTTTACCCAGAGAATTTCGAGGAAATTAAAAAAAAAGTTTTGATAAATGTTGATACATTTTATCATTGAAAAAATACCTAAACGTATTTGAGTGTCCTATTCAAAATATTAAGCAGGTAATTACACAGTGTCTGTTCGTACGAGAAATTCGGCTATTGCACGAACATTATAAGTGGCACGAATGGGTATAATTACTGGAAGTTGCATAAAAAAATCAATGTATTCTTCTCTTTTTGGTGTTGTACTAATTGAGTCTGTGGTTATAGTAGTGTGATAATTAACTCAAAAATAAACCCTCTGGATAGTACGCATTGTATCAAGAAAATAATGCAAATTCCATTGATTAGATTTCAAAAAAGTAGCTCATTCATGAATCAGAAAAGAGCACAAATATCCAAAAAAACAAGAATGAAATCATTCGAGACACAATCCAGTAACCCTTGATATTTGGAAATTGATCTTCCTAAGGCCTGCGAGTATCACACAAAAAAGTAGGTCCTCAAGATTTTTCAGCATACGAGGAAACAAACTTATGTGGGAGGATTGAGGTGAAGGGGCGGAACTGTAATCAATGAAACATACTTGAGAACATAACATACATTCCGGACGTATGTGATGGGGTAGGGTGGGTGCCGTAGAAGGCCTGAGATGGGCTCGGCTCGTCCGGGTTCGAGGTGAAAACCCGCTCAAAAGCGAGAGATGGAAATGTGGAAGGGGTTGGGCGGTAGAAACGAAGGGGGGAGAAGAAAGCGAGCCTTTCGATGAAGTAAGCGGGGACCTCTTCTCTCTCCCGTCCATTCCTATTTCCTTTTAAGGTTTCAACGCCCACGGCAGGCATTTTCAGTGTTTCTTCTCGTGCCGTACACATCCGCTGCCCTCCTTATCACCTAGTTCCCTCACTCACAAAAGATCCTCTATGGCCATGTGGTAAATGTGATCGTAAAACGATGAATTAAAATGATATGTAAAACAATTTACTCATCTCCCGTTAAGGAAAGTCCGTGGAAATATCATTTCTGACTGGGAATGTGTGGTGGAAAAAAACATTTCGGAAAAGTGCACCGAAATGCCACGGGAAAGTTTTGATCTCATTAAATGTCTCACTAAGCTTCGACTATTACTAAGTTCAAAAGACCGGATTACTGCTGTCTATTTCGTGGAAAACCAGACGAAGCGTGCGTCCATTCAGTTGTGTGTAAAATTCACTCTTAGTGACTTGGTTTCTCTAAGGTTTACTTTCAAAGGTAAACACATTCCAAATATTTGGGTGATATTCTTTGTCCATTCTACCACGAATGTTGTGGAATGGGCAAAGCGAAGACGAAGTGTAGTCAGGTATTTTGGCCCCCTTGGTCAAATGGTGTTTGGGTCAGCTCTCCCCAAAATGAAAGTAATAGGTGTGTATTCACAGATATTAAAACCTTACCTTTTGGAGGATATATCCAGTGATGGAATTTTAATTTATAAACATCTATTTCATCGGAAAGAGAGTAGCCAAGCCGATTTTTTGGTAAAACCGGTGTTTTTGTGGAGAGGTTTGGTTTAGAGTAAAAAAAAACATTCCAGCCGAAGTACTCTCTCAACTTTTATTTTACGTACTCTTCGTTCTATCGTCCCACCATTACAATATTGCACATTAACTGCTTGTTATTCAAAATGTAGAGGATAAGTGACTTTGCTTAGAAATCGGACTTCGCGATATTCAAATCTCTTTTGGGATATTTCCCAAAACGTTATCAAACAGCAATAAATTAAAATAAATAGCAATTGATATAGAGCGCCGACGCTTTAAGAAGTAGAACCATTTTGTCGTATTTTTCCAAATCGAAGGAAAATATTTTTATCGAGAACTTTATGCTGCAAAAACCATTCCTTTATTTCAAGATATCCATATTTGCAGCCTCCCACTGCCTATTACTCCAACCGCCCACTGCCAGTGACAACCTCGTTCGCTCTCGATGACCAACCAAATCGGTCCCACAAATTTACAAAATGCCTCACAAAGTCGTTATGACGGTTAAACTATGTATTATACTATAGATGAAAAAAAATCAAATCCTTTACACACCGGTGTACAGGCCAGAATTCTTGTAAAAAATTCAACAATTATCTCTTTTTCGTTCGTTTTTCAGCGCCGTCAACCCCATAAGCTCTTTCGAATTCGTTATTTTATTCATCCATATGCACGCCTTCTCATTCGTTAGCCCCGTATGCATTTACCAACACTCCAGGACCTAATTCCATTCCCCCCTTCCATATCTTTATCTTTACTCCCTTGGGATTTCTTCATCCTTTCCTTTCAATATCCCGCCTTTGATCCCCGTGAATCGGTTCGCGCACACGCCCGCCTTTGGTTCGCTGTGACTCATTTCAGAGAGATCGTAGTGCGGCAGGCGAAGTTCTTATTCTTTTTGCCTCCATGCATGGACGAAGCCGCTTCATCCAAACCTTTCGTCTCCTCCCGTTCGCCTCCTCCTCTCGTATAATGTGACACTTAGGAAGAGGGAGCGCTTTGCGTCTTGAATACCCGCGTCGCATATCTTCAAGCGCTCATGCACCGCGGCAGATCCATTTTTGCGTGGGACGTTGGAATGTCCATTGAAAAGGAATGTAAATTGTTGGCCTTCGTCACCCGGACAATAAGGCTTTATGGCCCAACTTCTGGCCCGATGTTATTATCCTCCTTTCTGTTTGTGTAACCACTCTGCGAAGTGGTCGTCTTGAAGTTATTGACTTAAATGAGTTAAGAGGATATTTCATTTGCGATTCGTTTGTCTTTTTAGTGTATTGGCGATTCCTAAGCTCATGCTTTTCTTCTTCTTCCTGCTATGGTTATTGAGATTTGTTCGAGTGAACAATTATATGTGTCTGGAGCTTACGTATGGTTGCATTGCAAACGGATACTAAAATAAAAACACGCTGTGGATATCCCTATACAAGAGGACTATATAACTAACCATTTGATTTATATATATATATATATATATATATATATATACTATTTAACGTGAAAATGAGGCCAAATCTAAGACAACATAGGTAAATCTGATCGATTCGAAGAAAATAAATTAAAAACTCTTAGGGAAATAGTATTTCATTGCCTCGCAGTGATTAAAGTTTGAAAATTGCAAAGCAAGTTGTAAGTGGAGTCATCCTTAAATATGGAATCACAACATACGAGTAGTTTATGTTGATTTCCGAGTCGCATAACGTTCTTCCTTTATTAGTTCTTGCACAGCATCAATGCTTTCTGTCACAACAACTGATTTTGGACGACCTTCCCGACTTTCGTCACTGAGCGAACGACGTTCATGATGACATTCGTTATACCAGCGTTTCACAGTGGCAAAGGATTGGGCTTAATCGCCAAAAGTGGAAGTAAGTTGATCGATGCACTCTTGTCTTGATAATCCACGTCGAAAGTCGTAAAAAATCATCGCACGAAAGTGTTCACGAGTTAACTCTTATTTTTTCGCTGAGACAAAATTTTTGAGTCTCTGTAATCATCACAAGTTATGATCAAACGACAAAATGTTCTGAAGAAAGTTATATTAACTATAGGGTCAAAAAAGAGTAAAACTTTCTGATGGAAACGTCAGATGTCGCCTAAAGCACTCAGTGTTGTCAAGGCTATAAATATATATAGCAACCATCGTATAAGAGTAATTAATGAAGATGACTAGGGGCTACCTACCTCAAGATATATCATGAATTTAGAATCAATTGAAATCACAAGGTCTAATCTACTCAATCTTTGACTCATGCATTTACTTTTTTCTGCGGAGTTAATTTAAGATGTGGAGGAAAGAATAAAATAAATTTAATTTTGATGTACCGCAAAAAAGTTCCATTATTTTTTGCCTCGCGTTCTGCAAGATTTTATGTGCGATTTCGTCTTCATATTTACAGATGCTCAGGTTTTCACTTTATTTTTAACTGTAGTGCCGAAGCTTCAGTTGCAAAACATTAACCTTTTCCATTTTAGCATCCCATGTCTGTCCTTGTTTGGTATTCCGTCGTCACCAAACTGTAGCTCTTTAGTCCCCCGATTTTCTTCTCAATAACCTTCTCAACGGAGTATATTATCCGTAGATTGTATGGTAATATATTCGCATCATTCGTATAATGATCCCTTATTTTATAACTCCCACTTTTACTACTGATCACTCAGCTTTAATTATTTATAGCTTGATTTTTGCTTCCGAACTGTTGAAAGTTATCTATTGTGACCGTCAGGTTGACCAGCTCGACCTTTTTTTTAGTATAAATTTACCTTTCAAACTGTAAGCTGTGGGAGGTGCTTCTCAGTTCCGAGGTCGTGACCCCTTTTATTTCTTCGCATGCGGCGCATTATGGGTCATCGACACGACTTATAAGTCGTTTCAGCGCGATTTTCGTGTAACCTCTCGAGATCCAAAATACCCCTTGTTTTTTTCCCTCGCGATTACTTTTTAGCTTTAGCGAGATCGGCAATCTTTTCTTACTTTGCCTCAAAGAATTGCAGAGGTTAAAAAAAATTGCTCGGAATTATTTTGCCGAGGTAATTATTATAACATTATAAACGTGGTGTTTATTGAAAGAATTTTTATTTTGTGGACTGGAGCTAAAGTTTTGTTAGGAGAGACAAGATATCTATTTGGTAGTTGTATCAATCCAAAACCTACCTTGACTGGTGTATTATCTATATTAATAAAATTGGAACCAAATGTACATCGGATATGTGGATAGGTGTATCAAATTCATACGAGGTGCCTTAAAGATATAAGATCTATTTTTTTCAGACTGATTTTTTACACCGGAAATATACAAATGTCAATATAATCTCCCTGTAGACACGCTCGCTTTTTTTCAATGTCAACGACATGATACCATATCCACCTAGTTCGGTGGAAGTCCGACTAGTCCACTGGAAAATAACTGATGCCCCGGGAATGAGGTTTCTTGGTTTCGTTGTCATATTCGACCTTCTTGGAAGTGTCTTACCCATGAACACACATAGTATACGCACCCAGAACACCGTCATTGCATGTCTTACTCAAATGATGATGAATTTCGATGGTTGTTGAACCGCATAAGTCGAGAAAACTGATGATTAAACTCTGTCCTTGTACACCACGACGCCATTGAAGTATTGAAATCTCTCTTCTAGCTATGGACACATCCAATCCTGTGCGTCGTTGTACGGTGCGGTCATCTTTGCTCCAATAGTCATTGCGAGTGCCCGCGTATTTTAAGCTCCATACATCTCACTATCTTTTCCCAGTGCTAAGAAAATTGTTGATTGATCTTAGAACATGAACGCCTACGTACCTTACCTTTTTGTTATTCCATTTCTGGGAAGGTTAAGTGTAAAGAGCATCTTTTTGAAGTTATTTCCGAAAAATTTCCTGCATTACACTCATTTCTTACATCATTTTCCGTCCTTCTTTCGTTTCTACCAGATTCATATTTTGTTTCACACTTGCTCTTCTGTTCTCATATTATCTATTTTGTTCTGCATATCTGCCCTCCTGCAATCTTATAGCTGTCCTTGACATTTATTTTGTTAATTTTTTCATTATTGTTTATTGCTTTTACCCTTTCTTTTTCTTAACGTATATTTAATGTATTACCTGTTAGCTAATTTAAAAGTCTTTGTGCCGTTTTTGGCTGGTTTGTTAAATAAGCATTTCTTGTGATGAGACTCTCATTTGATCACAGTCATCCTTTACACCCCTTTCTCTCATTTATATCTTTTTGGTGATTCGAATCTCATCCATTCTCTCAATTTGACCAAATCAGCAAACTCCTCTCATAATTTTCCAGCACCGTCGTATTCAACCCATATTATTTCATAATCCAATCATTCCTCGTCTCATCTCTCATATGTTTACCGGAAACAATCTTCACGTACATGCATACACATAAATACATCGCACAAAACCAACCGCATGTAAACCCAAATCGTCTACCAGCTCTGGGGGATTCCAAGGGGTTTCCAACGTCAAATTTTCTCATGATGTTTGAAACAAAAGACTCGTTAAAAACTCCCAGCGCGGGGATATCAATCCAGTGCCAATATCGAAGCGATATTCGCAGTATTAGTATTTATAAGGAGAGAAGACTGACAGTCGTATGTCATTTGCGTCGTAAGAGATAGGAGTGAAATTCGGCAGAGATGGGATTTCCAGTAAATAGTGAAGAGGAACCCTGATTCGACATTTTAACCCTACTATTGACGATGGATGCCAAAGGATAATTAATTTAACGTCCCATATGACGGACTTCTGCACCAATCCGATCCCGGGGCGACTTTTGCTTCCACTTCCCGACCCTGACGCTCCCAGGTGACTTCTCGCTTCCCACGAGTCAACGCACGCGTGTCATGGACCGGTGACGCAACGACCGCCACAAGGACTCCCCCGGCGAGACACCGGACCGGGGCTGCCGTAATCAGTGATGGAGAGAAAGCCCGCCGGTAGGGTCACTGGACGATCATTGGCTGGAATGCAGAATGTCCCCTGGAATGGTGTTCTTGGATAAATGCTGTTGCTTGCAAAGTTATGCCGCGATTTTTCATGGACTTGGGATCGCCACAGTTCACCGTACCTTTTCGTTTACAGAAAATTCCATCACGTTCAAATTGAGAGTGGGTGCCTGCAAGAACTAAATTGTTGGGTCACATGGGGGAGTGTCATTCATCAGGACCGGTTTTAGGTGTTGGTTTTGTGCCTCCAACAAATGCATCTTCGGGTGCTTGGAGGATTGCGTTCCGAAGGATGACGTTTAGGGCAGTGCGAACGAAGGAAACCCAGTGATTTGGGACAAAAATAAATCGGGAAAAAATATTTTCGGACTCTCCAAGTGAAAATTTCGAAATTAGATGGATTAATGATTAGTTTTTTCGATAAATATCCATAGTAAAGGGTTGAATCTTTTTTCAATTTTTTGTCCCTTGAAAAAATGCTCATATTCCATGGAAGCCACCATTTGCTGGGTGATATTCAATTCGCATGAAAATTTTTCAAGATGGAACCTGGAATTATTCGTTATTTCTCCTAACGGAATTTCCAAGCCTTCACCTTCTCAAATTTTTAAACGAATAAAATATATTCCTAGCGAAAGAAATGTAGAAAATTAGATTTATATTCCATTAATACAATAGTAATTACACAATGAATGGTAGCTTTTGTGGTATGTGGCATTAGCATGTGGCATATATGGCATTAGCGTTTGTGGTTGCATTAGTAATACAGTTGAATCAAGTATGAGGTACTCATTTTTAATTTAGGCACTCCCTCCAATGCAATGAGCCTGGGCTACATTTACATTACATAGTGCTACACAAGCCAACGCTAGGGTGTGTGGCAAGGGGTGAATACATACCAGACTACTTTTGACCAAAAATACTTTTCCCCCCCTATTGCGGTCGGTCAACTTTATTCTTATCCCTTATCATTCCTGGGGATAATTAAATCTATCTGTTCTACAGTTGTGTCACTCGAATTGTTTTACATGATCTTTCGTACCGTAATGCGATGTGGCTATCTATAATATACATTTTCAACATCATTGCTGAAGAGGCGTCCTTCTAATTTATGCAAGAGATTTAATGTGTAATTTAACCTCCGCTCCGTGAGCGATTCCCAACCCAGCTCCTCTAATAATTTTGATAGGCTACTCAGTTTATCATAACAACGTTTTACAAATTGAATTGAATTGTGTGGATCGCCTCAGTGAGCTATGCGTTTTTGTAATCTTCAATAGCCCTAATTAAATTTAAAGCACTGGGTACACTCTAAATAACGTCAGAATATTTTATATAACATGTATAAGCGTATTCAATGACTAATAAGTTCACTGATTTATTTTATTAAGAGGTCTCTTGATATCGATTTCCGTATTATTTTCGTCGTGTCTGTTAGTACACATCGACATGGACAAACTCGCGAATCTGATCCGAACCGAACGGCTCTAAGTATGTACTTTCTTCAACATCTTTATACTAAACGTCTCCCAATGGAATACTAAAATGGTTATAATTTCGTTGTGGAACACGAGTGGTAATGGTTAATTGTACGAATGTTAAAGATAAGTGTATCACCTTAATTATTTAACATTACATCAAATCTCCTCTTCCTAGAAAAATAAATATTAGTGGGTCATGTGTTCCATTATTCGTAGTAACAAAATTTATACGTATTTGGTGCAAGTCGATAACCTGATGTGCGAATTTCGCCCGCCGTGGGGTTTAATGCTGGGTGAGTTTTACCATCGCTTACCAAACCGACCTTTGGATTGATTACTGTGTTCATTTGGGAATGGTGTTTGGTGAAATTTGGTGAGAGTTGAGCCGTATTTCATTCGAGGAAAACGAAAATAAATGCATCTGAATTAAAAACAAAATTGTTGCATAATACACGTAAAGTTTTAGAGCGCTTCGGTACAAATGACATGATATCCCTCACTTTTTTAACTGAAGTGAAATATGGCATGCACCAATATTTATTTAAAATTTATAGAGTAAATCAATTTTCTGTTAGCGTGTATACCCGATTTCTTCGTTGAATCTGAATATTACCAAAAACAAATCACGTTAAATCGAACTAAGTTCATCCATCGTTGTGGTTACGACACGATTTTACGTTTGAACGCAGGAACCCCCAAATTACCCGTTCGAGACTTCCATTTAAACCTGAGGCACTCATATAGACCTGCGGATTTATTCACATCCGATCATCTTAATTTTTTTTCGGCAACATACGCATTGAAACTTAGTGCAGTTCTTGAAGTTTATTGCTTACTCGTTAAAAATACGTTTTTTTCATTTGCTAATTAATCTTACGGAGAGGTTTAGATTTATAAGTTGAGTCAGACATTTGTGTCAAATTAGATAAATTGCGATGGAAGTATCTGCATTCAATCCCTTCGTGAAAAACGCGAGACATTTCATACAGGTCAGGGTGTCAAGAGAAAGTTTAAAGGTGGGACTAAAATGTGTCTTTCGGTGGGATAGTGTTGAACCACGATTAAATTTTAACACGGGCTATTTATCATTCAAAGTGTTGCAATTGGGGAGAGTTGGCTGCCAAAATTCACTGAAATGTCTTGAACTAATGATATTCGACGAAGGGACGGAACAGCTGGACGCAGCTGGAAATTCGTGGAAATGAATAAGGTGCCGTGCATTTCAAGGCCGTTGGTTCACTTTCGCCGACTGTATGCAGTACGTACCCTGGTTTAATTGCATAGGGGCCATTCAAATTCTCATGCATTTTTAATTAATCTAAACATTTTCGTTGATCATTTTTCGTCATCATCATCGTACGGCTTCAGAATGGTCATCTATAGTGGCGGCCATGTTGGTATCAAGCTCAAAATTACTTCAATCTGATTAAAATATTCCTCCCATGTTCACTTTAGTACTAATATCAGTTTTCCAAGAAACTTACATGTCCGCACTAAATAATATATCACATCTTTGTTTATTAAAGAGATGATTTTTAAGTTTTCTGATTGGTGCCAGGAGATGTATAGAAAATTCCGTACCTGAAACGCGCCATCTTGTCAATCTGAAATAATAGCGTGAACAGTTGCTATTGTTGCCATAGATACAACTCATATAAACTTTAAACCAAAACAAAAAAAGGTTTCATTTTGGTGAATAGCTCTCAAACTGTAAACAAAAGAAGAGCAATTATGAGATGAAATGAGGTGTGACATCCGGCGTCTCACAAGAAAATGCGATAGGATGTCTTATCTTTTCGTTGACGGCGTGAGAGAGGTCGTGGAAAGATAAGAACAGTGAGATTAGCTGCAAAACGAACAGAACAAAAATAATGTCTATTTTGCAGTTGAGCGTGAATATTCACGTTCATTCTATTTTGGAAATAACTTATTGAAAACAAGATGATACACTTTTAACAGCAAAATTTTTCGGAAAAAAAAGGTTAATCCTTAGGTTAAAAGGTTAAAGGAAATTTTTCTATTGAAATAATGAAGTTATCCCTACCGCGATGATTTAATCTCATTACTATTCATACCATTCACTGGTTGTTCCCTTCTAATAAAAAATACATTTAATCTCAAACATTTGTGTAATCGTTTTTGCATTTAGTTTTGAAGCGATGTGCCGAATAAAAAATATTGTTACGATTCCAGTATGGCTTTTTTGAAGGATTTTTAGCTCTAAAAATTTATTTTGCCATTGGTGATAGGCGAGTCAAAATATTAGAAATAACATTTTTCCTCTTTATTGTTTAATGTGGAAAATGGTTGATTTTTGCAAGAGTTTTTTAATGGCACCATGCGGATTTTTTTTAAATGTACGTTTTTCACTTCCAAAATTTCACCATCTGGGATTCTGATTATTCAATCAGCCTGCTCATTAGATTACCGGAATGAATCAAAGTATTATTGAGAAGAAACTTAATTCCATGGCCTTTATATTAGCTAGCAGGTGCCATTACGCACCCGATCAATGAGGCCGACCATTGGGTAATTTTAGAACGAAAATGAAGCCATCATTATTATGATTACTGGACATCATGCATAGAAATCTGGTCTTTGAGAAGTGCGATACGGAATACATGACTGGAACAAAATATAAAATTCCTTGTTAACTGTGGCAGGTATCTTTGACAATATTTCTCGCGGGGAAACGAAAATTTCTTAATCTTACGACATACTCAAAAAAAAAAGGAGGACACTCCTTAACACTTAAACCTTTAAACGATCCATCAGTGCTTAAATATGTCGTTTTTGTTGAAAGGTCTTATTCATCTTTCAGTCGCCCTCTTCAACAGATTATTGCATACATTATGTCAAACCCAGACGCTTAAGCTCATCGAACCATGTCTTCTATAGATCTTTCTCGATTATTGCTGATAGTACGGGAGCTGGTGGTATGCTGTGACCACCATATTTACACTCACACTAACTGTACTCATTTAATGAGTACCTTGCCAATAACCAATGGGAAATATGATCCTCAAAGGGTATTTCGTTGTCTTTTCCTCCCTGGGGGGGGGGGGAGGGAATGAAAAATTTGCGAATCGGACATATTTTTTGCGTCTTAAACTTGGCCGAGTAGTCAATGGGGATGCCAAGACCCCGTTTTGACCATTTTAAGACGATAATGGTTGGCCAATTCCGGAAAACGGGCCCGCGAATTTGCAAAAAAAAATTCGCGAATCGGTAACAACTGGTAACTTGTAAGACTTACCTCTTTGTACTCTGCTAGGTATCCTCGTTAAACGTGAGCAAATCATACAAGTGTAAATATCAGGTTCACAGCATACCGCCAGCTCTTGTACTATGACTGACGAGTCTTTTTCTTAAACTTGCTAGTTATTCTTAACTATAAAATATTGATGTAGCCGAATCGAGTATTATTTTGAGCTTTGTTTGCGTTGTCATGGGAATGGCGTTATAATCAGTTCAATTTAGGTCTTGGTAATCTATTAGAAAATAGTATTGAGGGGAAGAAATGTTAGAGGAACACGGTACTTTAGACTACTCTAAATAGGAAAGAAATACGAGGTTCACAGTTAATATGGTTATTTCAGGTAAGCTGTGTCGACATATCCGTCATTTTACAGAACTGTCCGCATTTGTGACAGAAATTAGACATATTTGAAGAGCAAACGATGTCAGCCATGTATGTAAAAACTTCGTAACTATCGATCAAACGAATAAATTAAGGAATACGTCATGAAAATGAAATCTCGTTTTAAAAATTAAAAGAAAACATATAGCTAGCTAACTGGTATCGGGAGCAAAAATATCCCTTTTATGTTCATCGGGTGCTTTATTTCTCGGGTAAAAGGTATTTCTTGTGGACTGCCCTAATGTGTAGTAGTAGTGACTGAATGTGCTTGTCCTAAAATTCGGAAACTCCTGAATTACGTGCCGCCTCAAGTCTCAAAGGAACGATGTGGTAAATAAACAATCGAGAATTGTGAAAGAACAAGGTTGGGGAGCGGGATTTTGGCGGTTCATTCTGAGGGCGCCGGCGTGCCATTTGAGGGGTGGGAGGACGACGAGAGTGTGGGGAGAGGGTGACGAGGAGGGGATGGGTCAGAAGCGAGTTGTTTCATTCACGCGGCGCCAGATAGCGCTAGGTCGCGGACTGTCCTTACATTTGACTTCCTCCCCCCCCTGTGTAGGACAAAAAAAATGAGGATGCCCGTGGAATTCCAAGCGCGTCAAAGGAAAAGAGAAAAGCATAAACGCTTTCTTGCTGTCGGCGGCGTGAGAGAGCGTGTGATTTGTCAACGAAGGACTCCATGCGTCTTTTGAACCGGTGCCAAATTTTGTTGAGATTTGAAACCGGATTTTTGAGAGCGCGGGCTTTATGCCGTGGTCCCTAGAGACAAGTGAGGAATGACTCTCAGTTGACGGGGGGGAAAAGTTATCTTACCGCGTTAAACGAGTTGTGATTGGCATCGGAAGCATGGAATCCTGCCTATCCCACCGAAAAAAACTTGTTCAGCCGTGTAATTCACGCTGAGTGATGAGAACTGACGTTCGCAAAAAATATTTTTTAAAATTTCACTTTT
Organism: Hetaerina titia; assembly: GCA_037158775.1. Lineage (NCBI taxonomy): Eukaryota > Metazoa > Arthropoda > Insecta > Odonata > Calopterygidae > Hetaerina > Hetaerina titia. The sequence continues at coordinate 73,007,767 of CM073774.1, read as the reverse complement.
TTCATGCATACGTACGTACACGACGCAAATAGGAATAATAAAGTTTGCCATTTTGACGTCGTCGGATGGATATTATCGAATTTTTTTTACTTTCGAACTTTCACAAAAATGTATCGAGTTTACCTCAATTGTCAAGCACGTGATCGCGATGTTTCTCTTGTCTATTTTTTTTGTTTGAATGAAAAATCGGGAAGGAAATTGATCGTAAAAGGTTTATTTGTAATCCCTCTTCGCCGTATTTCAGAACGTCGCTGTTACAGAACCACTCTTTTTGTGAATAAATAAGTTTGCATGCTCTGTAACCTTAATAAATCAGTGAATATCAGCTAATCACTCAGTCATATTCGGTGATTAGGCATTTCATTTACCTCTGGGTGAAAATACCCCATAAGAAGTATAAATGTAAAAGCACCAAGGGGCACATGTTCTTACAGTCAAAACTTTATGGGAAAATACAAAAGATTTGGTTTTGATGTCGAGAATTCAAACGCACTCCGTTTTGCAATACTTGTTCCTTACAACGCTGTGAGTCTCACAACTCTTCTATCCTTTCACCTCTATTGCATTCATATATTGTATCCTCCTTCCTCCTCTGTTCCTATGACTTCTAATAATCCTTATCAGGAGAGTTTCTTCGACCGAATCAACCCATGACTTAACAAATTGAGTAGCCTCAGGCGTGATGTGGTGGAAGTCGAACATAATGAATAAACCTGACGATGACGTAATGCGTCGAAACTTAGTCGTAAAATAAATTTTATCGAGTGGATAAGTGCCACTAAGTGTCAGTTATTCATTAAACCCGTGACTTAATTGGTTTACCCCTTCCTCTCAAACCATTCACTTTTCTGTCATGCGTATACGAAGCGTGTTCATAAAGTAAGGCCCGTTTGGTCACAGGAAATAATATACTCATATGAAACACATTTTATTGGCACTTTTAGTTAGCTACAAACCTACTTCACTTATCTACATAATCGCCGTTCACTTCTAAGCATTTTTCGTACCGCTGCACCAGCTTCTTTAACCCATCTGCATAGAAACTCGCCGCCTGAGGGTTGAACCAATCGACAACGCCATTCTTGAGTTCCTCTTCGGTTTCGAAACGTTGTCCACCCAACCACTGTTTCAAGTGCAAGAAGAGGAAGTAGTCGCTGGGTGTAAGGTCAGGACTGTACGGTGGGTGGTTTAAAGAGTTCCCAACGACCCAAAACTCTCGTCCACTGGACATTCTTTGCTCTTTGTGGTGGTCGGTGAGCATTTTCGGTACCCACCTTGCACGCAATGTGTGGTATTCGAGGTTTTCCGTAACAATATTGTAGACAGTAGTGCGTCCAAGTTGAGGAAATTGTTCAGCCAGGCCATTAATTGTCAATCGACGATCACATCGCAGTTTTTGTTCCACTTGCGAAACAATTTCATCGGTCAGAATACTGGGCCTACCACTTCGCTCTTCGTCATGGACATTTGTTCGTCCATTTTTAAAATCACAGCACCATTGTCTAGCCTTTCCTTCACTAATAACTGTAGGTTTATAAACTAGGCATAATTCCCGATGAATTTCAGCAGCCGACAATCCTTTTGCATACAAGAATCGTATGACAGAACGCACTTCACAGCTGGCGGGATCAACGATTGTCGCGGACATTGTTGTTTGCATGCACGGACAAGCAAACGACTTCTGAAACAAAACAAATGCTGCTATAGCGTCTCAATGAATCAGTAGATGGCGCTGCAGGAGCAAAACTGTGTTCTGAAGCGCCAATATTTAAATATAAGCAAACGGTACTTACTTTAAGAATACTCCTCGTATATGTTTGGTGATTGGACTTCTCAAATCTCTCAACATTACAAATCAGCGTAATGAACTACTCGTATATTTTTCAAATAAAATCAATATGGTGCGCTACCAACTTAATTTAAACAAAAACTTAATGCATCTACATGCCCAATGATTGCTCATTAAAGCATTATTTATCCAAAATTTTAATTATTGCTGTCTTGCCTACAATGATTTGACGTTTAAGCATAACCTTGCACAGCAGTATCTCCTAAATTCAGATGTAAAATGGCATGGATACATGTATCACTTATTTTCTAACCAACGTTTGCAATCTTATGGTTTATACACGTCCTTTTTTTGTTTAAAATTCTCTCAATTCTCATGTTTTAACTTTTTATTTGCTTTATGGGACTATACACAGAATATATTAAAGATTATTCTATTCTATTATTGGTGCATAAAGTTTATATTATTTTGTCACCAATACTTTTCACGTACCCCATACTCCATTTAGTCGATATAAATGACTTATTTTTCAATGAATTTTTATGTGCAAGTATCGTGGTAAAAATCATTCTTGACTCAAATGTCGTTAAGATGATTAGGAAAAGAAAAAGTTCTTTATTTGACAGCTTTCGTATCGTATGGAATATATTTACCAATTCAACTCAAGGTTATTTTATGGTGGTGCAAGGGGATAGTGGCCCATTTTGTAAACGCCATTATTAGGGAAGATTTCCATAAAAAATAGTTTGGAAAGCATTTTGTTAACATCCCAGTCGATAAAACGTACCTTACAAAGATGTTCTACTTAAATTTTCGAAATGTCCAAAATAATTGACTCGGACTCCGGAGTGAGCTAAATCTTCGTAATTTTTTACGAGTGCTCGTTGCGAAAATAAACGTCGGAAGTTCCGGTGTAGCACCACTGTCTCAATTGTGGCAATTAAGGCACCGTAACACGAAACGTCACTTTGGCTCCGCCGGCCGACTAGGAGGGCCGCCCACGCAGCAGGCCAGTCCATTAAGTGAAGGCTTTACCCCGTGGGTCCAAGCCTAGCGCCGCGTCCCGAGGCTTAAACCTAATCGAGAGCAGATGTCGTACTCGCTTCTCGTTATTTTTTTTCCTAGCTGTATCACCACCCTCATCGGATTTTTTTCAACCTCAAGGTTTCCCTTTTTTTTCCCCTTTCCCTCGCCCCCAACCTCCCTCAGTACCGCTCCCCTCTCTCTTCCCCGCAACGCCACCTCCCGAGATCACCTGCCCAGCTCGCACTCACGCCTCCTGGTCGTCTTCCGTTCTCCCTCCCTCCCTCCCTCCTTCACTCTCCCCTCAATCCACGCCGTCCATCCGATAATGTTGCGCTCGCCCACATTTGATGTTATACATTGGAGGGAACCGCAGTGAGGAATGGGCAGTAGCATAAAAGGGCGAGGGGTCCAAATGCCTCCTGGGGCGGATCCGGATATTCTCCCAAGGGGCGTGGCATTGGTAGGGTGACCATAAGGTTCCATTTGGGATCTAGGGTATTATTTTTGGGATTAATTCAATGCTCACCCTAAATTTCTCCCAAAGTTGTAGTTGGAGTTGATGTCAGGGTCCTCAAGAAGAAATTTAACAAAAGAATAGAATGATAGTTTCGTATGGTTCGGAAACGTAGCCGTTAAGGTAAGAGGATAAGTGTAAATTTGGAGACTATTCAGATGTGGGTTTGGAGAAGAATGGAGAAAGTGAAAAAGGACGGAAAAGGAAAAGTAAACAGAGTTCTCTGAATGGCAGATGAAGATATACGTCTTTTGGGAGAAATTTGAAGAAGACAAGTGGATACTGGAGGCACTGAGAGGCAATGGGATGCTAAATACGGTAAAAGAGGTGAGGAGGCTTAGAAAACAAGGTAGAGGGTGGAAAATAATAGGTATTTTAGATAGGTTTAAGGGAGATATAAGATAAACAGAGTTAAAAGTTAGTTAATGTAATAGATAGTATGGGTTTAGGAGTGCAGTAGTGTGCAGTGCCAGGGTACACCATAAGCCTATCTAACCATGTTGCTGTAATATGCAATTCGATGCTACTACTAATAAATAAACATGTTAGAGACATTTAGGAAAGTCCTTAAATCTGCTTAAAGAATATTATTAATCACACTTTAAGTTCGCACATTTTTATATAAACATCAAGAAGGATCGTTAATCTACTTCTACATGATAGACTACATGAAGTAAAATAGAAATGTTCATATTAGCGTGATGACTCGTAGGTTAAGTACATTGCTACCCACCCCTGCGAGCATTTTCGCTTGGTCCGAAAAGAATCCAGCAGAATGTCGGTATTGGTCCGACCCTGTTCCATGTCATCATCGTGAATCCCCTGAAGCGCTCCGCCGTCCAAATCGTCTTTTGATGTCACTCCTGTGGCGGCGTGATTTTCCCGGCGAATCTACCAATCTGTCTCCCAGTCGTCGTCGTCATCAGCAGTGTTATTACGAGTAAATGATTCTGCCCATGATGCCGACAAAATGGTGAACATTCTGAGAAATCAACCGATCACAGTGATCAACCGAAAGATTTCTGTTGACAATGATTTTTTTTATTTTATTAGGCAGAAATAACTGAGCCTAAGACGACCTTTTTACCGTTTTACCGAATAAGATTAGAACAAATAATATTTCTCAAGTCGTTCATTTTCGTGATAACGAATCGCAAAATTTGTGCCAGTGCTAAGATAATAATATTATTAATTATTTAAAGTAGCTAATAAAGATAAACTAATGTATATATCCTTTTTTATTATTATATATATATATATAATTAAAATGTATATATAATATATATATATATATTTTATAATATGGTCGCTGAAGCAGGAGGATAGACGTAGATTGGAGGCTTTTGAAATGTGGGTGTGGAGAAGAATGGAGAAGGTGAAATGGACCGAAAGGAAAACAAAATGACGAAGTACTGGAGATGGTGGGTGAGGAGAGGGGTTTGTTGAGAGAAATCCTATGGAGGCAGGAAAAATGGGTGAAAGGCGTATTGAGCGGTAGTGGAATGTTGAAGAAGGTAATAGAGGGGAGAATGTTGGGCAAGCGAGGAAAGGGGAGGATCAGGATAGGGATGTTGGACGGAATGAAGGGAGGAAAGAAGTACACAGAGATGAGGAGGGACCTGATGTAGATTAGGTTGATGGATTGGGTTTTGTTTGGAGTACACAGAATATTTATTTGATAGTTGTGTCCATCCAAAAACCTACCTTAACCGGTAGATTACCTAATAATATATCTCTATATAAATATTAAAAAACGATAAACACAGTAATCAACCCGAAGGTCGGTTTGGTAGGTGATGGTAGAGTTCACCCAGTACTAAGCCCGACGGCGTGTGAAATTCACACATCAGGGTAGGGGGGGCAGTTCCTTTCCCTGTGCCAGTTATGGTTTCGCTGGATGACCTGGTACCAGAACAATGACATAGCTTGGGTGGAGCTGTAGGTGCCCAGAGTGGCTTGCCCGGGAATCGAACCCGGGTACCTCAGGTCTGTGTGAGGTCGAATGGCCTCCGTAATTTGACGGATGAATTGAAAGAAAAATCAACAAAGATAATTAAAAACGGCTTTTATTTCTGAAAACTATATTCAATACCAATTTATTTTTATTAGGTTTGAAAAATTATTTCATCCATGTGACGACGGGCGGTATGATCCATGGCATCATTCTGTTGAATCTAAAAGGCTTCTGTAAAAATATTCCTCATCATATTCTTCAATTTTGGAGAGTAAAACGTTCTCCAGCATCTCACAATAGCGCAGAGAGTTCACAGAAACAGTTGAACTTGGAGATTGAAAACAGTGAGGCCCAATAATTCCTATGGAGGACACAACGCACCAAACTGTCACTTAGGGGCTATGAAGAGGTCTTCCGTAAATTTCGCGAGGGTTGTCAGTAGCCCAATAACGAAAATTTGGCTAATTTACTGAGACGGAGAGGTGAAAGTGCGCTTCATCGCTAGACCACAGCGCCCTCTGCGTTGCCATCACATTATCATTGGTCTTAAAGAACGTTTTTACGAAAAAGCCTCGGTACTCACCCAACATGCATGCCAGTGCATGGTGATTACTAAAAATGGCGTTGTTTAGGATTGCTGAGAATATATTGCACCTTATTCTTACTAAATTTGCAGGCTATAAGCATAACAGTTGATTCCGTTCCCCTATGAGGAGGTATCAACCGAAGAAGATTCAACTGATAGTCGTTCTAAAATTACTTAATCTGCCCTGAAATGATTCTCAATAAAAAATAGATTAGCGGTTTTAATTGATCGAATTTATTTAATTGGTTTTTTTATTCAATGCGATAGTATGGCAATAATTCCGATGGAACAAAAAATAATACACAAATCAAGTTTAAAGCTAAAATAGCAAACCTAATCTGTTGCACACATTCGCGATAAAAAGTTGATTTTTTTAGTAGACGTTACCGCAGAGAAAATGATCCCACTTGCCTTTATTCAACTTCGTGCTCCTCATAGGTTAATAATGACATCAGACTTCTGATATTTTTTGAGGTATCAACTATAGTTTATTTTTATCATATTGAGAAAATGGTTGAGATTAGAATTATAAAATGGATGCATCAGGGAAGAATGTTCGAGATGAAGGGGTAGAACGAGAAAGGTATGGGTGAATGTGGCCAAGTAAGATTTTCAATACGGAGGCTGTTGGAGGTCTCGAAGAACAAAAGAGCCGGTCCGAATGTGATAGAGGGGATAGAAGCATATAAGAACGTGGCAGTTGGGAAGAAATTATTGAAATGGAGTGATTACCCCGAGATTACTTCAAATTGGAGTTCGTTCGACTTTGCTCACTCTCTGTAGGGGAGCGGCGTGAAGTGTACGTATTTATTTATGCAGGCTTCACCTATAATTTCCAGGGTGATGAGGGAGAGCGGTAGGGGTAATGGATCTAATCCGCCCACGATTCAGAATATAATCGGCTGGAACGTAAAGGATTTCGCTCGGTTGGCTAGATTCCATTCAATCATTTTCAATCCTCTTTCCTCTGAGGTATTTCGTCCTCAGCCGATACATATAAGAGCGAATATTATCTACATATAAAAGGTACATTGTGGACCACTCTAAAGGTGTGTGGAAGGAGATTATTCAACATAATGCATGCTACTGTACACCGTAAAACCAAATGTTGCTTGAATATTAATTAAAAATAATTAGGTGAATTATGTCATATTATGGTTCCTGAGTAAAGTTATTCCCCATGCATTCGAGATGCGTTGCCAGTGACAAGAAGCGCAATTAAACAAGGATTAGATTAAAATAATGATGACATACGAGGTGTTTTAAAAGAAAAATGTTTTCTATGGCGTCGTCATTTACAGTTATTTTGACCCTTGACCTTTCCCGGGAAAAATGCAATCTGAAATCTCTCTGTTCTACATTTGATCTCTCTGTTATCTTATTTAGATGATCTCTCCTGCCGTGGTGCGATAAGGGTAATAATAAATTTTCAGTATCATCGCCAAAGAGGCATCCTCCTAATTTATGCAAATGGTTTAATCTACAGCATCGAGAACACTGAAATGAAATGTGTATACTCGATTAAATACTGAAGCATTACCCTCGCTCACGACCTCTCCTGGGTGAAACACATACGAAAAATGTGTGGGAAAGCTCACATAAATTTAGGATTTATTAGAAAATTACTGGGTAAATGTAATGAAAATGTTAAAGAGAAGTGTTATATTTCGCTGGTTAGGCCTCATTTAGAATATGCTGCAAGTACATGGGATACTCACGAATTTGGATTGATTGCCGAATTGGATTGCCTGCAGCTTAGAGGAGCTGGATTTGTAAAACGTTGTTATGATAAACTTAGTAGTGTATCCAAAATATTGGAGGAGCCAAAATATGAAGAATATTGAGGCTGGGAATCACTCACGGAGCGAAGGTTAAATTCCAGATTAAATGTCTTGCATACATTGAAAGGACGTCTCTTTAGGAGTGATGTTGAAAATGCATCACTACCCCCATCGTCCTACGGTAGGAGGGATCGTTTTAATAAAATTAAAGAGAGATTAAGTGTTCAACAGATAGAGTTAGCGTTGTCATTTTTTCCACGAACGATAAAGGATCAGAATAATGTTGTCCGACCGCGGCAGGGTCATACTCGGGTCAAAATTATTCTGGTATGTATTCACTTTCTGCCTCACACCCTAGCGGTGGCTTTCAGGGTACTAATATATCCATAAAGATATCTAAAATCTATAATTTAACTTTCCCTCCGTGATTCATTTTCCAAACCAGCTCTTCCAATAATCTAAATACCCTACTAAGCTTATCATATTCTGACTGAAGTAGCTCATCTTTGCCGCACAAGACCTAATTCGGAAATGCAAACGATTTCTCAAGCTTATTATTCATATTGCCTTTGACATCATTTGATTATGTTTAAACAGTGACGAGTTCGGTGAGAACGGAAAGAAGAGTGGGTGATAACGCTTTCGAGTCCCTTTGGGAAAAAGGCACGTTTCCACACACAATTCACACCCTTTTTCCTTCTCCGATGGCGAGAACCGATCGTTAAAAACAAGCCATTCACGCCATGTTTCATTAGCTGGTGACCTATGCCTTCCATTTGAACAATTATCACTTTGCGATTTCACCACCCACGATCCACATTCCTCTCGAAAAAAACTCAGGAATACATTTTGCCCTTTCCCTTAATTTTCCATGCCCGAACACTACGATGCGCGTCGCCTGGGAAAAAAAACTCGATCTCGATCATTATCATGTTTGCGGTGACCTTTCATATTTATTTATTTTCGTTCCCTTTCCCCCCCTCCAACCCCCATTCCCTAAACCCCACAGTAGTGTTCGGAGAGCCGAGTGAGACACCTGTTGAGCGGAAGGGTGCGAGAGAGATAAGCAGGGGAGTGGAGCGTGGGGGAAGGGAGTATTAAAGGCACTGAGCAGGAGAGAGGAGGGAGGTTTTTTTTCTGTTTGAGCGAAGGAGGCTGGAAAAGGGTGGCGGTGGAACGGGAAGGTGCGGGTGGGGGCGATGAGAGGGAGAATAATAATCCCCTCCGACCCAACCCTCCCCCCGCCTACCCTTTCCAGTCGTCCCCGCACGTACCGCGCACGCGCCGTGCCGGAAGACTCCCACACAGCCACACACGACACGAGGGACGGACACCCTACCAAACCCCTCTCTTTCCTCCCCTTCGACCCGACATTCTCCACCTTTCCTCCATCTCCCCCACCGCTCCCCCCAACGTCGCGAACACGACACACACGCCGGGCTCATTTTTTTTACTACGTGTCCGAGGAGGGACCCTTTTTTCGCCACGCGACTTTTTTCCAGAGCACGTCAAGTCTCCGTCCCTTTTGCGGCCCTCGACTCCGTCGCCTCCGGCCTTAAAAAGGCTACCCCGACGAGGAAGAGAGAGGATCCCATCCCTATCTCTATCACGCTCCCTGCCTACCTGACCACCACCAACCTTCGCTTCAATGCACACCACTCTCCCATAACCACCAACACCTCCTCCCCTATTAATTCCTACTCGAAAGGCGGCGTCGCGTGCCTTCTACCCCCTCCCCCTTCTCAACAATCTCACCCCCCCACGCAGTCGTCGTCATTGCTGTTTGCGTGAGAAGAGATTTCGAATCCGAGGTAGGTTTGGGGGACGTCGAGGGAAAGAAATATTTTTTTTGTCCTGGTTGCGTGGACGTTGAAATCTTCCCGCGCCCGTAATCCCACCAAGCTTTGTTCTGGTAGTGAGGCCAAAAAGTGTGTGAGCCATGGATGTTTGTCGTCCAGTTTCCTTGTGACTTCCACGGGTTAGGTCGATTCCCAACCCACCCGTCTTGCTGTTACGTTGTGCGCAGCTGGCTGGTGGAAGAGAGGAACATATTTGAAGTTTTTTCTCCGGAATACGAAGAAGGGATTAGTTTCTCCAGGAATCGTTACCGAATGCCATCCGTGACGCCTGCGTGGGATCGAAGAACGAGCGACGGATGGTGTGCCTTCATTTCAAAAAAAAAAATTGTGGTGAAATACGTACGTGCTGCGTTTAATGTCCCGTGTGATATAACGTGAGGGTTTTGCGTCTAGGAAATATGAACGGAAAGCCTGAATATCCTTAAAGGAATCCAAATTTGCCGGGAATATTTCATAGGTCGACGGATGTACTCCCAGTCCTTTGGGACCTAAACCATCAATGGTTTGTTACAGCTGTGAGCGGTGCCGAAGGCTATTTTTTTCCACCGAAACCCTAAAAAGGTCGCTCTCATTTTTTGATGGAAAAGTTCGTTTCGTTGAAGCTGTCAAGTGACCTTTACGGGCATATTAAATAGCAACTACACGGTGAAGTGATCGGCCCTTTCGCCTGAAAAACACCGTAATCTGTCAAGTTCCTTCGGGAAGGTGAGAAAGCATTAAAAGAAAAACAGGAGGTGGGAGAGAGAGTTTGACGGGAGACGAACGAAAGGCAGTTTTTGATGGCACCAGATTTAGACGCGGTGATTACTTACTACGTTCCGACTCTCTGAGGAAGACGGAAGAAAATCTCAGACGTGGAACAGGGACGTCAGGTCTCCTGAGGGTTCAACGACCCTCCCAGGGAAAGACGTCCGGTAGCGTTCAAGAGGTGCCGCTTATTCGCTGTGGAACCCTTTCTCCTTGTTTATATTTTTTCAAAAGAGGCGTCCCCAGGATAGGGGAGCTCCTGCAGGAGAGAAGATAGGTTCAACCCCACGTGATCCGTCCACGCCTAAGACGGCCATAAGCACAAGGGGCTGTTGCTTGAGGAAGGAGGGTGAATTGTGACCATTGTCTCAAGTGTGTGTGTGTGTGCCTTTCCCATTTCGTGACGGAGACCGTCCGCCTCCCGTCTTTCGCGACACGTCTCGCCGCGATGCGGCTCTCGCGTCCGCGCTGCGGTCTCCGAACCTGTTAGCGGGAGAGCGACGACGGCGGCGGCGGCTGCCGCGAGAGAGGAAGAAAGAGCGAGGCAGGGAGACATGTCCTCCTCCTCTTACAGAAGAATCGGTTACGGGGCCGGGCGGTTGGGGGGTGCGGGGATCGGAGCGGGAAGAGGGGGTGGGTCGTCTCATCCCCTTCCCCCGCTGACTCCCTCGTCCGGAAACCACAGACCCCCTCGTCCCCCTCCCTTACCCCCGCCCCCGGACATACCCCCGCCACCCCTCCCGGATACCCCTCCTCCACCGCCCATGGGCCAGGAGGCCAAGAGGTACATAGCCGGGGAGGACGGGCCGCCGAATCGAGGGGGTCTCTACCCCTTCGGCAGGCCCCCGCCCCTCCCCAGGTCCCCGCAGAAGCCGCCCCTCGGTCTGCCACCAACGGGTCTGCCCCCGACGGGGAAAGTGCAGCCGAAGCCCCAGAGGCCCTCGTCCATAAGCATCAGGAAGCCATGGGAGGAGCACGGGCGCTCCAGGAGAGGAGATGGGGCTGGAACGAGGGTGGTGGTAAGTGGGATGCGGAGGGGTGTTCGCTGAACGATCGATATTTTGCTTCCCTTAATATGAAATGATACTGGGTGAAATAGATTGACATTATTTCGTTTTAATTCCAGTTTCATACGTGCTGTGATGATGCATCGAATTCAAGGGGCGGTATTGAAAATTTTAAAATGGATACTTCTGAGGTTTTTTCGCCGATCGCGTAATGCAGGAAGTGATACGCCTTGCAGTGATACTGAGCCTTTTATAATCCGGCATTTTATCTTTTTTAGGAAAATTATTATTTATAAATTATATTATATTAAATTATAATAATATGAAAGTTATATTGTCGTAAGGGCATCGAAATAATTTCCAATCATATGTTTACGTTTTTGCTGAAAGTCCCCGCGTCGAATTCTCTCCTTTCGGTAAATGTATCTTTTGCGAATGGAGTTTTTCTCCTAATGTCCAGAATATTCAATCCCTTGAAACTTTCTGCCTGAAGACGTGAACTTTTTTTTATCTTCTCTAACAAATGGTTATTCCGTTCTTCTACAATGATTAAACATTTCCTTCCTCCTTTTTTTAGAATCTCTTTAAAAAGGTTAAATTATTCTTTGTCTCCCGCACGAATTTCTCACATTTAGAAATTAATCCCACTTGAAGATTGAAATTTTTACAATTAGAATAAACTAAAGAAAATACCCGTTGTAAATTGTCGGGAAAAAGTTAATGAAAGCCTTCATTCGTGACAAATTGATTCCTTCAACTCAACTCACAAATATGTGATGTGAACACACATTGTGTTTGTGTATTGTTTTCGGGTTAACATAAACCTTCGAAAAAAATGGCGGCATCGGAATTTTACTACGCAAATTAGTTTTTGAGCTACGGCTGCGAAAGCAGTTTTTACTGATTGGCATCTTCACATTACTAGAAAATCTTAAGACAGATTATTAGATGAGACGAAACTGAACAGGGATGGATAGACTACAAGACTCTGACAAGATGCCGACCGTTATCATCTTGAAAGTACGTATTGTTGTCAAATTAAAGAAAAGGCGTTATTTCTTTCACAGTTACCTTCATAAACATCTGACTAGTCTAATATTGTAGACCCCGACCCTACTACAAGCAACCGCTACTTTCAGAGATCCAATTGTCTGTATTACGCATGCGCGTGGTCTTGGGAAGGGACGATCACCCACTTGGACCCGCGAAGGTTTTTCGAAATGCCCGCAATATAATTCATGATAGAGAAATTTACTTATATTGAAGGACCTTGCCACAGTTTAGTGATTACTCTGTATTCCCAACCTACAGTCTTCTCGGTCGCTGCAATGTTTTTCTACCAAGTCTTTATCCCTCATCATCAAGGCTATTTCTGCTTTCCTAAGCCATCTACTGTTTCTTCTTCTTGGTGGTAACTATTCTGAGTCCTTAACCATCCTTCAATGTCCATTCTTTGAACATGGCCATACACTTGGAGAGCTCGTCTCTGGATTTTTTGGACCATTCATTTTTTCAATTCCATTACCTGTCTAATATCTTTATTTTTTCATAAATAACTTGATTATCCCGGCTCCTCTCCTTATAATCTCCATCTCCAAGTCTTATATTTTATTTTTCACGCATTCACTCACTCCAGCTATTTTCCCTACAAGACAGAATCCTCACTGCTATTGTTTCAAGGATTCCCTTCGTTATATCCGTAATACCCATTTGTATACTCCATTGGATGAGATCGAAATAAGTTACATTTGTGGTATCGTGGTATCGAGAATGCTCAATCTTCGGAAATCGCATTAGTTTAAAAATTCCGTGGAAAAAATTGAAATTTTAATAATAGAAATGCTTTCATGAACGAGCCATGAAAAATTAGGGAAAACCAGATTCACGTATTATTTAAATTACTTAAAAATATTGGAAGTGGATGGACCCGAAGTGTTGTCAAATAATGGTACAACAGTTTTAACTCTACTTTGGGACCATGAGCGTGAGTTTTGAGTGGTAGGAGCCAGAGCCAATAGATTAAGAGGTACTTTTTCTGAGAATTACGTATTATAATCGTCACCCTTAATATATACCCTTGAAACCCTTACTCTTTCCCCATTCCATTGGTTTCTGTGAACCCTTCTATGTGCCGTTGGTTGGTCTGCAGAGGTCATGTTAGGTACTCCTAGCCTCCAGTAGCCAAGCCTCTTTCTGGGTAACAAGAAAATTTCTTCACTGAACCACATTGAATTCGCGAAGGGATAGAACTTAAACAGAAAGGCGCAAGGATTGAGGGTTGATGTGACGGTGGTTGATGGACGAATTGGATCCGTATCGGAAACCATTCTTGGTTTGGTGGCGTCCGATCGATCGTGTCGCCTTGGCGTAAACCGCGTGCTTCCGATTGATTCTCTGACGACCATCGGATGGAACAAAAAGTATCAATCGCAGCCCCTTTCGCGGCTGGCGAATGCCGAGAACGTGGAACTGTTTGTAGAGTGAGAAGAGCCCGTCGCCCTCTCCAGCGAAAATGCGCAGTCAATGATCCTCCCTGCTTAGGAGTCGCGTGAGAAAAAAAATCCTCGAGGATTAAAAAATATGTAAACTTCTTTAATTAACAAATTTTATGAATGTTTTGCACACGGCCAAACTGTTATCAAATAAGCCGAAAGGTACTGATTAAACCTATCCTAGAATACTCGTCCATGGTATGGGATCCATATGAGGAGGGACATGCTAAAAAGATAGAAAAAAGAAAGGCAACTAGATATGTACTCGGAAAGTTCAAAATAACAAGAGAGTGTCTCGGAAATGTGGGATATATTGAAATGGAAAAGTTTGAAAAATATAAGAAAAAGGAGTAGGTTAGGCGCGATGTTCAGAATTTTAAAAAATGACGAAGCGTGGGAAGATTTATGGAGAGAGATAGGAAAAACCAAACTTTAAGGGAAAAAACGACCAGTTTTCAAATGAAAATAAGAACGCAAAAAATATGAAAAAGTACTAATTTTTAAACAGAACTATTGTTGAATGGAACCAGCTGCCTGGAGGTTTGTTTGAGCCCTTTCCTTCTAATTTTAGGAGTTTTAAGAATAAGTGTAAAGCAGCCACTGGGTGATAAACCATTGATCAGTGATTATTATACTATTGTGCCAATTAAAATATTGTTTGTATGTGATGTGAACGGCATTACATGTTGTTTTTCAAAATTGAATGATATGTTAACGGGACGCGATTTTGAACGGTATATGAAATTGAAGAGTGGGTGATTATGGACGGTGCGTAGTATGTTCTCGAATGGTGTAAATCTAGCCCACGGGTGATAGTAAATGTAATGATGTAGTTGGTAATCCTTTAAGTGTCATTGTATATAAGAGCTTTTTGTCTATCTGTTCTTCTTTTGATGCATGGTGGCCTGGTGCCCGGAAACGCACACGGTTTCACGTTTGGGTGGTGTCCGTGAGCGTAGGACTCTTCATTGAGGCACCAGGGACTGATCGGTCAGCCTTCGGATTCGCCACCCACTAGGATCATCATACCTTCACGAATTGATTGGTTATTTATACAGGTCGTTTTATGGCTTCTATCAAGAGGAAAAAATTCCTTCCTGTCTTACCGGGGTGTCTTCGCCACGGACATTCGGCTCATGGGCACATGGTGCCGGGATGGGATCTATTGAATATATTCATGTGCGCTCTTCGCTTTAAAGTAGTGAGGGGGAATAAAATCGTACATTTCCGTGTGAGGCGCCTCCCTGATTTCTCGCGGTTTTCTCATCTCAGCTATTGCAGGTAAAAAAAATTATGCGGAAACGAACCTTTGAAAAAAACGGGATTAGTATATTTTTAACCACCACTGATAAAATGTTGTCCGCTTATTCTGCGATCCGTTAAGTGAGTTGGTTTGGTAAGATAAATAATCTCTGTAGTGAATGGTTTCGGGTGTAACTTTGGTGGATTTGTTCCATAATGATTAATGTTAAAACAAGACTTCATAACTCCACATGAAAAACATCATCCACGCCCCCACATGTTTTCATGTGGGGTTACAAAGTTTTGTTTTAACATTATTGATAATAATCTCTGCTTCTGTCAATGCAAGCTTGCAAGATTACACAAACACGACATCGAGGCTAATTTTGCTACCAGGAACAGCCAATTGCGAGACCGAATGGCTTATAAAAAGCACTCGGATCATGTCACTTGACTACGCAATAGTTTCGAATGGCTAGTCAATTCTTGTATATTTATAGCAGTATTGTTGTAAAAAATACCTGATCTTTAATATGCATACGCTCCATCCCCTTCTCTTTTCTTGAAACGACTATTAATAATCTAGGCTGCGAAAAGTTGCAAGTACTGGAAAATGGAAAATAAAGAAAAATGCACTCAAACTGTGATCAAATAATGTTCATAGTAATTTTGTCCGATGATATTTACATTTTATATCCATGTGAATGAAAAGAAGGTTTAAGCCAAATACGAATTATTGTACGGTAATCTACCGGTTAAGGTAGGTTTATGGATGGGCACAACTATCAATTAAACATTTTGTGACTCCAAACAAAACCCATTTCAGCAACCTACTCTACATCAGGTCCCTCTTCATCCGTGTGTACTTCTTTCCTCCCTTCATCCCGTCCAACATTCCTATCCTGTCCCTGCCCTTTCCTCGTATGCCTAACATTCTCCCCTCTATTGCAGTTTTCAACGCCAAATACGAATATGAAGTTGATAACAAATATGAAATGAAATTTAGGAAATAGGATTTGTTTTTTTGGTATCAAATGTCTGCCCTGTGGGCATTTCATAATAATTTATGTTGCGGGCCAACTTCTTTACGTATCCGTAGCTTGAGTATGAACTTCTTCCAAAGCCAAGAGGCGCGAAATTTTAGCAGAAAAACCGTCTTTTCACTTGACAATTGATGGATCGAAAAGTTTCGAAAAGGGACACCATCGTCCAGAGCCCAGGGGGGGGAGGGGAGAGTTGCCGGAGAGATGATTTTGGCGAAATTAAGCGGCTCTGCGGGCAAAACTGATGGACGTAACCACCCCTCCCCTATCTTACCACGTCCACCCCCTTAAAAACAATTGCCCACCAAGCCTCTCACACACCCCCACCACCGTCCTCTCTATATCTTTCTCCTCCCTCGCGTACCTCGTAGGTGTGCGCGTGTCAATAAAAGCCTTGAGCTTTATCAAAACGCCACTCACTAGCCGACTCGCCCACCGGTCCTTCCCTCATACTTCTACCCTACTCCCCCACCCCATCGCGTTTGCTCTCGATCGATTCCTCCCCCCCCCTTGGCCTTCCCCGCCCAACAGCCCCCTGGAGACGGCAAAGAATTAAGGTCCCTTGGAAGTGGGAGATAGCCGCCACGCTTATTACGCGGAAACACTCACCTAAAGGAGTTTATCTCAAACGGAGAGCACCGCTGCTCCGCTTACTCACCACCATGCATTATTCGCAAACGTACTGTTTGAGGTTGTCAGTTGTTGACGCCTTCCTGCTCGATTCTCTCCGCCGCCCATTTCGCGAACCTCAGATTAGCACTCCACCCTGGAACAAGACGTTCACCGTTCACAGGGTTCTGTAACGAGAAGCTCGAGATATTCACGGGAATTTACTCTTGACCGATCGATTTTTATCGAATAGAATGTTAAAAGATGTCGTCTCAAAATTACTCCAGTGGAAATGGTACTACGAGGCTACGTAAATAGGCTAAATAGTCTTCGTTGATCAGAAATATTATTTGGGTGTAGGGAAATATCTGCCACCACCATTTTTTAATCCTTATTATGGACCTCTATGGGTCATCCTTGCATTGCTTAAGGCTCATTTTGACTTTTTTAACATTTCCCCCACTCCTGCCCTTTGCAAGGAACCGTTGGATATGAATCCCTCCTTTCCCCATCTTTCGCAACTATCGCCGCTACCATTTATGCATTAAACAGCCACCTATTTCTAAAAATATTTTTAAGCACATCTTAGATTTGACCATAGCCCTTTTCACTACGATTATCTAATGAACAATTCAAACACATGTTCGATTTGAAAAATGCTGTGTCCGCGAATGAAAAATGTTTATTTTAGTGGTGTCAGAATACACAGGTTTGGTTAAAAATATATTTAGACATTCTTTTAACAGGTTGATAAAAACTGAAATTATTTTGATGCAAGTTTCGTTTGTTAGGATTTGCACTATGTGTTCCTAAGTAAACAAAGAAAATTATTCCATCATAAACCGAGACTGAGTTAATGAGATTAACCGTGGGTAAGATTTCTCTGAATAAGGAGGTAGTACGTAAAGGTGATAAATTGGCGAACCCCCTTCCAGAAAAACCCTAAGGTAATTAAAAGGACAGGCGCCTATGAGGCTAGGAGAAGGGGATGGTGCCATGGTAGATGCACTGGTTTCCCACCTCGAGGGCCTGGGTTCGAATCCCTGAGATGACAGGATTTGTTAGTGGTACCCGGATCCCACTTTGGGGTGCTTCATGGATAGCACTTCAAGTGGAGTGCGCTGTCTGTCGAATGGGGACGTTACCCCTTGGCGCTTTTCCTTTTCAAGAGTAGACAGTACCAACGCCGAGTTTCTCTCCACCCTTCCTCCATTCCCTGAACATCCTGCTTCCACAAAATCATCCCCCGATCCCTAATGGCCCAGTTGACCTTAGCTGTCGGCTACCTCCCGTGATAAATACCACTACTACTAAGACTACTCCTATAAAGTGATGGAATCTTTCTTTTTGTCTACTGGCAACTATTCACTCGTTGTACGATAGGAAAGCCTGGTTTAAAACAGGATTTTTTCCCTAGTTATAGGGTTCTTGAAGGAGAAAAGTTATAGGAGAAATGTTTTGTGATATTTAACCACTGTCAGAGGGTTGTTATCTTCCAGCAAATATTTGGGCGTTATCCTAACTTTTTTACTGTTATTTATTCTCCGTTATTTCATCTTAATGGGTAACTTGGCATTTTAAAAACAATTTTCTCTGTTTTCAATTGTGCCAGTAGCTCAAATATAAAAAAATTAGCTACACGGATGTGACGAAATTGTCGAAATAAAATACGTGCTTTTTATCTCGTAGGTGGAAAAGAACGATATCCGCTCGAAGGCCATATTAACTGTGGTTTGTTGACTTAATACCACGGTACGCTTACAGGATTACCAATTATCTGCTACTGAAACTAAGCCCAGTTTATAACACCAAACGTATTGGCAACAGCGGATTAGCCATTGGTGTTGTGCAATGTTTTTCCGTGTTTGGCAGATTCATAACTAGGTCATCACGACCATTTAAGGTAACTTGAAACGCAAGCAGCAACAATTTAAGTTTAAATAATCTATGTCCTTCATCAAATAAATCGAAATACTATATAAATTGTGAAATACTGTTCTGAGTTGTTTGCGACGCATGCGACGCATAATAACATGTAGAAGTTTCATTTTTGTACACCCACTTTGGCAGAAACTAATATTTACATATATTTGGATCTTATGCATACTTCGGCATCAGTATAGAACCAATTTATGGTAATCACACATGGCAATATATAGTTTGTCCGTTTTCCCTAAGTACATTTTAAGGATATGATCAACCTCTCTGGGGAAAAACAAAAAAAGTTCAGTGGGCTATCATATTTCATTGGTTAATTAAAAATATTAATTTTCCACAAATTAATTTAAAATCATATTTATATATTTTTCACAATATATTTTGTGGAAAATTGCTATTTTTAATTAATCATGATGTTCCACCATATCACGCCTGAAACGTCTCTTTTTACATTTCAATGTGTTGCTCACCTGTTCGCTGGGATGGACTGATATGAAAAATGAAAGTTATCAGTTATGGGAGTCTATTTCTCTCATTTTTATCTGGCTTTTGTAATTTTCCGATAGGCATTGAGGCGCTAATAATTCACTGGAAGACAGAAATGAACTCACTGTATTTACCTTGCTAAAAGCCTTATTATCACTTGGCGTCTGTGTGACCTTAAGGACTACATTGCCATGTTCTCCATTACCTAACTGCGGAATATTCACTTAGCACTCGAAACATGTCTCTCACTCACTCAAACCCGTCTCACACTCGAAACAGACAAATGTTGCGAAAACACACAACAGAAAACCTCTTTGAACAGTTAGGACTGGAATAAAAAACCTCACTGGATACTGATATTTAGTATTATCACAATAAGTCAACCATTTA
Organism: Hetaerina titia; assembly: GCA_037158775.1. NCBI lineage: Eukaryota > Metazoa > Arthropoda > Insecta > Odonata > Calopterygidae > Hetaerina > Hetaerina titia. Next base: position 72,988,304 of record CM073774.1, on the reverse strand, counting down.
GGTCAATTTTTGGATGAGCACACGGCCATATTTAATGGAGTCTAGAGGAGAAGGAGAGCTTCTTTTGATGTGGACGGATACTGATGACGATTTCAGGTGAATGAGGAAACGAGAGGATTTACAGAAGAAAGTTAAACATTAAATTGGGAGGAATAAACTTGGGCAAGTGCGTAGTTCATGTATTAAGGCAATGATATAGAGGAAACATTAGGAGAAGGATTACGTTAATCAATGAGGTATTTACACTTAGAAGAGAACTGATGACAAGCACCCCTAGTGAATGTGATTTAAAGATTAGTAAAAACTTTAAATGGAATCTAGCGCTGCATGGATCTGAAACCTGGTCTGTGAGGGATAGGGGTTGATTGGAGACTTTTCAGATGTTTGGGTGGAGAAAATAAGTTGGAAAGAGAGAACGACAAACGCTGATGTTCTAAACAGGATGGTCGAAGAGAGGAAGGTTGCAATTGGAAATCCGAAAAGGTAGAGAAAGTGGAGAAAGGGAAAGGTGAAAGAAAGTGGGATGTTGAATGGCGTGATCGAAGGTGGAAGAGAAAATGAGAATACGCGAAGCAGAGAAAGGAAAAGGAAATCTTCGTTGACTCCGTGAAGGCATACAGATGTTATGGAGAAAGGAAAAAGGTAATTATGCATAGGCAACAAAAGGAAGTTTCTACATCTAGATAAATACCCTGCGAGCCACCAAAAAAGGTGTGTGGCAGGGGGTGTAGCACCATGAGGGATGAAGGGATGAAGGTAAGGGATGAAGTATTAAATCTTACGTGCGAGGTGATAGTCTTAAGGGACGGTCCGTGGCCAACCTTGATGTTAGTGGTAGATAACTTTGGATCTAAATGAATCGGAATGTTTTTTTATTCTGTACAGAAGAAGAAAAATAACATACGGGGTAAACATAGATGAAGAACCAGACGGTTCGATTACGCCTTTAGACCCTTGGGATTTTTTTGTGAAGGGGCTCAGGAGGAAGGACTGAGGGCGGAATACTTCCGGAATATCATCCTAAAGATCTTCCAGCTTGCGATGATTATTATTTTTGGTTGGGTATGAATGTAAAACTACATCCAACCCATTTTCGGATTATACTACTAGTGAATGACTATCGATGAGGCTAAAAGACGTCTTTCAGGTGTTCGAGGTTTTGGTGACGCACTTAGGTAATGCACTCTTGTGTAGTTCAGTACTCGAGCAAGTAACTGAGTTATTTCCAACGGCCATTGCGCGAGTGTCGGCGACCGGGGTATGGCTTGGAGTAGGGGAAGGTGATATTCCGCACCAGCGGCAGCCGCCTCCTCCGCTTCCCACCGTCGCCTCCCCTTCATCCCCGTCTTCCCCCATCCCAATCGCCCGTCTCCCCTCCTTCGCCGTCTCCAAGTCGCGCGCCCGGGAAACGGGATTTCCAACCACGACCTCGTGGCGAAGGTAAAGTTGCCGGGTTCGCCGGTCTTCGTCAACACCTCCGCCTCGCCTCCCTCGAATCTTCCTCTTTACTACAACCATGCGGATATGCAGCCGTGGAGGAATTTCGGCCCTCGAACGCCGTTCGATGGCGGTGAGATACGTGTATCTACGGTCGACCACGCCGAGGAAGCGAGTGCGAAATGAGGGAGATATGAGGTTGAGACGGTTTTCTTACGTTGTTGAGTCACTGCTTTCTTTAATTTTGGCCCATAAATTGTTAGGTAATTATTTCATCTCAATTTCTTTGAAACTGCGACAATTAATACAATTTTCCCGATAATTTACGTAGTGATTGGTTTTTATTTAATTTTTGCGTCTATTTTTTGCTTTACTTGGACGTGGGTACTAGTTGGCCATTTTTATATGGAAGGCGAGGTACGTAATTCTGAAATATAAGGTAAAACTTTATTTCTCTACATTACAGACGAGAATACTTCCAGTCGCTGTAAAAAACTAACTACTGTCATTTTTGCAATTCAGTGTTTTGTCCCCACGTTTAATTTACAGCTTCGATTCAGCCTTTTTTCATACTGTAACTGAACGCATTCTGAGTTCGTTGCTACCTCAACGTTGGAAATAAAAAAAACATCGCAACTTATTTGCACAATTGTTTCATACTTACGTTGCTAAAATGTGTAATTCTGTTCAACGTATATGTGGAGGAATTCATTGAAGAGGTATTGGAAAAACTGGAGGTAGGAATGAAGGTCGGAGAGGAATCCGTGAAATCAGTTAGGTTTGCTGATGACCAAGCTCTAATTTGTCAGTCAGCCAAGGGATTGCAGGCATTACTGAGTGAATTGGAGGTTCAGTGCGATATATATGGGATGAGAATCAATATTAATAAAACAAAGTTTATACGATTTTCCAGGAGGAAAAAGGCTAAGCTGAACATTAAAATAGGAGGGGGAAAATAAGAACAGGTTACGTACCTCGGAAGTGTTTTGGACCAACACGGTCAAAGTAGTAGGGAGTAAGGAGAAAAATTGCGCTAGGCAAGGAGGCTCTCACAAGGAGGAGGGAGTTGATGACGGAGACGTTGTGTAGGGAGGTTAAGAAAAGACTGGTAAAAACTTTGATATGGAAGCTATGTACGGCGCGGAAACGTGGTACTGGAGCAGGAGGATAGGCGTAGATTGGAGGCTTTTGAAATGTGGGTGTGGAGAAGAATGGAGAGGGTGAAATGGACCGAAAGGAAAAAAAATGAGGAAGTACTGGAGATTGTGGGTGAGGAGAGGGGTTTTTTGAGAGAAATCCGATGTAGGTAGGAAAAATGGATGAAAGGCGAATTGAGCGGTAGTGGAATGTTGAAGAAGGTAATAGAGGGGAGAATGTTGGGCAAGCGAAGTAAGGGCAGGAACAGGATAGGGATGTTGGACGGGATGAAGGGAAGAAGGAAGCACACAGAGATGAAGAGGGACTTGTTGTGGAGTAGGCTGTTTGGTTGTCTTTTGTTAGGACTCACAAAATATTTATTTCGTAGTTGGGTGCATCCAAAACCGTAGATTACGTAATAATAGTAATATCCAATTTGTTTACGTAGTCAGTCATTACGTCATAGCTATATATCAACAACAGCTCCGATCTCATTTGGCATGCACGTAAGTCTTACTTAGTTATCGTACTTATGACTTGGAAACATTTTTTTCAGCTTTTCTTATACCCCAGCATTTTCACTAACTTTCCTTTTGTACGCGGTCTAAAAAGAACCTCTTGTTCCGGCCAACCGATATCTGCAGGAGTTTACATTTCGGATCCGTTTACTTAACGAGTGAAGAGACTCGGATGTTTGGAAATGCTTCCCTTGGAGGCGCGCGATGCTGACGTCAGCAATAGTTTTTAGGGTCCGCCCATGCGATAAACCATTTCTAGATTGCGGTTAAAATACTTTTTTAACAATTTTCGAAAATTTTGTCAGCCAATGAAGGGAGTGTTTGTGTTTTGAGTCTGACTCCACCCGCGGCATTCTTTCACGCTGTTGTATTTTTTGATAACCCACGACTTAATCCATTTTCTATCTTTTCATGACATCACTCCTAAAGGTTTGTTTCTGTGTATTGATTTTTGTATGCTCTGTGGACGTATTCGATGGCCCGTTTGGCCCTGGAATCCTGATAAGCCACTTTTGGGTTGCTATCAGGTGTTCCAAGGGCCACACGACCAGTGTTGACGCAACCCACTTGCTCGAGGGGCGACTGGCACCCGAAAACTCTAGGCAATTAGAGGTAGTTTTGAATAACTGGAGGAATAAGTCATTTAAATAAAATGGTTATGTTGATATTACAGATATATGGTATATATCTGTATTTGCTACACTATTGCACCTTTTTTTCTATATATGCAGTACTTACTAGGAATAGTCCTGTATTTCCATAGTACGAGCTCATAAAAATACTTTCTCTTCTTCGTTATAATATTTTTTGCATGAAACTTATTCAACATGCGTTATCTGAGTGGTGGAAATACTTGCTTGCAAAATACTCAATGTTTTCTCAACAAAGATTTATAAACACTCAGACTAATTGTATGATATATCTCTGAATAGTAATTAACTAATTTCATATCTCGGAAGTGTTTTGGACCAATACAGTCAAATTAGTAGGGACGTAAGGAGAAGAATTGCGCTAGGCAAGGAGGTTTTCTCAATGAGGAGGTAGTTGATGACGGGGACGTTGAGTAGGAAGGCTAAGAAAAGACTAGTAAAAACTCTATATGGAGCGTAGCTATGTCGCGGAAACGTGGTCACTGAAGCAGGAGGATAGACGTAGATTGGAGGCTTTTGAAATGTGGGTGTGGAGAAGAATGGAGAAGGAGAAATGGACCGAAAGGAATACGAATGAGGAAGTACTGGAGATGGTGGGGGAGGAGAGGGGTTTGTTGAGAGAAATCCTATGGAGGCAGGAAAAATGGATGAAAGCCGTATTGAGCGGTAGTGGAATGTTGAAGAAGGTAATAGAGGGGAGAATGTTAGGCAAGCGAGGAAAGGGCAGGAACAGGATAGGGATGTTGGATGGGATGAAGGGAGGAAGGAAGTACACAGAGTTGAAGAGGGACCTGATATAGATTAGTTTGTTAGGTGGAGAGTCACAAAATGTTTATTTGATAGTTGTGTCCATCCAAAAACCTACCTTAACCGCTAGATTACCTTATAATTTCTGAATAAGAGCGGTTATGCATTGGATATAGTTTAACAGCCAATACGTGATCCATCACCCTTGGAAGAGAGGAATTTCCCTGAATTGTTACTGACAGTTAAAACCCTGATGACGTGAAGGCAGCTGTCAAGGACTGGATTCGAGAACACTCGGAAGAGTTTTTCAGTGACGGAATGAAAAAATTTGTTACACGTAGGGAGAAATGTGTTAGTCTTAACGGTGGCTATGTGGAAAAATAAATATATGATTTTGAAATTTAAGATTTGCACTTTAATGTACTTTTTGCACGATCTCGTATGCGACTATTAATGTGATAGGGTACGAGTATTCCTCAATATATAGGGTATTCATCAGTCGAGTTAGCCACTTTGTTTCCTCATTCTCAGTTCTTTGTCAGTATGCATAATATTTTAAAACTTCCAGCATATTTCGCAAATCTTTTACTTTAATCAAAGAGAATTGTATACTTTTACGTGGTTATTTGCAACGTCTTCATATATTTGCTTAAAACTTGGCCATTAAATCAGCTTATGCGATAACGGAGAGCAATATTCTATTGCTCCAAACACTTTCATATTTCCGTTGAGCGCTATCGTAACATTGAAATCGCAAGTTTTGTATATGCTCCGTTGTTGGCACTGCAAATGGTTTCTGCTCAGTTTTACTCCTTGATTGGTGAACAAGAACCTTAAGCTTAGCTGAGATTCGTCAGTTAAGGGCTGTTAAACTTATTAGCGTATCCAAAATATTAGAGGAACTAGGCTGGGAATCACTCACGAAGCGAAGGTTAAACTTATAAATTGAAGCTCTTGCATAAATTGGAAGTGAGTCTCTTTAGAAGTGATGTTGAAAATGTACCATTACCCCCATCGTACTACGCTAGGAGAGATCATGCTAATAAAATTAGAGAGATTGAGTGTAGAACAGATAGATTTAAGATATCTCTTTTTCCACAAAAGATACGGGATAATAATAACATCGTTCGACCGGTTCGACAGTGTTATGTTCGGGTAAAATTAGTACGTTATGCATCCACCCCCTGCCACACACCCTGACGATGGCTTGTAGGGCATTTTCATAAATAAATAATTAAAAATATTTTGTGTTGTATTTTTAGTACTCTGCAAACCACCTCTAGAGTGTGTGGCAGGGGATGAGTACACACCAGACTAATTTTGACCCGAATATTTTCACCCTTAGCGCTGTCGGACAATGCTTAAATACAGGGACTTAGTTCTCATCCTAAACAGCGGTTGTTAGGGCCCGTGGCGTTTGGGAGGAGGGTCTCTTGTGAGCGAGAATGTGTTTGCGCCCTCGTGTATGTTGCGGGAGAAGTGACAGGGAGTGGGGAGGAACGGAAATGGGCCGGCAATGCGGCCGCATATAAGGTTTCATCCTCCGACCCCGCTTGCGCACCCGCAAAATAACGGACACACGGCCATCGTCCGTCTCGACGCCGGTGTTAAAGACTCCCTTGTGTTTTGGGGACATTGATCGATACGGATTTTCTCGGTGGCGTGGAATGCATTTTCGCCCAGGAAAAAGCGTACGGCTTTATTATTTTCCTTGGCCCAGATACGTATGACTACTACGGAGTCTATGGAGATCCTCGTAGGTTACGACTCCGGTCGGTCCCTACGACGTTTTTCGGCTGCTTTTTTTTGCGTGAAAGGGCCCTCTACTCCTCCCCCCGCCGCTGGTTCACACGCTCCGTTGTCTGGTAGTTCACTGGCAGCTCACACACCCTCGCTTCTACCCTCACCAGAAACATCGGGGTTTTAAGCTGTCCCCCATCGCCACGAATATTCGTAATTTTATGAGGGTAATCCCAAACCTAAGGTCTCCAATTTTTGTAGAAATAGAAAAAAAAACATTTATTTTCTGTGACATATACATCGTTTTAAAGATTAATCAATCATCTATTTTTCCACTTACTCGCCATTTCGGTCGATGAATTTTTGTAAACGCTGTGGCTGACGGACGGGGAGCTCCCGTTGCATGTTTCCGCCAAGTGCGAAGTTCGCGCAGTTATTCGGTTTTTTAATGCTAAAGTGGTTGAAATTCATCGCCAATTGATGGAAGTGTATGGACAATCGTGAATGGGTGTCAAAAACATTCGCAAGTGGTGTAGATAGTTTACATCCATTTATACTGAAATTCACGATGAACAAAGGAGCGGGACCGTCAATTTCTGACGAGATTGTCGCGAAGATTGAGGAAACCATTCGTAATGATCGGCGGACCACGCTGGATTAACTCTGCATTTTGGTTCCTGATGTTTCTCGAATCACCATCCACAGGATTTTGACGGAAAAGTTGAAATATCGGAAGTTGTTTGCAAAATGGATGCCGCGAATGCTGACTGAAGCCCACAAACGATAACGAGTTGATTCTTCACGTGAATTTCTTCGCCGCTATTCAGATGAATAGGATAGATTTTGGACTCGATTGTCACGGGTGATGAATCCGATGAAACCGTACCAACTCTTTCAAAGTTTTGGTGTCTAACGTAGTATGATACGTAGTTTGGGCGACGTACCTTCCAATTGAGTGACCAAATCGTCTAAAAGAGGTCCATTTATGGTCGATGAGTTTGTTTATGACAATATGAACAATTAACGGACCGTTCCATTTCGTTTCTCTAAGAACATTTGCCACTTTTTTCACAACACCAGACGCGAACGATTGTCTTACATACGGATTGGCGGGAAGTAGTCACGCATTCTTTGGAACGAACAGCTGGTCTGATCGGGGGTTATTTCTCTTTCAAAATTATGACAGGGATAATCAAGAATTGATTATTCGTATTCGATTCTTCCACATTCACTTACAATAGAACTTGTCGAAGGATGGACTGCAAGGAATTTCCGGGATAAAGAGGTTTTTCCGTCTTAGACAGTAAAAAACAATCGGAGTGAAGATTTTAGTTGAGAATGAAAACGTAAAAAGATGGATAAAACACGTTTAAACGAAATGATTTTTCTTTGAAATTCGTACGGTTCATAAAAAGAATGTTATAATTTAGTAAGGAAGGGAATATTTTCGACAGCATATGATGTTAACAGTGGTTCAAAAAATTCAATCCCGAACAAAACTACCTCAAGGCTTTTGGCCTAAAAATGTCTTTCCGTTCTTCACACATCAAAGTGTAACTTTTAGTCACACGAGTAATTCCTCGTTTTTCATTTTTGCTTCTTTTT